>CALYLW010001041.1:75373-343027 GCA_944989445.1 Ampullaceana balthica | reverse complement strand
TATTTATCACATCAAATAAAACATGGCTCTTTTTACTTCGTTCCCTTCACACATTAATAAAAGCTCAAATAATAACGTCACGTCACAATATTTTATGGTGAGCAACACATTTTTTAAATCTCGAAAGCATCATTTTTATTTTTTTAAATAGGGAGTTACGTCGCATAGCGTCCTGACTGACTGACTGACACTACTTGCGTGACAATTGCAAATTATATAGTTTAATATTGCAGATTTGTATTCCAACTATAATTGCTTAACATTTTCAGAGCACACCCCTTGATAAAATTAATGTTTACATTAATGAAAATTGTTCTCGTAATTTGATCAAAACTTTAAATAATTCTATTTGGTAAGATGAGAATATTTTTAGAACTATAATTTATAAGAACCAACTTTTGATACCAATGGGAGATCATGTCATGATGACCCTGGGGTAGATCGTTAAAGATGTTTAAAATTGTATCTGCTCACCTTGACCTTGACTTTGATAGACCAGCGGATAACTGTGTTTTTACTGTCTACCTTTAGCTATTGCATTTATTCGCTTCTCATAAACTCTCCCCTCGATCCTTCATGTTTGGGTGAATACCCGCAAAATAAAACATTTTCCATCAAGTTTTCCATTATCTAACTCAATATTAAGCAAGTGTGCAACCGAACAGTTGTGTGACAATAACTTATTTTTTGACCACCTGTGATGAATCTAACCACCCAGTTTTATAGCGAAGCCCTGGCTGTTACTCGCATGCCATCAAATACGCCTTACCGCCACATTTCAATAGTTGAGCATTGGAAGAACAAACAACTGAACTGAACGCATCGCTTTCTTCAAGAACAGGCAGCAAAGTCATAAATCTAACGGTTTTTTGTTCTTCTTTACTTTGTTCCTAGCCCACCCAATTAGCAATTACATTTTTTTTAAAATAGCCGAAAGTTGTTAGGGAACATCAGGTACGGCCTATCCCTCAAGATGACGACTGTTGAAAGACTTTTTACCTGTCTGCTGTCTGCTTGCGGTAATGGCAGCTGGTAATTTTAACACCCGCATTCCGTCAACGCCTGGTCCCTCAGCCACACAAGTTAAAGCTGGTCATGAAATCTTTCACTAAAAGAGTCTGATCTTAGCTCGTTGTTTGGTTCTATGAGTAGTTTTGAGTCGTTCTGTCTTTGTGTTCATGACTCTCATAAGTTTGCCAGGTAAAAATAGAATATTAAAAAATATTTTTAAAAAAAAGGACACGCTTTTATTTACATATAAAATTTTCTATGATAACAGGTGAAATACGTGAACATATCCACTGCACATAAAAGCGTGGGACGCCCATAAAAGCGTGGGACGCCCATAAAAGCGTGGGACGCCCATAAAAGCGTGGGACGCCCATAAAAGCGTGGGACGCCAGTAAAAGCGTGGGACGCCCATAAAAGCGTGGGACGCCCATAAAAGCGTGGGACGCCCATAAAAGCGTGGGACGCCCATAAAAGCGTGGGACGCCCATAAAAGCGTGGGACGTCCATAAAAGCGTGGGACGCCCATAAAAGCGTGGGACGCCCATAAAAGCGTGGGACGCCCATAAAAGCGTGGGACGCCCATAAAAGCGTGGTACGCCCATAAAAGCGTGGGACGCCCATAAAAGCGTGTGACGCCCATAAAAGCGTGGGACGCCCATAAAAGCGTGGGACGCCCATCGCTACTCATTTCTCTTTTAAATGTTTATTAATATTCACACAAATGTGTATTTATGTTTCGCAGCCTTGTACATGATAGCGAGTTGTGATGAGTGCCCAACGCTTTTATGTGCAGTGGATATGTTCACGGATTTCACCTGTTATCATAGACATTTTATATTTTCTTCTTTTTAGTGCACTTTCTATATGTAAATAAAAGCGTGTCCCTTTTAAAGATTTTAAAAATTTTTATTATCTAATTTTTAGTATCAAAAATTTTTTAATTGATTTTTTGACCGTATAAATTCAATTTAATTAGTTAAAATTCATTGTCAATAACTTAAATGTGATAGTGATAAAAAGATAGATTATTTATTACAAATTTATGTATTTAAAAAAAAACAGTTTCCCAACTGAAAATTGAATCTATTACCTACAGGTCAGCTCGTTCACACGAGTACTATCATTGGAGAAGTTTAACAAATATCTTTCTTTTTAAACTTATAATAAAAATTCTTTCAAACAATCAACTTCTGACGTCAACACATTGAAATTACTTGTATCCCTCTGGGTCGAATTGAGGTATGGTTCATTGATGTGAGTGATAATATAGACATAAACTAAAATGCATTAATTTAATTACGGTACATTCGATCGATCTGAAATTTTGAACAATGCATTGTCATCCACGATTTATCTGTGGTAAAATTTTGAGATCTCTAGGACCATCAGAAGTGTTTTAATTTTACGTTACAAGATTTGAAGGAAGGGTGGATGGGCGGATACAACATAAAAACAGTGTGACTTAAATAAAAGAGACAAGAAGTTAAGTCCTCAAATGAATTCAAGTAAATGAAATTGACTTAAATAACCAGAAATTGACTTAAATAACCAGAAATTGACTTAAATAACCAGAAATTGACTCAAATAACCAGAAATTGATTTAAATAACCAGCGTAAATTGGGAGGTTAAAAAATATTAAAAAATAATAATTAGAATAACACTAAAATGTAATATTCGATACTTAATTTTTACAGACATTGAAGAAAAGATAACATTTTACTTTCTTTTCCAGAATAGCATATTAGTATTAAATTTAAGAAAAAGATATATTCAACGGATTCCGTTAATTTATCAAACGCATTAAAATGTTTGTGGACAATATATTAAATAAATCATTGTATCGACATTTATAAAGGTACGTCCCCATAATAACGTGTGTATGTGTGTGCGTGTGTGTGTGTGTAGCGGGTGGGTGGGAGGTGGTCTATCATAGTAGTCCAAAAACACTTGCCTTACTTTACTTTAAAAAAATTGTTTTCATTTTTAAAAACATATATCTTGTCAGGTTGGTACCTTTTAATAACTATTTATAACCTACACGTCTAGGAATGGTGAAAGGCTTTACGAAGATCTTGATTTCTCCAGGGACACGAGGGAGCGCATTCTGCAAGTCCAGTCATTCATCAGCCATTGTTTGGTTACCAAGGCAACGTACGCCGTGTTGCTTGTGAATGGCTGTCAGTAAGCTTGTTGCCATAGTTTTTACATATGGTTCGCATTTCTACTTCTGATGGATAAATATAAGGTTTCAAACTTCCATCTCAGACATTCTCTGAATTCCTGGCCAAGTTCATCGCCATTGTTCTGACCTGACGTGTCCAACACCACGCCAAGACGCAGCCCATCTGTGTGGAGACGGGTCGGGTCAGCCCATCTGTGTGGAGACGGGTCGGGTCAGCCCATCTGTGTGGAGACGGGTCGGGTCAGCCCATCTGTGTGGAGACGGGTCGGGTCAGCCCATCTGTGGGGAGACGGGTCGGGTCAGCCCATCTGTGTGGAGACGGGTCGGGTCAGCCCATCTGTGTGAAGACGGGTCGGGTCAGCCCATCTGTGTGGAGACGGGTCGGGTCGGGTCAGAGGTGCGAAGTTAGGTTCTTTTAGTCAAACAGCGTTAAGGCTAGACATTTCAACTTTTCTACATTTGTTTTTTTTTAAACTTCAAATTCATTTTCTTCAGGCGCTAAGGTTATTTATATCAATTTGTTTGGTTCGTATCACACTGACCTCTAGTTTCTAAGGCGAAAAATGTCATTCGTATCAGATAGGATTATTCAGTGTCAACTGAAAACATGATTCAAGAGTTCAATGAACTCATTACGAAATAAATGTGGCGACTAAGGTGCTGTTATTTTTTTAAAAACATTTGTGGATATGGCGTAAATAGAATGTAACCAGTGAGCAGTTTCAGATTTAATCGTAAGTATATAGTTACCCTGTCTATGTGAGTTCCTCGTTATGTCAATCTTCGGTTGTCAGTCCCTGGTTATGTCAGTCCCTGGTTGTGTCAGTCCCTGGTTGTGTCAGTCCTGGTTATGTCAGTCAATCTCTGGTGTGAGGAAACATCGTGTTCCGTCTCGCTCGACCCTTTCACGCGGTCAAACAAAAACTTGTCTATAAATCCAGCGGCAACACAATAATCTCAATTCTACAGACTGATGTTTCAGTTCTCAGCCTATAATTAATTGTATAAAATTAAAAATCCTTTCCATGTACTTGTGTTTAGAATAAATCAATTAGAATTTATTAGAGTATTATTCCACTGTGCCCCAATCCGGATATTAGAGTACCTTACCCATGTGCCCTATTCGGATATTAGAGTACCTTACCCATGTGCCCTATTCGGATATTAGAGTACCTTACCCATGTGCCCTGTTGGATATTAGAGTACCTTACCCATGTGCCCTATTCGGATAGTATAGTACCTTACCCATGTGCCCTTTTGGATATTAGAGTACCTTACCCATGTGCTCTATTCGGATATTAGAGTACCTTACCCATGTGCACTGTTGGATATTAGAGTAACTTACCCATGTGCCCTATTCGGATATTAGAGTACCTTACCCATGTGCCCTATTCGGATATTAGAGTACCTTACCCATGTACACTGTTGGATATTAGAGTAACTTACCCATGTGCCCTATTCGGATATTAGAGTACCTACCCATTTGCCCTGTTGGATATTAGAGTACCTTACCCCTCTGCCCTCTGAGGCTTTGCGTTATTGTTTGAAACATTCCATTCGTTGCATGTGCATTTGTTGAGCTATTTAAAGTAACATGTCTTACCTTCTGTCCACACATCGTCACTCAAGTAGCCGCCTAACAGGTGAGCCGGCTCATCATAGATCTAATTACAGGTGTTGATTAAAGCTAGTTTTGTCAACCACTCACTGGTTATGTCAGCCACTCACTGGTTATGTCAGCACTCACTGGTTATGTCAGTCACTGGTTATGTCAGTCACTGGTTATGTCAGTCACTGGTTGTGTCAGTCACTCACTGGTTATGTCAGTCACTGGTTATGTCAGTCACTGGTTATGTCAGTCACTGGTTATGTCAGTCACTGGTTATGTCAGTCACTGGTTATGTCAGTCACTGGTTATGTCAGTCACTGGTTATGTCAGTCACTCACTGGTTATGTCAGTTACTGGTTATGTCACTCACTGGTTATGTCAGTCACTGGTTATGTCACTCACTCACTGGTTATGTCAGTCACTGGTTGTGTCACTCACTCACTGGTTATGTCAGTCACTCACTGGTTATGTCAGTCACTTGTTATGTCAGTCACTGGTTATGTCAGTCACTGGTTGTGTCACTCACTGGTTATGTCAGTCACTGGTTATGTCAGTCACTCACTGGTTATGTCAGTCACTGGCATGTCAGTCACTGGTTGTGTCACTCACTCACTGGTTATGTCAGTCACTGGTTATGTCAGTCACTGGTTATGTCAGTCACTGGTTGTGTCACTCACTCACTGGTTATGTCAGTCACTGGTTGTGTCACTCACTCACTGGTTATGTCAGTCACTGGTTGTGTCACTCACTCACTGGTTATGTCAGTCACAGTTTGTGTAACTCACTCACTGGTTATGTCAGTCACTGGTTATGTCAGTAACTGGTTATGTCAGTCAGTGGTTGTGTCACTCACTCACTGGTTATGTCAGTCACTGGTTGTGTCACTCACTCACTGGTTATGTCAGTCACTGGTTGTGTCACTCACTCACTGGTTATGTCAGTCACTGGTTATGTCAGCCACTGGTTATGTCAGTCACTGGTTGTGTCACTCACTCACTGGTTATGTCAGTCACTGGTTGTTTCACTCACTCACTGGTTATGTCAGTCACTGGTTATGTCAGTCACTGGTTGTGTCACTCACTGGTTATGTCAGTCACTGGTTTTATCGGTTACATTTTAGGTTGCTCGCCTATTCTATCACCGTCTCTTTATAACAGAACGAAATGGTTTATTGACTTAGATTTTTGATAAAGCTCAGCACGCTGTATACGTCACAAAGATATTCTAAGTTCTAGGAAATGAAATGCAGTATCATTTCAGCGTGGCTTGCCTCCCTTCTCACAAACAAACTTTGGTCACTTAGACTTAGACATGTTTCCTACTTTCCTACCCATTTTAAGTTTATCTAAAATCTAAGTCCTCTGTAAAATAACTTTATTGGCTTTCTCAGCGGTAGCTGCATTCTGATCGCTATTTGAAGGCCGTCTTACTATCTCACTGTGGCCATGTGTGCTTAGTTAGAGATAATGCTTATCATTTTAGAATTACCTGCCCATTTTCTCATCTCAAATAAAAGTTCTCCTTGATGTCCTGTAGATAGATCCCTCTTGTTCTGTATAGCCGACGACAGGGCCATCTGAAACATTGAGCCTTGTCCCCTTGTACATGTATGTGTCTACTTGTCCCTTGTACATGTATGTGTCTACTTGTCCCTTGTACATGCATGTGTCTACTTGTCCCTTGTACATGTATGTGTCTACTTGTCCCTTGTACATGTATGTGTCTACTTGTCCCTTGTACATGTATGTGTCTACTTGTCCCTTGTACATGTATGTTTGTACTTGTCCCTTGTACATGTATGTGTCTACTTGTCCCTTGTACATGTATGTGTATACTTGTCCCTTGTACATGTATGTGTCTACTTGTCCCTTGTACATGTATATGTGTACTTGTCCCTTGTACATGTATGTGTCTAATTGTCCCTTGTACATGTATGTGTCTACTTGTCCCGTTGTACATGTATGTGTCTACTTGTCCCCTTGTACATGTATGTGTCTACTTGTCCCCTTGTACATGTATGTGTCTACTTACCCCCTTGTACATGTATGTGTGTACTTGTCCCGTTGTACATGTATGTGTCTACTTGTCCCTTGTACATGTATGTGTCTACTTGTCCCTTGTACATGTATGTGTCTACTTGTCCCGTGTACATATATGTGTGTACTTGTCCCCTTGTACATGTATGTGTCTACTTGTCCCTTGTACATGTATGTGTCTACTTGTCCCTTGTACATGTATGTGTGTACTTGTCCCTTGTACATGTATGTGTTTACTTGTCCCTGTGTACATGCATGTAGCACCTGTCCCATTGTACGTGTATGTGTGTAAATGTCCCCTAGTACATAAATATGTGAATTGTCCCATCGTACATGTTTGTCTGCGGGTATGTGTGTACCTGCCCCCTTGTACATACACATATGAGTGTATAAGTGTGTAGATATGTGTACGTATGTGTAGATTATTATTATGTGTCACTGTCAGCCCACGAGTTAAATCTTCAATTTCGTGACGTCACTGAAATGCACGTGAATTCAAGTTAAAATTCGTGATAGTTAATGTAACATCAATATGAAGAAGTATTTAAATAAATGGGACAAGAGTTTAGGTTTCAGTAATTACTTCGACCTTTTACCATTCATGATGGAAACACAAGCAGGAAGGTTGGTATCTGATGACGTCATATCCTTCACTGACATGGCCGGACCGATAATTTTACCAACACTTGGGCGAAAACAACAAACAGAACTGCAGTTGGCCAAATATTGCACAACAAACAAAACTGCAGGTTTCCCAATATTGCACAACAAACAGATCTGCAGTTGGCCAAATATTGCACAACAAACAGATCTGCAGTTGGCCGAATATTGCACAACAAACAGATCTGCAGTTGGCCAAATATTGCACAACAAACAGATAGAGAAGAATATAAACTTTCACCCCCCCCCCTCTTTTTTATTTTTATGTTCAGGAATAACATCCATTGATTTGAGTTACCAGAACAGTTAAACAGCTTCAGTTAAAAAAATTAAAGATTTCTAATTTAGAAGGCAAAAGAGAGATCTATATGTGAGAGAATGAGTGAACCGCATATGTTAAACCTCATAAGCGCCCGCCCCACGTTTTTAGTCATATCAGATGAAAGTACTTGAACTTATTAGTTTTAAATTATTTTCTTTTTTTTAGAACACTTATAAAAACGTGGTTTTTAAAAATCTTTTTTACCTCTATTTATTTTATTCTTTTTAGTCCACTTACAAAAACGTGGTTTTTAAAAAATATTTTTTACCTCTATTTTTAAAAAATACCAAACACCTCATAAGCGCCCGCCCAACGTTTCAAAAACAAGGTGATGTGATCACGGGGTGAACTCATGGATGTCAACAAAAGCAGACGGCACAGATGCTTATATATATAGATAAACTAAAAAGTTCAATAATTTAATAACGGTACATTCGATCGATCTGAAATTTTTATACAATGCTTTGTTATCCAAGATCTATATGTGGTAAAAATTTGAGATCTCCAGGACTATCAGAAGTGGTTTAATTTTACGTTGGCAGATTTGAAAAAATCTTGGACAGACAAATCCACAGGAACGAAAGCGAGTTAATAAAACCTGGTTAAAAAAGCCAAAATTACAACGCTTAACAATCTGACTTAAACATTTAAAACCGTTACTTAAAACAGTTAAAAGCTTTACTTAAAACATTCAACAGCGTTACTTGAAAAATTTAACTGCTTTTAATTGGAATCGTATCAACAGCTCGCAGAATCCCCCCCTCTCAAATGTGTACAGCCCTCCTCTAAAGTTCGCCCCTCCCCCACCCCCCACCAAACTTGCCACTGCAGTGATTGAGCTGGCATAGAACCACCACCAAGAGGCGAGAAACTCAATTCAATTGCAGTAGAAGAAACCTCACAATACATGTAACCCAATTAAATAACACGACAGCCACAGGAATTATTCAAGACTTGCCATAAAGTGGTTTATAATTTTATTATATTTCTGCGATACTTTTCAATGTTGATAAACAGGGTGGTGTTTTTTTTTGTTGTTTTTTTTTAAATTTCCGTGGAAGGGGGTCAGCGTTCAACTTTGCGCTAGCAGAACGACGACCCCTGACCCCGTTTTTTAGGTGGATTTCTTTTTTTTTGTGGTCGCCTTAACAATACCCCGCCCCTCCCCCCTCGTCTCAACATGGGTAAGATCCACAGAGTATGAGCGGTTTGAAACCTGGCTCAAATAATTCAATTTGCAAGTGTGAAATTGTGAAAGGGAAATAGCGGGAAAATATTATCGTTATCCTGGGGATTTTTTGTATCGGCTTTAACGTGTCTGAAGGGCGAGGGGGTTGGAGTGTGCGGCTAAGTGTTTGTAGAGGAGCTGAGAAATTATGGCTTGGCAAATCGTTGAATGGGCAGTCGACGCATGTTTGATTTTAACCGCGGTGAGCAAGTGAGTAGAGGAGGCAAGAGAGGGAGACGGAGAACGAGCAAGGAGTAGAAAGAAATTGAGAGAGAAAGGGGGAGAGATGGGGAAAGAGAGAGAGAGAAGAGAGAGAGAGAGAGAGAGAGAGAGAGAGAGACAGATGCACAGTGAAATAAGCTTGAATAATTTGTTTGATTGTTGTTCTTTTTTAAAAGAGGACATAACAGGGGAAATCGTTAAAAACCCAAAGAAGAGACAGATAGACAGCGCGAGAGAAGGCGAGAGAGAGGAAGAGAGAGAAAGAAAGAGAGAAAGAGAAGAGAGAGAGAGAGAGAGAGAGAGAGAGCGAGAGCGAGAGATAAAGAGAGAGAGAAATGGTATAAGAAAAGAGACGGCTGAAGAAAACAGAAATTAAAAAGCATATAAGCATGTACAAAAATAAAGAGGGAGAGTTTAAGAGAGGAGAGGGGAGGGGAGGGAATCTCGGTTATAAATCCTCTAGTCCAGGTTCACGCGAGGAACGTGTCTCTGCATCCACGAGGGTTGCTCGCCACAAGAAATACGCGAGTGACATCCATCTCGCTACTGAGTAAACGTTTGTACATCACTGAGAAGGTAGGGTCAGGTTTAATCCAGGCTCGGTCTCAGCTCGGACCTGGCTCTAGCATTGCTGGCTCATTATGGGACCTGGCTCTAGTATTGCTGGCTCATTATGGGACCTGATTGTAGTATTGCTGGCTCATTATGGGTCCTGGCTCAAGCATTTGCTGGCTCATTTTGGGACCTAGCTCTATCATGGTTGGCTCAATATGTGACCTGGCTCCAGCATTGCTGGCTCATTATTGGACCTGGCTCTGGCATTGCTGGCTCATTATTGGACCTGGCTCCAGCATTGCTGGCTCATTACGAGACCTGGCTCCAGCATTGCTGGCTCATTATGACAGAAATCTGAGATCCCAGAGAATAAAAAGATATCATTAATCCGACCAGGCTCGTTTCTTTCTTCCTTATCGTAGACCTTGTGGCCTGGCCCTGATGTTCTGTCTCTGTCCATGTCTTCCTACATCGTAGACCTTGTGGCCTGGCCCTGATGTTCTGTCTCTGTCCATGTCTTCCTACATCGTAGACCTTGTGGCCTGGCCCCGATGTTCTGTCTCTGTCCATGTCTTCCTACATCGTAGACCTTGTGGCCTGGCCCTGATGTTCTGTCTCTGTCCATGTCTTCCTACATTGTAGACATTGGGGCGTTGCCCTGATATTTTTTCTCTGTCCAATTCTTTTTTTAAATCCCTTATATTAACTTCACCGCCGTCTCTGTCGTTCTGTCGTCATCTCATGGGCGGGCGGAAAATCAAAAGTAAAAAATGGCACACTTCCCGTGATCCGATCGAGCTGAAATTTGGCACACGGACCAGTCTCATCAAACAATGCATCGTATCAAAATTTCAGATCGAATTAAATTTATGCCTTTTTAGTTTATCCTTATATAACGTATGTAATTCAAACTCACTGTTTGTTATTGTTTTTTTTTCCACGGGATTATTCAGTCACGCGTTGACGCGACCCATCGAATTACCAGCGTGCTTTTGTTTACATTTTACGTGTCACGCTGAGCTCGGTCAAGCGATCGGTGACCAGACTTTTCCCCTCTCGGGTTATGAAGCAAAGTTGAGTTAAGACAGATTCAGTCTGTAAATATTTGTAAATACTTTTAGTTATGTCTCATATATAAGGGATTTATAGTCAAAAACTTTGTTTTTACGGGTTTGTTTTTTATCCTTGCCTTGAATAACACGTTGTCTTCGCTGCTCTTTTGATCTCGTTCTTTGTACGTCGGATTTTTTCTTTGTCTGTTTGTATATTTAACTGTTGTAATGTCGTTATTAGGGCTGCGGAAATTAACGATTAAATAATTGATTAATCGCTAAAAATTTAATCGATTAAAATTAATTTGATCGATAAAAATTTAAGAAGATATTTCTAATATTTTTTCCCCAATTTCTTAATAATTTATATTGTTTGTTACTTACATACTTTTCCCTCGTATTATTATTATTTATTTAGACGTGCATACGTAAACAAAAAGGTTTTTCTTCCTTATTTCTTGCATAGCAGAACGAATTTGCTGTGTTTCGTCACAAAATATGGGAGCCATCGAATTGCAGCAACTTAACCGATTTCGCGAAATAATGAATCGCAACTTAACGGGATCTATATATGCGTTATAAAAATATAATTAATCGAAATTAATCGATTAAGTTTTTTCACGATAAATTGAACACATTTTATAAACCCATTCCCAGCCCTAGTCGTTATATGTTGTGGTTATGATGTACATGTTTTACATTGAATGCGTTGATTATTATATATGGGCATGTATTTTATATGAAGCACTGTCAGTCCAGCTGCTTGCTGGGGTACAGCGCTGTATAAGTTATCAAATTATCGTCGTTGTTATTATAATTGTTTCTATCTTGATCTGTTTCTATTAATGTTTATATCTTTGTCTATTTCTATGTAAGTATTCTTCTATCTTGGTATGCTTAATGTTTCTATATTTGTCTGTTTCTATGTGAATGTGTTTCTGTCTGTTTGTGTTAGTTTTATTTCTGTCTATTTCAAGCTAATCGGTATCTATCGTAGTGTCTTTCTTTATTAGCTGCTTCTATCACGTTTGTCATGGCTTGTATCCCTACCTTGCTGGCTCATTATGGGACCTGGCTCTGGCATTGCTGGCTCATTATGGGACCTGGCTCTAGTATTGCTGGCTCATTATGGGACCTGGCTCTAGCGTTTCTGGCTCATTATGGTACCTGGCTCTGGCATTGCTGGCTTATTATGGGACCTGGCTCTGGCATTGTTTGCTCATTATGGGACCTGGCTCGAGCATTGCTGGCTAATTATGGGACCTGGCTCTACCATTGCTGGCTAATTATGGGACCTGGCTCTGGCATTGCTGGCTAATTATGGGATCTGGCTCTGGCATTGCTGGCTCATTGTCGGACCTGTCTCTAGCATGCTGGCTCATTATGGGACCTGGCTCTAGGATCCTACCTTCCTCTTTGATATATTGAAGAGAAGAAGGACCTGACACAGCTGCACTTAGCGATGAAAATATCTCTAACCTACGTCTCATTATATTGACTTCCTTTCCGTTTGCCTACCGCAGCTCCCCCTCCCTCTCCCCCCCCCCTCTTTTCAACAGTCTAGTTAACGACTGTACAATAAATGGACACTGAGCGATATCGGATCTCTAGAACTGAACATGGACAGTTATTTCTTTAATCCTAGTGTTTGAGAACTGAGAATCCAGCTAAAACAAATTGATTTCAGATTTCTCCGGTAAATGTCGGCAGATTGCAGAAAGCCGTGACCAGAAGCATCCCTCTAGTCCAGCCTTGAAGATTCGCTGATCTCATTTAAGTGACGAAGCGTTTCTTCCACCTCGCCGTCCCCTGTTAGTGGCGGGGCCGGCCCTCAAATTGAAATGAACACATCATGAAATTAGAAGAAAGTTTATCAATTAGCGCGTTGGTTTGCCATCATCCAGGGTATGAGAGGGGCTGTTGACTCAAGACTTTTCCCCGGGAACATCCAAGGGATGGAACTCTTAAAAATAGTAGGAGTAGGGCAGGACAACTCGTGATTTGCTTCTATATCGAGGATCGATTAAGAAAACTTGAGATGGGTTTCCAGCGAATCATTTGTTGGGCAGGCCCACGGCTTCTCCCTTGTTGACTCAGACTGGCTGAAGACACTCGTAGAAGGGACAAATGTAAAGAGAGCAGACCCCCCATAAACTGAGTTGGGGAGGGGGGTGAGGGTTCACTAGTTTCAAACAATGGTATCCTTTAGTAATGGGGGGGGGGTCTGGGTTGGGGGTGCAAATTGAAGACAATATCTTGTAGAAACCTAAACTATAACTATAAATATCCTTACAGCTTCATAATTGAAGAACTCAAGGTGCTTCCGTTTTAAGGTCAGGTCGGAGCAGGGAACTTTACAAAAGTTGACTTGAAGAACGAATGTATTTTCTGGATGTTTGCTCGTGTGTTGACCAACCAAGGTGTTTATTCTCACTTTCATTGGTGGGCCACGTTGGAATGACGTATTTGTTAATTCACGGGCCTGCCTCTTCCTTTGCGACACTGGATTGTCTTAATCTGATTAGTTGCAGCGTCTAGTGGGCACATTTTCTTCTTGTTTTCATAGGCCTGGGTGAATCTTCGGTGCTCAAATTATACTTCGAGTACCCCACGGTGTCAGGTTTATTGGTCAGCTGTTGTGAAGTGGGAGCAATTAGTGAAGGGAACGTTTCCTATTTCTGTCCCGATTTCTTCAAATTTATTTCATTTTCTTCTGTTCTTTAATGACAGCTCGAAGTTCGGATTACATAATAAATGTATTACAAAAATCAAATGTTGAAATAATTACTTTTTCAAGAATATTTGAATAAATTTCTCTTCTCCTGTTTTTTGTGTGGATAGTGAGCTTATATTGATACCTGTAACATTATATGATTGTTTCTTTCTAATGATTGTATCTCTGGATCGCAGAATGTAAGAGGACCTTTTCTAAATATTTAAACGAGCATGCTAGTCTAGCATTGATAATGTAAGCGCTATAGAAGAAAGAATTCCTTCAAAGCCAAATTTTAAAAATAACGATATAAAGTAGAGAGGTATTTATTACAACCATCGTATTTTCATGCATTCTTTTGAAAATTGGAATAGAAAAAACTACAGTCTAGTCGCATAACGTAAGTTTCAGCGTGTGTCCAGTAAAGCAGTGGGTCCACCCACCTTCTCACGTGGTGTGTGTCCAGTAAAGCAGTGGGTCCACCCACCTTCTCACGTGGTGTGTGTCCAGTAAAGCAATGGGTCCACCCACCTTCTCACGTGGTGTGTGTCCAGTAAAGCAATGGATCCACCCACCTTCTCACGTGGTGTGTGTCCAGTAAAGCAATGGATCCACCCACCTTCTCACGTGGTGTGTGTCCAGTAAAGCAATGGATCCACCCACCTTCTCACGTGGTGTGTGTCCAGTAAAGCAGTGGATCCACCCACCTTCTCACGTGGTGTGTGTCCAGTAAAGCAGTGGATCCACCCACCTTCTCACGTGGTGTGTGTCCAGTAAAGCAGTGGATCCACCCACCTTCTCACGTGGTGTGTGTCCAGTAAAGCAATGGATCCACCCACCTTCTCACGTGGTGTGTGTCCAGTAAAGCAGTGGATCCACCCACCTTCTCACGTGGTGTGTGTCCAGTAAAGCAATGGGTCCACCCACCTTCTCACGTGGTGTGTGTCCAGTAAAGCAGTGGATCCACCCACCTTCTCACGTGGTGTGTGTCCAGTAAAGCAATGGATCCACCCACCTTCTCACGTGGTGTGTGTCCAGTAAAGCAGTGGATCCACCCACCTTCTCACGTGGTGTGTGTCCAGTAAAGCAGTGGATCCACCCACCTTCTCACGTGGTGTGTGTCCAGTAAAGCAATGGATCCACCCACCTTCTCACGTGGTGTGTGTCCAGTAAAGCAGTGGTTCCACCCACCTTCTCACGTGGTGTGTGTCCAGTAAAGCAATGGATCCACCCACCTTCTCACGTGGTGTGTGTCCAGTAAAGCAGTGGTTCCACCCACCTTCTCACGTGGTGTGTGTCCAGTAAAGCAATGGGTCCACCCACCTTCTCACGTGGTGTGTGTCCAGTAAAGCAGTATGTCCACCCACCTTCTCACGTGGTGCATGCAGAAAACAGAAAGTGATGACATTTTATTATTTTTATAAACCTTTGAAATGGATGGCTAGCTTTAAACATTTTAACTGACGTCACACGTTGAACAGAATATTGTGTTATTTTTTTTCAATAAAAATAAAACCAAAACAATTGAATATTTTAAATACGTTTCAGTTCCAGTTTTTCAGCGTCTCCTGGCAGACAATGCGGTACAATACAATAGACGTCTCGGTAGGCATTAAAACATCAGAGCATGTCTTCAACAAAAGATACACAAGAAAATGTTTACGGATTTGATATTAAATTTCCAATTATTATTATTTATTTATTATATTATAATTAATTGCTCACATATTTTAATAAGCTATAGAAATATCTGGAAGCCGCTATCCCCTAGACTCTAGACCAGTGCTTCTCAAATTGGTGGTCCTAGGGTTGCTAGATGTCCGGTTTTGTACCGGACTGTCCGGTATTATCGTTATTTGTCCAGTGGAAAAATGGAAGCAATACCGGACATTCTACATTGAAATATTGTGCCATCGACAAAATTCGACACTAGTGTCCGGTATTTTTGAGACAGCCACCTGGCAACCCTAGTTGGTCCGCGGACCGGTGCCGGTCCGTGGGCCATCCAGCTTCGGTCCGCAGAAGTTATCAAGAAAGGACAGAAAAATATAATTATAAACCTCCATTTGTAACCTTTAATACTAAGCGTATAGAAAATGTCAAATTTTTGGCAATGAATACATAAATGAAGCAAATAGAGTAAAATAAATTAGATTTCGCTACCACATCAGTGCAGGGAAAATAGATTGCCGGTTCCTGGTACTATGGAAAAATTGCTGCCGGTACGCCATACTAAAACGTATGAGAAGCACTGCTCTAGACATAAGGTTCAGTAACACGAATAATGTCAAAAGACGTCAACTTTTGGTCTTTCGTCCTATTATGCTCATGTTTGACGCATATTTTCAAAATTATATTCCTGTTTTATTTAAAAACAAACAAAAACGCTGCTATATTTTTCTAGTACTGCCGCCACCATCATCTGAAAATGACATCATTACGTTTGTAGCAATAGAATAAAACTGTGACCAATCAATGACCACCAAATGACATCACTACGTTTGTAGCAATGGAATAAAACTGACCAATCAACGACCACCAAATGACATCACTACGTTTGTAGCAATGGAATAAAACTGTGACCAATCAACGACCACCAAATGACATCAATATGTTTGTAGCAATGGAATAAAACTGACCAATCAACGACCACCAAATGACATCACTACGTTTGTAGCAATGGAATAAAACTGTGACCAATCAACGACCACCAAATGACATCACCACGTTTGTAGCAAATGGAATAAAACTGTGACCAATCAACGACCACCAAATGACATCACTACGTTTGTAGCAATGGAATAAAGCTGTGACCAATCAACGACCACCAAATGACATCACTATGTTTGTAGCAATGGAATAAAACTGACCAATCAACGACCACCAAATGACATCACTACGTTTGTAGCAATGGAATAAAACTGTGACCAATCAACGACCACCAAATGACATCACTACGTTTGTAGCAATGGAATAGAACTGACCAATCAACGACCACCAAATGACATCACTACGTTTGTAGCAATGGAATAAAACTGTGACCAATCAACGACCACCAAATGACATCACTACGTTTGTAGCAATGGAATAAAACTGACCAATCAACGACCACCAAATGACATCACTATCTTTGTAGCAATGGAAAAAACGTGTGACCAATCAACGACACCAAATGACATCACTATGTTTGTAGCAATGGAATAAAACTGACCAATCAACGACCACCAAATGACATCACTATCTTTGTAGCAATGGAATAAAACTGTGACCAATCTAAGACCACCAAAAATACATTTATCCTAGTATTCCTAGCTCCCTTCATAGCTTGGCAGGGTTGATTTATTTTGACAGTGGTTTACAAACTGTAGTTTACGACTTCCTCGAAGGTCAATCGAGAAATGTCTAAAATGTTATCTTAGGTTATCATAACACCATGCCATCATAACACCACGTCATCATAACACCACGTCATCATAACACCAGGTCATCATAACACCATACCATCATAACACCACGTCATCATAACACCATGTCATCATAACACCACGTCATCATAACACTATGTCATCATAACACCACGTCATCATAACACCACGTCATCATAACACCACGCCATAATAATGCCACGTCATCATAACATCACGTCATCATAACACCATGTCATCATATCACCACGTCATCATAACACCACGTCATCATAACACCACGTCATCATAACACCACGTCATCATAACACCACGTCATCATAACACCACGTCATCATAACACCATGTCATCATAACACCATGCCATCATAACGCCACGTCATAATAACACCACGTCATCATAACACCATATAAGCATAACACCACGTCATCATAACACCACGTCATCATAACACGATGTCATGATTACACGTTCTCATCCCACGTGCCTCTTCCATCCCAACACTCCATATGCCATAACATGTCATCTTAACATGCCATCTTAACATGTCATGCTCTGACACCACGTACTCTACCATGCATCTTTTTCCCATGATGCGGTTCCCAATGAAAGCACACAGCATAACTAACATACTCGTTCTTTGCCTCGTCTCTTTTTCTTCATCACGTGACCACAATAACCATCTCCTGCCCATCATGTCCCGGATGCCAATGGTAGACCTCCAGTAATACCTCAAGTCTATGATTACATTTATCGTGTAATTGAGCCTTGCCCGGCCAGAAAGAGCAAATTAACAGCGTCTAGCGATCGTCTCTAACTCACCATTTTATTTCCAGCCAAGAGATCTCTCCGTTAGCTTAGTACTGAGGTATCACTCCAATATCCGAGTTGGGCACGCCGTCAAATTTGAATAGTCCTTCCCTTCAAGTCCGGCGTACCGTGGGCATCCCGTGGATAGAGTTCGGAGATCGTCATTATTAACTATTCAAAATATCTTGAGTTTAAGTGTCGGGATGAGAGGGACTAGCGTTAACAGTTGCCTCAACTTCAGAGTTATTGGAATCAACACAAATTGTGTAATGAGGTTTTAATAGGAAATCAGGACCCCGTCAAACAACTATGTGAAGTAGTGAAGTAAGATACACGAAAACAAAAATAACACACTTTTGTGAAGTATTGTAGTAATGCATTAGAAAAGTATTTTTTTAATTTTCCAAATGATATGGAGGATATACCTATACAGAATTGGACGTTTTAGAGAAGTGTTAACTGATAAGCTTATGACACACTGGACATTTAAGTACTTCTATGTTTTTATTGTACAACACGTGTTCATTTGAAATACTTTTGTAGGTCTAGCCAGGTTTATTCACCCATTGCACTAAAAAGCGGCTCTCAACTATTTTTTTAATATTTTAAAATGGCTCTTAGTCACTCCTGGTCTAGCATATGTACGGCTCCTTTTTTATTATATTTTAAAAAATCCTTTATATTAACTCGTGGTGTCTGGTTGAACCCTTGATTGCTTGTCGGTCGCCAAAACTTTGGATCGATTTTCAACCCACTTCCTCTTAAGCTAGCGAGCTGAAATTTAACAGGCAGTTTTGTGGCGATGATAAAAACTATGTATCAAAATTTCAGATCGATCGCATGTACTGTAATTAAATTATTGAATTTTTAGATTATTTTATTTATTCCTATGTAACATGTTATTTTTTTAGATAGAGTGTCGCGGTGCGTATTATATTGAACAACCTTTCTGTCGCGCAATAAGGTGCGTATTTTATTGACAACACTTTTTATAAACATATTCCTGATCGGTGCGCATTATGTTAAATTTGTTTTACGACACAACTGCAATTTTGTATTTTTGGATGGTCTTGCGCTGCTTATTATAATGAACATTCTTTTTGTTACGTCTCATACATAAAGGATTTATAGTGAAAAACTTGGTTTTTTACGGTTTAAAAAAAATAAAGCTAAGCAGATAAAGGGAAAGAGGTGAAATATGAAAAATAAATTATAGAAATAAAAATAATTAGTAAGTAAAATTCTGTCAAGCGTATAAAACATTATTACAGATATTTCTTTAGTAAAATAATTTTTAACAAAATTTTTAAATGTGCCTGTACTATAGGGCTTGTCATTATTTACCGGAAGTCTAATAATAAAATAAAATAAAATCTGTTTACATCCGGGTAGTGTGTAAGGTCGGTTTAGTAAACTTGTCTTCGTTATTCCTATAAAAACTCAGCTTTTTTGTAGCCTAAAACTTTTTTATAAGCGTATTTTTAGGAAATTTTATATATCCAAAATATTAGGATTTTTTTCCACAGTCTTTCCAAACACACGCGTGTATGTAGTAGTAAACATTTTGTTGGAGGAAAAGGTCCTACATAAAATTTTCAAAACCTTAATTTTATAGAATTTTAAATAAAAATATAAATATAAGTTTAAGGTTATATTATCTGATATATTATATAATGCGAAATAGAACGTCCTTGCGAGAGTGAATTTAATTTAATATGTAAATGGATCAGTGACTATGAATATACGTTTCAGTTCATTCGCTCGTTCGTCCGTGAATTTTATTCATTCATACTATTACTATTATTTACTTTACTACTAATACTAATGATTTAATTATAATTAAAGTCATAATCTTAGTTTTAGTTTATTACTAATAAATACTAAGGCATATACATTTTATAAGAACCAATGAAAACAATTTATATTAAATATATTTTTATATGTATAAGAATTAATATGCGTACGCAAATTATCTCTGTTACTGGTGTGTTTACGGCCCCGACTATCGAACTACCGCTTACAGTACTTACACTCATTTTAAAAAATGCTTTGGCTTATTTATTTTAAATTTTTCATTTAAAATATCAATATAATGTTAAATTATGTGATATATTATATTATGCGAAATGGAACGTCCTTGCGAGCATAACTTATGTAAATGAATTAGTGACTCGGCTCTGACTGAGGCTCTAGTTCTAGTTTATTTGCTCGTTCGTCCTTGAACTTTATTATTTCATGATATTTACTGCTAATACTAACGATGTAATTATAATTAAAGTCATAATCTTAGTGTACGTTTATTACTAATAAATACCAAGGCATTTATTTTTATAAGGACCAATGAAAACAATCAATATTAAAATAAACATATTTGTTAATAATTGACTACTATTACGCTAGGACTAGTGTTTACCGTAGTTACGACTATCGAACGACCACTTACACTCATTTTTAAAAAAGTTTGGGCTTATTTATTTAAGTTTTAAGTCTTCGGAATATAAATAATTTAATCAGCTGCAAAACTAAGTGTAAAGAAATATTTTTTTGCACAAAAATTGCACCTAGAATATCGTTTTTAGTGAGATCAATGTATCAAAATACACTGTTGTAATGGATGTTTCAGAAATGTTTGACCTGAATCTAAAAATAGCCCAATGACCGAATAAGTTATGACGTTTTCCGGTTTTAGAAATGACTAAGCCTATAAAGAATGACTTTTAAAAAAATAGAATAAAAATCGAACGAAAAAAGATTTATAATTGCCTAAGATTTTTAAGAATTTGATTAGGTACCTACACTAAAATATAATATACTTTAGAATCCTATAACTTCCACGTCTGCAGAGAAGTTCTTGAATGTTAAATATAGAATCAGTAATGCTAGAAATTAGTAGCATTCGGTTTGATCTCACGACGGCTAATGGCGGACTGCCTCCGTTTAATTCAGTAAAACTAGTTCGCAAACCGCCGAGACTCTGTTCAATTTCAGTCTCTGTTTATAATGAAACACAGAAAGCCTAAAATAACCCCCATAATTCCTTTGGAAAATCTGAACAACGCCTTAGAGGCCCGTGCTAACTACGCCCCATAAACGAGTCTCGACCGTCGTGTCACAGCGGCGGGAACTTCAAAACTTGGGCTGTCCAAGCAGCAACCAAACATGAAACGGATCGATCGAGTTGGCGCGTAAACAAGGCGGCCCTCACCACCTGTCAACAACAAGTAACGGATGCAAACTTTGCGCATGCCTAGTAGGAGTTGTTTTGGGCGTTTAACCAAGCCGTCATTTCCGGTATCGGAGGAGGGCTTCTGGGACGGACCGAACTGAAGCGAAAGTTACTGAGCCCCGAGGAACGAAGTTCCTTGTGTCGCTCTGTAATTATTGACTATCAAATATCGCATTCGTGGGCCGCATTATAAATTCATTGTGGGAACTCGATAAGCCGGCCCAGTGGTGAACACAATAATTATTTAATCTTTGGCTTTGTGACGCTTAAGAGACTTTGCCTGACCCCTCTCTGGTCTCGTGCTGAGGCTGGGTAGTTTTTAAGGGGTCTTAGCGTCAACACTGGGTCTTAGCATCAACAGAGGGTCTAAAAGTGGGTCTTAGCATCAAAAGTGGGTCTTAGCATCAACAGTGGGTCTTAACATCAACAGTGGGTCTTAACATCAACAGTGGTTTTTAACATCAACAGTGGGTGTAAAAGTGGGTCTTAGGTTCAACACTGTGTCTTAGCAACAACAGTGGGTCTTAGCATCAACAGTGGGTCTTAGCATCTACAGTGAGTCTAAAAGTGGGTCTTAGGATCAACACTGGGTCTTAGCAACAACAGTTAGTCTTAGCATGAACATTGGGTCTTAACATCAACATTGGGTCTTAGCAACAACAGTTAGTCTTAGCATCAACAGTGGGTCTTAGCAACAACATTAGGTCTAAGTATCAACAGTGGGTCTTAGCATCAACAGTGGGTCTTAGCATCAACCGTGAATTTTAAAATCAACAGTGGGTCTTAACATCAACATTGGGTCTAAGTATCAATAGTAGGTCTTAGCATCAACATTGTGTCTTAGCATCAACCGTTGGTCTTAGCATCAACATTGGCTCTTTGTAGCAACAGTGGATCTTAGCATCAACAGTGGATTTTAACATCAACAGTGGGTCTTAACATCAACATTGGGTCTTAGCATCCACATTGGGTCTTAGTAGCAACAGTGGGTCTTAGCATCAACATTGGGTCTTAGCATCAACATTGGGTCTTAGTAGCAACAGTGGGTCTTAGCATCAACATTGGGTCTTAGCATCAACAGTGGGTCTTAACATCAACAGTGGGTCTTAGCATCAACATTGGGTCTTAGCATCAACAGTGGGTCTTAGCATCAACAGTGGGTCTTAACATCAACAGTGGGTCTTAACATCAACAGTGGGTCTTAACATCAACAGTGTGTCTTAACATCAACAGTGGGTCTTAACATCAACAGTGGGTCTTAACATCAACAGTGGGTTTGCGGTGTGTAAAACAAGGAAGTATTGCACCTTATTTGTTTCAGACCTACTCAACTCCGATACCAACTCTGTGATGTTACATAGACTTCTATTTAATAACCCAGGTAGATGTGCTGCTAGCATTCCTAGTTCTGACTGCAATGTTCTGACCGCTAAGGTCATCAAACTGTTTAATTTATAGCCTTATATTACATTACGACTCCGTCTTAACTGTATCGACTCCGATCATTAACTGTGAAGACCACAATTTAACCGAGAGGGAAAAAGGGGGGGGGCAATTTTTTTAATTCTCGTGTTGGTCTGTTTCCTTTACACCACCCCAACTAAACCTGTTGGAAAACACGTGACGTAAACACTGACCTGCCAGGCAACACCATTTTTAATGACAACAAAGTAGGTGGACCGTTCTCTGTCGTAATTTTGTAAGAGTAAGAAAAGGAGTTCAATCTGCCTTGCTCCAAAAATTTACATGCTCTCTGACACACTATATCACTCTAACATGCTCTAGCAATCTGATATCTCTATCAATCTGACATCTCTATCAATCTGATATCTCTATCAATCTGATATGTCTATCAATCTGCCATCTCTATCAATCTGCCATCTCTATCAATCTGACATCTCTATCAATCTGATATCTCTATCAATCTGACATCTCTATCAATCTGACATCTCTATCAATCTGAACAAGTCTATCAATCTGAACAACTCTATCAATCTGAACAACTCTATCAATCTGAACAACTCTATCAATCTGAACAACTCTACAATTTAACCACCCACCAGTGAAGCTAGTGGTTCTATTTTTGAACAAGTTTGTCTCACAGTCGGAACTTTGCGTAGAATTCTTACATTACAGATAACTCTAGTTGACTCAACATTATCCTCATATCGAAAGTGAACTATCATTAGAGTTGTAGTTAGATAAAAATGTTTACAAATTTAGAGTTACTAGCAATTCTTTACATTGTGAATCTGGGGGTTAACAGATGTTCTCTCATTATATTTATTTACGGTTGATACAATGACGTAAAACAACTAACTCCTATATAACTATACTAGGGGCAAGTACCCGGCTTCGCCCGGGTTTAACAACAGCAGCAACAACAACAAAAACAACAACAGCAACAAAACAACAAAAACAAACAACAAAAACAAACAACAACTACAACAACAACAGCAACAACAACAAAGCAACAAAAACAAAACAACAACTACAACAACAACAGCAACAACAACAGCAACAACGACAAAACCAACAACAGCAACAGCAACAAAACAACAAAAACAAAACAACAACAAAAAAACAACAAAATCAACAACAAAACAACAATAAAACAACTACAACAACAACAGCAACAACAACAAAGCAACAACAACAGCAACAGCAACAACAACAGCAACAACAACAGCAACAACAACCAAAACAACAACAGCAACAACTACAAAAACAAAACATCAACAAAAAAATCAACAACAAAACAACAACAAAACAACAACTACAACAACAACAATAACAAAGCAACAACAACAAAACAACAACTACAACAACAAAACAACAAAAGCAACAACAACAAAGCAACAACAACAAAAAAATTATTTTATGGCGATAATCGCCTTCTTGTTAATCTCGACACCAAAATGTTTATTAATTTGCGTCATTATTTTACGTCTTAATTTTCAATAATTTTTATTTTATATAGCTCATATAGGGAAAAACTACATTTTGGGCCCCGGGCCCCAGTATCTTATATGTAAGGAACGAAACCTGTTTAATAACCTTTCCGGTATAATTTTGTGTACGTGTACCAAATTTCACGTTATTTGGTTGTCTGGATCTCGAGTTATGAGGGAACAGACAGACAACCAGACAGACAACAAATGCGTCTTATATATATAGAGATACTAATTCTAGAGCAGTATATGCAGCGAATTTCACTTTATTTATATTACTATATTATCTTTATAAACTTTTAACTACCATTATTTACATATTATTACTTGACTATAGAATGCTTGTAGAAAACTAGCAATTGATTACGTCAGAAACGTGTTACACATGTGAGTATGAGATGAAGTCTTTGCATTGATGCAGTTGTTGGTTGGTTTATTCCTATATGAAACGACTGTCTACAAATAGTTTTTAAAGTAGACCTCCGTCCGGGGGCCGAACTCAAGACTGTGTCACGCATGAACGACTTACTTGTGCAGGCTGATTAGCTTTGATGTCTTGCTGAGGATTCAGTCCAATATGGAAATGAGCTTTCTTTGGCGTTTGAAGGGGATTGTTAAATGTATGCCAGGAGAAAAAATGTGTTTTGTGTTGTTCTTTGTCCTTTCTACTACGTAGGAGATAGTAGACAGCCAGTGCACAGCTAGCTAGAGAATCTTATTAGCATGACCTAGGGCATAGGCTATAATATATGGTGAGTGCACTGCTAGCCAGAGTCTTATTAGCACGACCTAGGGCCTAGGCTATAGTAGACAGCGAGTGCACAGCTAGATCGAGTCTTATTAGCACGACATAGGGCATAGGCTGTAGTAGACAGCGAGTGAACAGCAAGCTAAAGAGTCTTATTAGCACGACCTAGGGCCTAGGCTATAGTAGACAGTGACTGCACTGCTAGCTAGATTTTAGTACAACTTAGATCCTAGGCTTTAGTAGACATTGAGTGCACTGCTAGTGCTAGCTAGAGAGTCTTATTAGCACGACCAAGGCTGTAGTATTGAAAGTAAGAACGAAGCTAGTCTGTGCTATAAGTAGCCTACGACCAAGGCTGTAGTATAAGAACGAAGCTAGTCTGTGCTATTTTAAGTAAGACCATGGCTGTATGTATTATTGAAGACAGAAAGTACGCTGCTGTCCTGTCAGTCCTGTTTGTGCACCAGAAGTTCAAAAGAGGACACACATTTTTGGTCCTAGGTTAAATTGATTCTACATTTTCTGTGTCCTTCTTTGGGCGCCCTACAACCTCAATTTAAAATTACTTTGTGTACATTTAAGGTAGTTTAATATTACGTATCTATCATACAAGGACAAGTTTGTTGGGCTTTTGAAAAAAGTTGGCGCCGTAGGTGCCCTAAATAAAAGTGGGCGCCGCACAACCTATATTATATACATACTTTGTGTACATTTCAGGAATATTTCGTATTTATCATACAAGGATAAGTTACTTGGGCTTTTGACATAAAATATAAAAATTAAAAAAATATATTATAAAATACTTTGTGTACATTTAAGAAAGTTTAATATTACGTATTTATCATGCAAGGACAAGTTAGTTGGGCTTTTGAAAAAGGTGGGCGCCGTAGGCGCCCTTAAAAAAGGGGGTGCCGCAGCACAAATTAGTATATATATATTTACGCTCAATTATCGCTGATTGTGGCCTAACGCTAAATCATAATCCTTTTGGTTTCCAGATTAACATTAACCAAACAACGCACGAACCTATGACGTCAGCATTTGTGTTGTAAACAGTGCTGACTGACTCAAACTCAAAGAGTTATTTTTTTTGTGCAGTAATTTGGTGCGCTGCTTTCTAAAATTACTTTAAAAATCGTGTGGTGATTAGCACTGTAAAAAAATATTATATACATACTTTGTGTACATTTCAGGAATATTTCGTATTTATTATACAAGGATAAGTTACTTGGGCTTTTGCAAAAAAACAACAACAAAAAAACCTATTATAAAATACTTTGTGTACATTTAAGAAAGTTTAATATTACGTTGAACACTGATGCTATTTTCGGAATGGAGAAATTATTTTATCCTCAAAGTTCAGAAACATTATCATTTAAATTTAAACGTCAAAATTCATGGTCATGTGATCAAATTGTCATTGATTCCACGCAACTTTGTCACATTTGAAGCAGCTTGAACGAAAAAATTTTTTAAAAAAATGTATGCTATTGCATGTTCCATGATTTTTAGTTTATTGTATCCTTGATTGAACTCATATTCCATATTATTGAGTACATTGTATGATTGATTCATTACTTCCGGAGAAAGCTGCAAGTCTAATGGGTTAAGCAGAAAATCTTTTTTTTATGATGCTGGGCTTAATTGGGGCCCTGGAGACGAGGGCCGGGTCTGAAGCAGCACTCAATACTACCTGGTCCAACAGGTGGTTGGTGTGTGATGTCAGGTGAACTTCACAGATGGGCTTCTTCAGTGTTGCCAGGTAGGAATGGACACGTCTATTTCCTGGCGACTTAACATATTTTGAGGCGATGACTATGACTTCTTATAACACAGATATTTATCCCGTTATCGTAATGGTGATTTAGAAATGTAATTTGCCTTGAAATAAAATGATTATTCCTCCCAAGAGAATTTTTTTTCTAAGTAATTTCCATCTGAGACATCTCGAATTTAGAAATCTATAGACTTAAGAAATTTATAGACATGAGAGATCTATAGAATTGAGAAATTTATAGACGTAACAGAACTTGACTTTAGATATCTAGATTTGAGAGAAATTAGACGATATATCTTTAGAGAGATCTAGATTTGAGGGATTTAGACTTGAGAGATCTAGACTTGAGAGCTCTAGACTTGAGAGATCTAGACTTGCGATAACTAGACTTGAGAGATTTAGGCAGTGGATTAAAAGCTTCGCGTTGCTTTGAAGTTGAGGTTAGGTTCTAGAAAGTTTAGAAAGTTTAAAGTTTTAATTGTACCCAATTACTGGGAGCGATATTATGTTACATTTTGTCCAAAAGATTTTTGTATGGCGCTGCGGTCTTCAAAAATAACAATTTGTTTGGTAAAAAAAAACAAAAACAACAACAACAAAAAAAAACACCAAAAAACAAAAAACAAACTTGAATTAAACAAAAATTGTGGTAACGGGTTGGATACCACAATGGAAGACAGAAGACTGGAGACCGGGGCTTCAAACTTCCAAATTATCAAATTGTCCACTTCTGCAGTTTCCAGAGGTGGATTTGTTTACTTGCACCGTGAGCTTATCACCCATAGATTAGATTCACGTGTGAAATGATCCAATAATAATTGAAAATTGAGATTGAATGAAGTCAAATTATTATAATTTTATCACTTACACTATCTTCTGAAATATTCTACCCGAGCAAATATTGTGACCACACATTATAAACCTATTACATGAAATTGATAATTTCTCAAGGAGTGCACTGTCCCGTATGATGTCATATCTCATTCTCGATATAATCGCGTTGCGCACTCGAAATCTCGACGATATCTACAAACACAATTCAACGCATTGACCCTAATACATTGACAACGCTAATCTTATTTAACACAAGCGCTCAACTTGGGCCCAAAAAACAAACAAAAAAATGGCCAGATTAGGAAATGAAGTTGGCTAGAAATGAGCTGGCAAAATACCGCCTTATATCCGACCTAACTATTCCTGCTCGATAATTTGTGGGCGATACATGCAGAATTTGATGAGATTTTCACTAATATCGTCGTCATTGCCAGGCTATAAGGATTCTATTTTCAGTTTTTTTTCGGGGGAGACATTCCTCGCCCCCCCCTAAACTCTCTACAGCACTCTAACCAGCAAACACTTATATCCACCACATCCCTTCCTTCCTCTCACCTCAAGAAGCAATTTTTTTATCCCTAGCACCCAACTTCGCTCCTTCTCGTCCAGCCTTCGTTTAACCGTCTTTTTCCTCTCATAAATGAAATGATGCGTTGGGACATTAAGGCGAGTTTGCTTTCCTTTATTAATATTGACACTAGCGTCGTCCAGTGTCTCGCCTTGTGGACAAAGAATTTCAACTCAGCCAGCGTGGGGCGAGCATGTTACAGAGGATACTCGCTTCAACGATGATATCATTCTTTCATTGAGCACTGAATACTTTGATGGGATACTCCATACTTTCATGTCGTACTGATTACTTTGATTGAGCACTGAATACTTTCATGGGGTACTGAATACTTTCTTAGGGTACTGAATACTTTCATGGGGTACTGAATACTTTCTTAGGGTACTGAATACTTATTTAGGGTACAGAATACTTTTTTAGGGTACTGAATACTTATTTAGGGTACTGAATACTTTTATTGGGTATTGTACACTGTCATTTGGTACTGCGTATATTTATTGGGTAAAAATGCAATGATAGGGTTTGAAAATTTAACACAAAATAATCACCATAAAGTCTGCATTTTTATAGATTAACGTGTCCATTAATGACATCTCATTGTATTTGAAGACATCTCATGGTATTTGAAGACATCTCTTGGTATTTGAAGATATCTCATGGTATTTGAAGACATCTCATGGTATTTGAAGACATCTCATGGTATTTGAAGATATCTCATGGTATTTGAAGACATCTCATGGTATTTGAAGACATCTCATTGTATTTGAAGACATCTCTTGGGCTTTGAAGACATCTCTTGGGCTTTGAAGACATCTCATAAGCTTTAATGACAGGATGCATGTTTTTATGTAATTAATACTTAATGTTTATAAGACATCCAATAATGTTTTGCTATTGGAAACGGTCGCCTAGATCACAACATCAATAATTCCAAGTGGGGGAGCCTCGCCCCACGCCCCACACAGCGCGTCCAGTTCTGCCACTCAACAAATCAATTGAAGACTTGGATTTGACCCGAGATCATCTGATTAGCATGCGGATGGCCAACTGGTGTTTGCGATCATGTTCTCTCACTTAGCTCCCCTGATCATACAACTCTTCAATGTTTCTCTTTATCTCGTTTCTATCTCACTCTATTATTTTTTATTATTTAAAAAAAAACCGCTAATCCTCCCCAAAGTTGTAAAAAAAATCTGTAATGTTGCATAGACGAAGTTAAGATTGTTATTCCGATTATTTTCTATTGGTAATTTTTTTTTATTTACTGAATTGGTTGTTAATTCCATGATTATATTTCATTGCAAATAGTTTTAAATATATATTGAACTGAATGAAAATACGAATAGAATATTACTACCGAAAATATTAAAGTTGAAATAATAAAGGAAAAAACTTGGTTTAAATAAAAAGCTCATTGCGCTCCTTATAATACATGTGTATCATACAGAATAGGGCTGCGATAAAGCTTTTAAATAAAATACAGGGTATACAAACGAATTGTGTGATAAATTAAAGTTTTTTTTAATGGACTAATACATAAGTAATCGTTTCGGCTAATGCCTTCATCAATACAAATAATGAAAACAACAACAACACAAGTTTAATGTTACTTTGTTTGGTGTGTGTGGGGGGGGGTGCTTGATACAATATTGACTCACATTTCATTTCAAAAGTAATTAACTCAACCATCTGGGTAAATTCTGGTTTAGCTCTAAAGCTGTACATGTCTTTTGGTATATAGCTGTACATGTCTTTTGGTATATAGCTGTACATGTCTTTTGGTCTATAGCTGTACATGTCTTTTGGTATATAGCTGTACATGTCTTTTGGTCTATAGCTGTACATGTCTTTTGGTATATAGCTGTACATGTCTTTTGGTATATAGCTGTACATGTCTTTTGGTATATAGCTGTACATGTCTTTTTGGTATATAGTTCTATTGGTTAATAGGTCTGTTGGTCTATAGCTGTACATGTCTTTTGGTATATAGTTCTATTGGTTTATAGGTCTGATGGTCTATAGGTCTACTGGTATATAGTTCTATTGGTTTATAGGTCTGTGGTCTATAGGTCTGTTGGTCTATAGGTCTATTGCAGGGGCGGATTTAGACTGCATGGGGCCCCTGGCTGCAATTCAAACTGGGGCCCTATCCAGCCAGCGTCACTTTAAATAAAATGATTGCTAGCAGCTAATATAAGACTGTAACTTGTAACTAAATAGTTCATCGGTTCCTTTAACATACTTTGTCTGTACTACGGGATCGGCCTTCCCAGCCAAAGATTATTCATGAAAAAATGGAATACGAAGAAATAACTGTTTGCCGGTATCCTAATATTGAGTGTAAAAATACAATTTTAAAAAAAAAGTGTGCCCACGCCGGGAATCGATCGCGTGACCGCTTGCACAGCAGGGCGACTTTCTACCTCAGACCACACGAGCCTGATGAAAAAGGTGAAGTTTAAAAATATAAACAATAATCTTTAATATTTTCTCTTAGTGAGCCTATAAAATCAGTTTTTTAAAATTAATTTATTTAATTTATGATATTTTCAGGAATTCATGCAAACATTTGTCCATCTTTCTTATAACATATACTAAATTTGGGGGCCCCTAATCATCGGGGGCCCCTGGCTTTAGCCCGTTCAGTCCCCACCCCCCTTTAATCCGCCATAGGTCTATTGGTTTATAGTTCTTTTGGTCTATAGGTCTACTGTGTCATATGTCTGTAGGCTAATAGGCTAAAGGTGTAACAATTTTGTGGCATTTTAGGAATGGCACCAAACCTATAAGTCTTAATTTAACGTATAGAGAGCTATACTATCTGAGTTAGTGTAGATCTTGCATTAAATCCATGCATTGAGGTCATTAATCCATGCATCAGATATTGGCCAAGCGAAGGTCATCTCAAAGTGAAGGTCATGTCACTCTCGAATGTCGAGGTATTTACACGCCTCCACTCCTGGAGTGTTTACGTCACGTGTCGCACACGTCATTCATCTCATTTGTCACCTTGTTCAACCGTCCACTCCACGCCTTACTCCGTTTTGATCGCCAACGTGATATTTCACACCCACCCAGCCTCCCGACGTGATCTTTCACACCCAGCCTCCCGACGTGATCTTTCACACCCAGCCTCCCGACGTGATCTTTCACACCCAGCCTCCCGACGTGATATTTCACACCCACCCAGCCTCCCGACGTGATATTTCACACCCACCCAGCCTCCCGACGTGATATTTCACACCCAGCCTCCCGACGTGATATTTCACACCCAGCCTCCCGACGTGATATTTCACACCCAGCCTCCCGACGTGATATTTCACACCCACCCAGCCTCCCGACGTGATCTTTCACACCCAGCCTCCCGACGTGATCTTTCACACCCAGCCTCCCGACGTGATATTTCACACCCAGCCTCCCGACGTGATATTTCACACCCAGCCTCCCGACGTGATATTTCACACCCACCCAGCCTCCCGACGTGATCTTTCACACCCAGCCTCCCGACGTGATCTTTCACACCCAGCCTCCCGACGTGATCTTTCACACCCAGCCTCCCGACGTGATATTTCACACCCACCCAGCCTCCCGACGTGATATTTCACACCCACCCAGCCTCCCGACGTGATATTTCACACCCAGCCTCCCGACGTGATATTTCACACCCACCCAGCCTCCCGACGTGATTTTTCACACCCAGCCTCCCGACGTGATATTTCACACCCAGCCTCCCGACGTGATATTTCACACCCAGCCTCCCGACGTGATATTTCACACCCAGCCTCCCGACGTGATATTTCACACCCACCCAGCCTCCCGACGTGATATTTCACACCCACCCAGCCTCCCGACGTGATATTTCACACCCAGCCTCCCGACGTGATATTTCACACCCACCCAGCCTCCCGACGTGATATTTCACACCCAGCCTCCCGACGTGATATTTCACACCCACCCAGCCTCCCGACGTGATATTTCACACCCAGCCTCCCGACGTGATATTTCACACCCACCCAGCCTCCCGACGTGATATTTCACACCCACCCAGCCTCCCGACGTGATATTTCACACCCAGCCTCCCGACGTGATATTTCACACCCACCCAGCCTCCCGACGTGATATTTCACACCCAGCCTCCCGACGTGATATTTCACACCCACCCAGCCTCCCGACGTGATATTTCACACCCAGCCTCCCGACGTGATATTTCACACCCACCCAGCCTCCCGACGTGATATTTCACACCCACCCAGCCTCCCGACGTGATATTTCACACCCAGCCTCCCGACGTGATATTTCACACCCACCCAGCCTCCCGACGTGATCTTTCACACCCAGCCTCCCGACGTGATATTTCACACCCACCCAGCCTCCCGACGTGATATTTCACACCCACCCAGCCTCCCGACGTGATATTTCACACCCACCCAGCCTCCCGACGTGATATTTCACACCCACCCAGCCTCCCGACGTGATATTTCACACCCAGCCTCCCGACGTGATATTTCACACCCAGCCTCCCGACGTGATCTTTCGCACCCAGCCTCCCGACGTGATATTTCACACCCAGCCTCCCGACGTGATATTTCACACCCAGCCTCCCGACGTGATCTTTCACACCCAGCCTCCCGACGTGATCTTTCACACCCACCCAGCCTCCCGACGTGATATTTCACACCCACCCAGCCTCCCGACGTGATATTTCACACCCACCCAGCCTCCCGACGTGATATTTCACACCCACCCAGCCTCCCGACGTGATATTTCACACCCACCCAGCCTCCCGACGTGATATTTCACACCCAGCCTCCCGACGTGATATTTCACACCCAGCCTCCCGACGTGATATTTCACACCCAGCCTCCCGACGTGATCTTTCCCGCCACGCCATCAGTCTCCCCGTCCACACTACTCGAGGTGAAGATCTGCCCCCCCTCCCCCCACCCCCAGGCCACAGGTGAAGCCGTTGCTGATATACCTACCTGACATTTCCGCCTGTCACAGGTTAGTTGTCGAGGTCATTCTAGAAACCGTCTTGAGCCTCGTGGAGTTGTATCAGACGATCGGCTTGTGACGTCAGCATTCCGAAAGGTCAAGTTCAAACGTCACAGCCTGTTCATTTATTTTCAAATGCAACTTGAAGAGATTACTTAAAGATCTACCAGAGAATACTGCAAGATATTTCCATGATGTTTCCAAGATATTTCCAATAGCTTTTTTTGTTTACAACTTAATACTATAACTATCCACACTTCCATTATGTATAGCAAAGTGAACAAAGGACAGAGCATGTGCAGGAATAAAATAGAGGCAAAGCGCACAATTTTTTTAAAAAAAGGCTTATTAAAGTGCATACGTTAGAGACCATTTGGTACTAACCAAGTATGTTTATGTTAATATTCCAAACAAAAGGTTCGGACATGAAATAGATTTCTTCAATATTATTTCTAAGTTTGTGTAAAGTAAATTTATTCCTGAGCAAGGTATTATAAGGTCTTACAACGGTTTTGAACATGTATTACAAGGTCTTACAACAGTATTATAATGGGTATTTTAAGGTCTTATATAAGAGTATTATAATGGGTATTACAAGGTCTTATAACAGTATTATAATAGGTATTTTAAAGTCTAATATAACAGTATTATAATGTGTATTTTAAGGTCTTATAACAGAATTACAATGGGTATTTTAAGGTCTTATAACAGTATTATAATGGGTATTACAAGGTCTTATAACAGTATTATAATGGGTATTTTAAGGTCTTATAACAGTATTATAATGGGTATTACAAGGTCTTATAACAGTATTGTAATGGGTATTTTAAGGTCTTATAACAGTATTATAATGGGTATTTTAAGGTCTTATAACAGTATTATAATGGGTATTTAAGGTCTTATAACAGTATTATAACTATTATTAAAAGGTATTATATTTGTTACACCTCTCGGGTTACGTTTAGACACCATTCACGAGCGTCTCAATTTATTTCACTTACCTGCACAGGTGAAATGAATGATTGACTGAAGGACACTTAACAGGGTACAGGTGAAATGCATGATTGACTCACGGATCACTAACAAGGGTAGAGGTGAAGTGAATGATTTACTCAATGACATTTAACAAGCGTAGAGGTCAATTGCATGTTGTCTATGCCAGCTTTTCTCATACCCCTTCCAGGATCCGCCCCTGTTTAGAGGACTAATCATCACTATGACTTGTTCCCTTCTCTGATGGTCTAAAATGACTTACAACACATTCCCGCTTTGCCCTTTTATTTGATAGTCTAATACAGGGGTCGGTAAACTTTTTGTCAGAGAGAGAGCCCTAAACACCACATATTTTGAAAAGTAATTCTGTGAGAGCCATACATTATGTTTAAAACTAAATATTCAAGTAAATGTGTGCATTTAGAGTAATTTCAACACTACAAGTACAATAATTAGGTCTCTGTATTTTCTTTTTAATAACATTGTTATGCTTTTTTATATGCAATTAATATGTAGATCAAATGAGTCTGAATAAACTTTTTTATAAACGAATATTTGTCTGAGAGCCAGATGCCACCATCAATAGAACCACATCTGGCTCCCGAGCCATGGTTTCCTGACCCCTGGTCTAATATGACATACAACATATTACCTTCTTATCCTTTAATCTGATGGTTAAAATGTTTTGCGCCATTTGACACTTTTAGTGTTATAACTTTCTCTATGAGGAGAATGGTGATGTAACCAAGAACTTTTAGTGTTATAACTTTCTCTATGAGGAGAGTGGTGATGCAACCAAGAACATTTCACTTAACGAGGTTACTGTTAATATTGCCACTTACTGCAGCTGAAGTTGATAGGTTAGGGTCTCCATTCACCTCAACAACACCCACCTTCACGTTCAGGAAACCATTAGCCCCGTGAGAATAGACTAGGAAAGCAAACAGGACTCTAAGGTCTTGTCGTTTATTTAGGCATCAGACCCGGAGCAGCGGCATACGTACGGATAGACAGCGATATAGTCACATTGTGCCCAACCGACTCACCAGTGTTTACACAACACGAAATGCTACGCTAGGATATTGAATGTTGGCCCTGCACACTCCCCTGTTGTAGTTATGGAACATTCTCCCAGAGGCATGCTCAAGACTGATGCTATTCCCACAACACCGGCCCAGAAGGCAGGTGGAATTTTTTTTACTGAAGGGAAGCACATGCGGGTATAGGTTACCCTCGACTGTGTTCAAACTAAATCAAATAAGCCGGATCATAAGGCCTTTGTGGGACGGTCAAAGGAGTGATGTAGGGTAAATAAGCAAGGCGAGTCGGGGGAGTGGTGCAACAGAAGGTGACATGGAGTAACAAAGGATCAAGATATGACATGACATACTACACGTCAATAATCAGGGATCAGAATATGACATGACTTATTACACGTCAATAAACAGGGATCAGAATATGACATGACTTATTACACGTCAATAAACAGGGATCAGAATATGACATGACTTATTGCACGTCAATAAACAAGAATCAGAATATGACATGACTTATTGCACGTCAATAAACAAGAATCAGAATATGACATGACTTATTGCACGTCAATAAACAAGGATCAGAATATGACATAACTTATTGCACGTCAATAAACAAGAATCAGAATATGACATGACTTATTGCACGTCAATAAACAATGATCAAAATATGACATGACTTACTGCACGTCAACAAACAATGATCAGAATATGACATGACTTATTGCACGTCAATAAACAATGATCAGAATATGACATGACTTATTGCACGTCAATAAACAATGATCAGAATATGACATGACTTATTACACGCCCATAAACAACATTCAGAATATGACATGACTTATTGCACGTCAATAAACAATGATCAGAATATGACATGACTTATTACACGTCAATAAACAAGGATCCGAATATGACATGACTTATTGCACGTCAATAAACAATTATCAGAATATGACATGACTTATTACACGTCAATAAACAATGTTCAGAATATTACATGACTTATTACACGTCAATAAACAATTATCAGAATATGACATGGCTTATTACACGTCAATAAACAATGATGAGAATATGACATGACTTTCTACACGCCAATAAACAGGGATCAGAATATGACATGACTTATTACACGTCAATAAACAATGATCAGAATATGACATGACTTATTGCACGTCAATAAACAATTATCAGAATATGACATGACTTATTACACGTCAATAAACAAGAATCAGAATATGACATGACTTTCTACACGCCAATAAACAGGGATCAGAATATGACATGACTTATTACACGTCAATAAACAAGGATCAGAATATGACATGACTTATTGCACGTCAATAAACAATTATCAGAATATTACATGACTTATTACACGTCAATAAACATTGATCAGAATATGACATGACTTATTGCACGTCAATAAACAATTATCAGAATATGACATGACTTATTGCACGTCAATAAACAATTATCAGAATATGACATTACTTATTGCACTTCAATAAACAATGATCAGAATATGACATGACTTATTGCACGTCAATAAACAATTATCAGAATATGACATGACTTATTACACGTCAATAAACAAGAATCAGAATATGACATGACTTTCTACACGCCAATAAACAGGGATCAGAATATGACATGACTTATTACACGTCAATAAACAAGGATCAGAATATGACATGACTTATTGCACGTCAATAAACAATTATCAGAATATTACATGACTTATTACACGTCAATAAACAATTATCAGAATATTACATGACTTATTGCACGTCAATAAACAATTATCAGAATATGACATGACTTATTGCACGTCAATAAACAATTATCAGAATATTACATGACTTATTACACGTCAATAAACATTGATCAGAATATGACATGACTTATTGCACGTCAATAAACAATTATCAGAATATGACATGACTTATTGCACGTCAATAAACAATTATCAGAATATTACATGACTTATTACACGTCAATAAACATTGATCAGAATATGACATGACTTATTGCACGTCAATAAACAATTATCAGAATATGACATTACTTATTGCACGTCAATAAACAATGATCAGAATATGACATCACTTATTGCACGTCAATAAACAATGATCAGAATATGACATGACTTATTGCACGTCAATCAACAATGTTTTCAAGTAGATTTCAAAGAGTTTAGGAGATGAGGGTCACGAGTTTTTCTGTCTGTTGTTTACCTTCAGTACAAATGTTCACATTACAGGTTGTGCTTTGTTCTGTCTGTTGTTTACCTTCAGTACAAATTTTCACATTACAGGTTGTGCTTTGTTCTGTCTGTTGTTTACCTTCAGTACAAATGTTCACATTTTAGGTTACGGTATTGGCCAGGGATAAAGTTTCGAGAATTACATGCCTAACAGTTTTGAAGTAAATCAAAACAATTTTAAAGATAACATTTGAAACAATTGTTTGACGTACAATTGTTCAACGTTCAATTGTTTAACGACTAATTGTTCATCTACCAAATGTCTAACGTACAATTTTGATGACACCTTGACATTCCTTCTCGACGTCCTTACCATGACTCTTTTCTCCCTCTCCATTCCACTTTGTCCCGCTCTATCATACAACAACCCACATTCACACATTCGCCCACAATTTCAACCTTGACCAACCACATCCCACCTTGTTCCATTTCCCCCGCCTCATCCCACCATGTATTACTTTCTTTCATCACATATCCAATATTTTCAACTCATTTTTAGCATTGTCCCACATTCCCTTGGCCTCCCCATTTGATCTACTTTCTCGCACATTTTTGTCACCTTGTTCCACAACTTCGCACCATCTACCATCTTGTCCCACTTTTAAAATGTACCCCACCACCCACTCCATGTCCAGAAATGTCCCACCCCCTGCCACCACTTTATTCAGTTACTCACATCTCCTTTTCCCCACGTGTTACTGTCTTAAACACATACCTCGGTAATAGAGGAAAGTTATCTCTTTTACTCAAGTCTTCTAAACGGTCTATTGCCTTTGTATGGACAATCAAACTTCTGAAAGCAAACACCGTAAACCCTCCTTATCCGCCAGTACCAGCAGCTCTCCAGTTGTGTTTGCCTTGCTGTCCAAACTATTTTCTACAATCTTCTGTAGAGCAAAGCCTCAGCTATTAATCTAAAATTACAAGTAAGATCTTCACGGCCGTGCAGGGGCGCCATTCATTTCCTTGTCCAGTACGTCAAACCTTTCTGACCAGTGGCACAGCTAATGACCGTCCAAATCTTTTGTCGTTTACCGGAACGTAATCTCGTCTCAAGCGCCCTGTTTCCCCCGCTGGGATATTCCAGTGAAAGTAAACAGCTCACCACAGCGCCCCCTATCGGCATTTATCACACTTGATTATGTCAGCACAACATACCAACAGTGCATTCGTGTAGTATACACGGTTTGGTGATTCCGTCAGAAAACGACACGTGAATCTACATCATAAGTATATCAAGGAAATGGGAAACGCAATTTCCACTCTTCTTGTTAAGAAATATCAAATTACAAGGTAACTTATAAAAAAAATGGATTTATTGCAAACAATGTTAATTTCAATAATATCCGCAACACACGCCAACTATCATGAAACAAGTTCTTTGATTAGCTTTATTAAGGAAAAGAAAAAAAATCTACAGAAACAAGACATGACCCCTACCCAATGAATAATGGAGCGCCAGGCAATGCCAGAAACATTTCTGATGTGGCGAAAGCGCCAGTAGCCTCCATGGAATTAGCTCGGACAGCCCCGTCCCAAGACATGTCCGGCGGAGGACATAACGTAACCTTAGGCAGACCTGACACACCAGGCGCTCTACATCCACGACTAATTAGGTTACAGACGTGGCCGGTCACAAATCATTGCACTGTGGATGGACTATGCGTAAATCAAAGCGTTAATGCATGATTGAATTATAAAGAAATGGGCCCGAATCCAACTGGGAAACTAGGATTTGTCGTAGGAGGAACTGTCACACAGCTAATGACTGTCATACAAATGGTGACTGTTAAACAACTAGGGACTGTCAGAAAACTGATGCTGTCATACAACGAATACTGTCAGACAACTACGGCTGTCATGCAATAGCGGTTCATTTATTATGTAATATATAATAAATACATGTATTGCTTTTAAAACTAAAGTTTATTTCTGAGACAAAACTCGACGTTGTGTTTCTATTTATAGCTCAATTTCTTTCTCTGTTTTCTATTTTGTACAAAGAGGTTGGAGTAAGAAACATTAGCACATGGGAATATTCTGTGGTCCTTTTATCAAGATATTCATCAACACTAAGAACTAATCTCCAAATGTTTCTGAGCCATGTACTCAACACTTCTAATCTCACTGCAACGGATTCCCCCCACTCAGGGCCAACCATCCCTTACCGCGTAAAACTTTTGTGCAAATAGATAATTGAAATGAAAATGTTCTCAAAGGAAGCAACAAGAGACAGCTCCAATGTTTTCCTTACAATTCTTTTGTGTTTATCCACTATATCCACGCTTGTTGTCTGTGTTTCTATTTCCCCTCTATATCCACGCTTGTTGTCTTGAGTTTCTATTTACTCACTATATCCACGCTTGTTGTTTGGGTTTGTATTTACTCACTATATCCACGCTTGTTGTTTGGGTTTGTATTTACTGACTATATCCACGCTTGTTGTCTTGAGTTTCTATTTACTCACTATATCCACGCTTGTTGTTTGGGTTTGTATTTACTCACTATATCCACGCTTGTTGTTTGGGTTTTGTATTTACTGACTATATCCACGCTTGTTGTCTGTGTTTCTATTTCCCCTCTACATCCACGCTTGTTGTTTGGTTGTGTTTCAACTCTATATCCACGTTTATTGTTTGGGTTTGTATTTCCAAAACTATATCCACGCTTGTTGTTCGGGTTTGTATTTCCCCACTATATCCACACTTGTCCGGGTTTGTGATTGCTCACTATACAAACGCTTGTGGTAATCTTGAAGCAAAGAAACCAAGAAATGCCATGTTTCATCTAAGGGCGTGAATTCTATGGACAAGGGAGGAAAACTTCTTAAGTGCTTTAGTTGTTTGTAATTGATTTAAAGTCATGGAATTATTGTACCGTGGGGTTATGATGTACGACTGTATATACTCAAGAGCTATGAGGAGTCAGGGGTATTGAGTCAATGAGTCATAGGTATTGAATCAATGAGTCAGGGTTGTTGAGTCAACGAGTCAGGGGTGTTGAGGCGATGAGTCAGGGGTGTTGAGTCAATGAGTCAGGGGTGTTGAGTCAGTGAGTCATGGATATTGAGTCAGTGAGTCATGGGTATTGAGTCAGTGAGTCATGGGTATTGAGTCAGTGAGTCATGGGTATTGAGTCAGTGAGTCAGGGGTATTTACACAGTGATTCAGGGGTATTGAGTCAGTGAGTCATGGATATTGAGTCAGTGAGTCATGGGTATTGAGTCAGTGAGTCATGGGTATTGAGTCAGTGAGTGATGGGTATTGAGTCAGTGAGTTAGGGGTATTGAGTCAGTGAGTCATGGGTATTGAGTCAGTGAGTCATGGGTATTGAGTCAGTGAGTCATGGGTATTGAGTCAGTGAGTCAGGGGTATTGAGTCACTGATTCAGGGTTATTGAGTCATTGAGTCAGGGTATTGAGTCAGTGAGTCATGGATATTGAGTCAGTGAGTCAGGGGTATTGAGTCAGTGAGTCAGGGGTATTGACACAGTGATTCAAGGGTATTGAGTCAGTCAGTCATGGGTATTGAGTCAGTGAGTCATGGATATTGAGTCAGTGAGTCATGGGTATTGAGTCAGTGAGTCATTGGTATTGAGTCAGTGAGTCATGGGTATTGAGTCAGTGAGTCATGGGTATTGAGTCAGTGAGTCATGGGTATTGAGTCAGTGAGTCATGGGTATTGATACAGTGATTCAGGGGTATTGACACAGTGATTCAGGGGTATAGTCAGTAATTCTGGTGGTTTGAGTCAGTGAGTCAGGGTTATTGGGTCAGGGGTAGTGAGTCTGTGAGTCAGGGTATTGAGTCAGAGTTGTTCAGACAATGACTTATAATGTGTACCTGAATAGACGACTTAAATGAATTAGAACTGATCAATAGACACATTGAATAACCCAGAAGCTCGCATTCTTGTAATGTCTTTGTTTATTGCAAGAGGGACAGATGCATTGTCTTATAGTGCTCAGAATTCTTACACGGAAAAAAAAGTTTAAATTTAAGAGATCACACTTTAACAGTATTGTAAATGTTTGATGATTGCATTGCGATCAAATATTGCATTGTCGTCAACCATTGCATCTTGTTTGTCCGGACACCCTTTAGGCGGCGGGAGATGTTTTGATGTTTGATGTACGATGCAGATTTGTGTCTTCGACATTATAATAAGAAAAACCCGTAAAAAACCAAGTTTTTGACTATAAATCCTTTATGTACGAGAAGTAATTAAAAGAATGTTCATTATAATACGCAGCGCCAGACCATCCAGAAATACAAAATTGCAGTTGTGTCGTAAAACATGTTTAATATAATGCGCACCGATCAGGAATATGTTTATAAAAAGAGCTGTCAATAAAATACGCACCTTATTGCGCGACAGAAAGGTTGTTCAATATAATACGCACCGCGACGCTCTATCTCAAAAAATAGCATGATACATAGGAATAAATAAAATAATCTAAAAAATCAATAATTTAATTACGGTACATGCGATCGATCTGAAATTTTGATACATTGTTTTTATCATCGGTACGAAACTGCCTGCAAAATTTCAGCTCGCTATCTTGCGAGCAAGTGGGTTAAAAATCGATCAAAAGTTTTGGCGACAAGCAAGCAAGCAAGGTCGGTCCGCCGCAGACACCACGAGTTAATATAAAGGATTTAAAAGCGTGAGAAATATAAATAATGCATTTGGATAAATGGAAACAACAAATTTATTAAAAAAATACAAAATTATAAATCTACTCCATATTATAAATCATGAAAAGCTAGCAGTGAGAAAAGAATTATTGTGCATTATCAGAAAACTCCAAGAAGGGTAAATGGCAAGACTTATAATTTGCTTGATTCGCCATCAGTTCAATATTCGTGATACCAAGATTAGCCTCGAACCCACCAGCTGATTACAGTGTTTAACCTGCATATGACGCCGCAAGGGGAAATAAGTGGCCATTTCCAATATCGTCCAATCGAATAGTGCGACACGCCGGTGGTCGGCGCTAGAGAGTTTGAGTTTTCTTCCACTGTTGGATTGGCGAATAGAGCTTCCGGTTGACGCGGGTTGATTTAAGGTCAAACTCTTCGAAGCGGATTGTCCGTTGTTCGTGTGTCATAGTAAATTGCTGCAAGATGCGACCAGCTTCATAACACTGTCAGATAGACCCCTGAGCCAAGCATTGATTTATAGCCTTGGGCTCCAGAAGGGGTGCCGAAATGGCCCAAATTATTGGCTCACCTCGGTCGGTGGTCTTTCGTTTTGTTTGTTAGGCCAATTATTGGTGGTCCGTCGTTTGTTTCTGTCGGGCACCAGGCGGAGATTAGTTCTTTGGTTTCTGCTGGTGAGAGCAAAGGAAAGACAATCCACTGAGATTTGGTCACAGATCATCTAGTAAATAGATTAATGCCCCCGGAGTTTATACATTCACGTTTTGTTTTAGGGGAAGTTACTCATATAGTCATAGCAAATTTAGTAGGTTTAGTCATAGAAAATTTAGTAAGTTGTCTTTCTGATGAACCGCAGACATGCCAGTATTAACGCGTGTTGGATATATGGCAAGGTATCCATAACATCGTCGGCTCAGATAACCTAATTCTAGCCACGGAACTGTCGACATCAGAATGTCTAATATATAGGACCAGACAAATCATCTTTATTCCTTGTAGTTAACAGCTGATTATCTGCGGCATAAATCTTCACAACGGCGCTATCTTGAGTTCGAATCCGTGTGAAGGCAAGGGTTTGTTCCCGGGGCCCAGGGCGTCCCTGAGTCACCCCGCTCCGAATGGGTACCTAACACTACATGTAGTTAGGCGGCTGGGTGATGCGTGGAACCCACAAAGCCGTGGCCTGTGAACGCTGCATCACTTGCCAACAGATCATCTGTCATGGTCTGTGGACGCAACTATCTTCTGCATAGAAGGAGCGTCTGTATAGATAAGATAAGATATTTTACCAGAGATTTGAGTTTGACTATAGTTTACCAGAGATTTGAGTTTGACTATAGTTTACCAGAGATTTGAGTTTGACTATAGTTTACCAGAGATTTGAGTTTGACTAAAGTTGACCAGAGATTTGAGTTTGACTAAAGTTGACCAGAGATTTGAGTTTGACTATAGTTTACCAGAGATTTGAGTTTGACTATAGTTTACCAGAGATTTGAGTTTGACTATAGTTTACCAGAGATTTGAGTTTGACTATAGTTTACCAGAGATTTGAGTTTGACTATAGTTTACCAGAGATTTGAGTTTGACTTTAGATTATAAGAGATTTGAGTTTGACTATAGTTTACCAGAGATTTGAGTTTTACTATAGTTTACCAGAGAGTTTAGTATGACTATAGTTTTATAGAGATTTGTTTGACGTCACTCAACGTTACTGACAAGATGGCTGAGATTTGTGTGACGTCACTCAACGTTACTGACAAGATGGCTGAGATTTGTTTGACGTAACTCAGCGATACTGACAAGATGGCTGAGATTCCGGCAGATGGAGAATTGTTGTAGAAATTGTTGTTAGTGACAGAAGTCACTCCCTTTATGTCACTATCTCTTTAGTTTGTCCTACCAGCATTTTCCCTTTCACTATACCATCTCCTTCCAATATTCCATTACATTTTTAAAGCACTACTGTGAATGCATTCCCATCTTTATTCCACCATCTCCTTCTATCGTTCCACCAACTACCATCTTTATTCCACCATCTCCTCCCGTTACTCCACCAACTCCCCCATCACACACCACCCTCAAACTGAAGGCTCCTGGTAATGGCCAGTCACATTAGTGGCCCCGTAATAAGGAGATCCTGGCATTATTCAAACTATCGCATGGTGGATTTGTGCCGGGAAACCGCAGCAGGAAAGGCGAACATTAGATGGAAACATTAGCTTTACATTTATGGAGATGTTTACTTGATGATTGCAAAGTTGAAATGAAAGTTCAGGTTGATTTAAAATAAAACTCCGATATTTAGATGTTAGTGTTCAAACGCAGTCATAAAACGCAACTATTACAGGAATGATGAGGAATGAGTGTTCCAGTGTTGAAAACGTATCGACAACTAGTGTATCACCCGTCAAAAATGACGGAAGTTTTCAAAATAAATACATCAGATTAAAAAATAACGTAATACAGAACTTTCATTTATTTTATTTATTTTTATTTGATTCATTTATTAGCATATTGAACAATTTTATGCGGAACGCTCGAAAAGTGTTATTTTTGGTGCAGTAATTTGGTGCGCTGCTTTCTAAAATTAGAAAAAGCATTACATTATTACAACCATACAGACGACGGGAATTATGTATATTTATAGCTTCTATAGAAAACGTTAACGTAGACACTTGAATGAGACAAAAATTATTAGCGTTTTCCATGAAAACAAACATTTCTGATAAAATCGCTTAAAGACTTGAAACACTAGTGGCTAATCTTGGTATTTTGACTTTTGAACATCAAGGAAATCATGACTTACATGCTGCTTCCCACACTGATAGCGGTATTCTTCTTTAAAATTGTTATCATTGTTATGTCATGAAAATAGCGTTTATTTGGGGCTCTCGTGATTATTAGAGGAATCAAGGACATCAAAGAAAGGAAGTGCGTATGCATCAGTATGCATCTATATGCCACGTTGGCAGTTTTTTTTTAAAATGCATCGAATTGTATTATTGTGGAGCTAGATGTGTCCACCATTAGGCTGTTCAAGCAGTCATATTTGTAGATAAGTTACACCTCCCTACCGTTCTTGATATTTTAGCAGTCCTATAATCTCAACAACCGTTCTTTTTCTTATAACAGTCCCCCCCTCTCAACAACCGTACTTGTTCTTCCCCTTCTGAACAAACGACCTTTTTTTTTACCCGTTCCCATTTTACAGTACACTGGAATTTTTCTCACGTAACTGATTTTCAATAAGAAATGTCCCGTGAGTCTGTGAGGCGCTTAGAAGAGACAGAGAAGAAATATCTACCTGACCCTTTCTCCTTCCACTTTCATGTTAAATTACTTGCCTCACACTTCATGCCTCGCTGTTAGCTATTTCCAAATACCAGTAGTCATAAAATCGGGAGTGGAACAGTTTTTATTTCCTGGCCCATGTCCCCACCCGCCGCGGCATGTGATTGGCGGGATGTAAACAACATGGTCTCGTGATGCAATGGCTGACAGATGCTGATGAGGTTCAAGCGAGCATTTAGCCGAGAGCAAAACAACCGTTAGCTTGCTGGAGGTTTACCCATCCAGCGAGTCATCTGGATTTTTGACTGCAGGCGGTGTCAGTAGCTCTCGTGGTTATTATGGTTGGACCATAACCTGGCAATGGTTGGAATCACCAACCAGCCCGGGGGTGGGGGTGCTGTTAGAAAACAGTTTTTAACATTTAAATCTGGTTTGCTAATTTGAGACCACCGAGTGAGGTTCAAGTATCTTAATAAAACAAACCCGTAAAAACAAAGTTTTTGACTATAAATTCATTATATATGAGTCATAACTAACAGTATTGATTATTTTCAAACGCGATAAGCATTTACAGACGGACACCGAGTGATGTCCCCTGCCTTTTAACAGGGTATGGGACGTGAGGGGGTGTCGGCACGACGGTCGACGTCTAAGCGTCAACTCAAACTCACGTGGAAAAAACAATAACAAACAGTGAATTTGAATTACATACGTTATATTAGGATAAACTAAAAATGCATTAATTTAATTACGGTACGTTCGATAGATCTGAAATTTTGATACGATGCATTGTTATGTGAATCCGGCCGTGTGCCAAATTTCAGCTCGATCGGATCACGGAAAGTGGGTCATTTTTTACTTCTAATTTTCCGCCCGCCCAAGACAGACAGACAGAGAGACAGAGACGTCGGTGAAGTTAATATAAGGGATTTAAAAATGTCGCCGTCTTTGTGATACACAACAGAAGTGAGATACAGTGAGAGTACAACCAACTTATACATTACAACCATGCTACCTACAAGTACAAGTGTTGTATAGCATGTCACTTACAAGTACAAGTGTTGTATAGCATGTCAATTACAAGTACAAGTGTTGTATAGCATGTCACTTACAAGTACAAGTGTTGTATAGCATTTCACTTACAAGTACAAGTGTTGTATAGCATGTCACTTACAAGTACAAGTGTTGTATAGCATGTCAATTACAAGTACAAGTGTTGTATAGCATGTCACTTACAAGTACAAGTGTTGTATAGCATTTCACTTACAAGTACAAGTGTTGTATAGCATGTCACTTACAAGTACAAGTGTTGTATAGCATGTCAATTACAAGTACAAGTGTTGTATAGCATGTCACTTACAAGTACAAGTGTTGTATAGCATTTCACTTACAAGTACAAGTGTTGTATAGCATGTCACTTACAAGTACAAGTGTTGTATAGCATGTCAATTACAAGTACAAGTGTTGTATAGCATGTCACTTACAAGTACAAGTGTTGTATAGCATTTCACTTACAAGTACAAGTGTTGTATAGCATGTCACTTACAAGTACAAGTGTTGTATAGCATGTCAATTACAAGTACAAGTGTTGTATAGCATGTCACTTACAAGTACAAGTGTTGTATAGCATTTCACTTACAAGTACAAGTGTTGTATAGCATGTCACTTACAAGTACAAGTGTTGTATAGCATGTCAATTACAAGTACAAGTGTTGTATAGCATGTCACTTACAAGTACAAGTGTTGTATAGCATTTCACTTACAAGTACAAGTGTTGTATAGCATGTCACTTACAAGTACAAGTGTTGTATAGCATGTCAATTACAAGTACAAGTGTTGTATAGCATGTCACTTACAAGTACAAGTGTTGTATAGCATTTCACTTACAAGTACAAGTGTTGTATAGCATGTCACTTACAAGTACAAGTGTTGTATAGCATGTCAATTACAAGTACAAGTGTTGTATAGCATTTCACTTACAAGTACAAGTGTTGTATAGCATGTCACTTACAAGTACAAGTGTTGTATAGCATTTCACTTACTCAATTCTTGGCCTTAACGCTGAACCGTATTATTTTTTTATTGCTCTTTGACTGCAGTACTAAAAAGGATAGTACAATATAGATGGGAGGGGGGTGTTTGGACTGGAAAGTAGTACAATATAGATGGGAGGGGTGTGTGTGGACTGGACAGTAGTACACTGTGAGATGGGGAGACTGCAGTATAAAATTGGACCGGAAATGGGGTTTGCAGTACAGATTTAAAGTAGAATGAGTGTCAATAAAACTCGTTATGATAAGATTTAATGATCATTCGATAGCAGATTTCAAATTTTGGAAAAAGATTTCATCAGTAAAAATAATAATAATAATTTTTAAAAAAAATCTTATCAATATAAGATGACATTGAAAATGTACACTCTACATATTTCAAGTTTACGAAATGTAAGGAAAAAAAACAACAAAGAAAACAAAAGAAAACATAAGTTCCATGTGTTGATGAAAAAATAGGGCTGCGGAAATTAACGATTAATTTCTCGATTAATCGTTTAAAATTTTTATCGATTAAAATTATTTTAATGCATAAAAATTCGATTAAAATTAAAGAAAATATTAATAATATTTTAATTTTTTATTATTAATAAATAATTAATTATTAATAATGCTATATAATAAAAGGCAAGTTTCTGTCCTTTCTGTCCGTTCATCTATAGCGATCGGTCCCTCAAACACATGTGACTCCTACAGCCAATCATATTGAACACGTTTACACCATTTACGCGGACGTTCAAAACGAGTTATTTTTGGGGCAGTGTTTCTTCCAAGACTTTATTTTGAGTTATGCGCGTTGGGATTTATAGTCAAAAGCTCTGTTTTTACGAGTTAATTATTTTAACTATAATGAATAGTATTTTTGACGCGATGCACATGTAATGCCGGTCGAGACGGCTGTTGGAGGGGAGTTACAACATGCCACCGAACGGTGGCGGAACGTCCTTGGACGGGCTTTGTTGCTCCTTAATAATAATTTATATATTTTTTTACGTACAAACTTCTCCCGCGTAATATTATAATTTATTCTATTACTTTATGTGGACCGGCAGACGTCAACTAAAAAAATGGCTGACAGCATCAGCGCAGTTAAATTTAAACATATAACTAGAAAGTTGAGCAAAAATTTTGTTTTTAAGCTAACTGCGGTTGGCAAAGTCGAAGATGGTGAAAATGTTTACTGTGTTCACTGCCATAAACAATTCTCTTTTAAAGGATCAAATACATCGCTGACGTTCCACCTTCAGCACAAACATCCGCTCAAGTACACATTGTCATAAAATTTTCTTAATTTTCAATGTCCGTGAGAAATGTAACCCTTATTTTGCGAACATAGCTGACCCTCGCTAGGGTCGGCCAATCACAGTTTATGATTGGCAAGCTAGGGTGGTGAGCAGGTAGTAACAATGCGTCTGTGGTTCCCCCACCGACGTTCACTCGCGTTGTTTTGATTTCTTCGTGTTGTGTCTGTTCTTTCTCCCCTTTCTTTGCACTATCCATGAGCAAGTCTGCGGCGTTTGCTACGTAGCTTACGCCGCGAGGCATATCTAGTGTCTTATATTTTTGCATATAATATGTAATTTTAACTCTCGCCTGCTTGAATATTCTTGTATGTGAATATCTATTGAAAACCGGTGAGTGTTTGTGTATGTTTGTATGTGACTGCCTCACGTGATCTGGCGAGTGTTTGTGTATGTTTGTATGTGACTGTCTCACGTGATCTGGCGAGTGTTTGTGTATGTTTGTATGTGACTGTCTCACGTGAGTTAGCGTGTGTTTATTCAAACAAGAGAAGTGATTAGCATAATCCCATGGTATTCCACAACTGAAAGGCTGGCCTGCATTAGCCTGGGGCCAGCAATTACCGTCTTAATTATCAACTAGTCCCCCGGAGGGATGGATATTTCTCGCCCTGTTGTAGCAATAAAGGGAGGGAACTTAACACAGTTTCTTATGACGTCATGGATTTTCAATCTTAAAATTAAAAAAAAACGCGCTGTAAATTTGAATAGGGCACGTTCGCATGTTGGTAATGGAAGTCTGTCTGTCTTTATGTATGATAATTCTATGCATGATGAAGTAGATCTTCAAAATTGTTATGTGTTTTCTCTCTCTCTTTCTCTCTCTCTCTCTCTCTCTCTCTCTCTCTCTCTCTTTTCGTCTCACTCTACCCCCACCCCTTTTTTCTGTGAAAGCGCCCTTCCCCACGTCTCTAAATTTGGTTCATTTGATCAATGAAGGAATTCACTGTGAAGCAAGAGGTCAGCATTACCTGACAAACACATATGTGTGGGTAGTAGCTTTCAGCACTACCTGACAAACACAGATGTGTGGGTAGTAGCTTTCAGCACTACCTGACAAACACAGATGTGTGGGTAGTAGCTTTCAGCACTACCTGACAAACACAGATGTGTGGGTAGTAGCTTTCAGCACTAGCCAAGGGTCACTCTTGGGTTTCATCTGAACGTAATAAAAAGAATAGATAAAAGTGAAAAACAAAAGTTCTTATGTATTTTGCTTTTATGTCGAAAGAGGACTTTGAGAAATTATGTTTAAAGTAGCCAAAAATGTTAGGTTACAGCCGAGAAGTCCCCAGTCAGTTGAAAACATACTGCAATACTTAATTACAAGACGATTGATGTTTTACCCATGCCACCTAGCGGGGTAAAGTGTTTAACAAGAAACACGCATCAGGTAATCAAAGGGATCTCACTCTTTTCTGGTTTTTTACTGGTGATCATTGGCCAGACACCAACATAGATGATAGTAATAGTCACAAAGTGGTTGATATAGTCAGGGCGGATTAAGACTGCACGGGGCCCATGGCTGCAATTCAAACTGGGACCCAATCCAGCTAGCGTCCCTTTAAATAAAATGATTGCTAGAAGCTAATATAAATATGAGACTCTAGCTTGTAACTAAATACTCCATGGGTTCATTTCTCCTGCTTCTTCTGTACTACGGGATCGGCCTTCCCAGCCAAAAAGATTATTCATGAAAAATCCGAACACAAAGAAATAACTGTTTGCCGGCATCCAAAAATTGAGTGTAAAAAGACAATAAAAAAAAGACAAATAAAAGAAAAATTCCCCACTGGGAACCGATCCCAAGATCCCGACATCGCTTGCACCACAAGCCTACACACTTACATACAACCAAGAGGGCTTGCTTGCACCACACGCCTACACACTTACATACAACCAGGAGGGCTTGCTTGCACCACAAGCCTACACACTTACATACAACCAGCAGGGCTTGCTTGCACCACAAGCCTACACACTTACATACAACCAGCAGGGCTTGAGGAATATAGTAAATTTAAAAAATATAAATAATTTTCTTTAATACTTTCTCTAATTGGGCCTATTAAATCAGGTTTTTCGATTACTAAGACTATCGGGTCCGAGTAGCGACCAGAATAATTGATCACATTTTATTAATTTATTTAATCTATGATATTTTCAGGGATTCCTGCAAAAATTTGTCCACCTTTATTATAAAATATACTAAGTTTGGGAGCCCCTAAATCATCGGGGGCCCCTAGCTTTAGCCCGTTCAGACCCCCCCCCAACCTTAATCCGCCATAAAATATAGTCAAAAAGTGGTTGATATAGTCACAAATTGAATGATATAGTCACAAAGTGAATGATATAGTCACAAAGTGAATGATATAGTCACAAAGTGAATGCTATAGTCACATAGTGAATGAAAAGTCACAAAGTGGTTGATATAGTCACAAAGTGAATGATAGTCATAGTCAGCTGCTAATGATCTATACCTACAGATAGTACTCAATAATCTGTACCTACAGATAGTACCCAATAATCTATGCCTACAGATAGTACATAATTATCTGTGCCTACAGACAGTACATAATGATCTGTGCCTACAGATAATACTCAATGATCTGTACCTACAGATAGTACCCAATAATCTGTGCCTACAGATAGTACATAATGATCTGTACCTACAGATAGTACCCAATGATCTGTACCTACAGATAGTACATAATGATTTGTGCCTACAGATAGTACCTAATTATCTGTAGCTTAAGATAGTACCTAAGTATCTGTACCTACAGATAGTACATAATGATCTGTGCCTACAGATAGTACCTAATTATCTGTAGTTTTAAGATAGTACCTAAGTATCTGTACCTACAGATAGTACATAATGATCTGTACATACAGATAGTACCCAATAATCTGTGCCTACAGATAGTACATAATGATCTGTGCCTACAGATAGTACATAATTATCTGTAGCTTAAGATAGTACCTAAGTATCTGTACCTACAGATAGTACATAAGGATCTGTGCCTACAGATAGTACATAATGATCTGTGCCTACAGATAGTACCCAATGATCTGTGCCTACATATATTACATAATGATCTGTACCTACAGATAGTACCTAATTATCTGTGCCTACAGACAGTACATAATGATCTGTACCTACAGATAGTACCTAATTATCTGTGCCTACAGATAGTACATAATGATCTGTACCTACAGATAGTTCCTAATTATCTGTGCCTACAGACAGTACAAAATGATCTGTACCTACAGATAGTACCTAATTATCTGTACCTACAGATAGTACCTAATTATCTGTAGCTTAAGATAGTACCTAAGTATCTGTACCTACAGATAGTACATAATGATCTGTGCCTACAGATAGTACATAATGATCTGTGCCTACAGACAGTACATAATGATCTGTGCCTACAGATCATACATAATGATCTGTACCTACAGATAGTACCCAATGATCTATACCTACAAATAGTACCCAATGATCTTTACCTACAGATAGTACATAATAATCTGTGCCTACAGATAGTACCTTATTATCTGTAGCTTAAGATAGTACCTAAGTATATGTACCTACAGATAGTACATAATGATCTGTGCCTACAGACAGTACATAATGATCTGTGCCTACAGATCGTACATAATGATCTGTACCTACAGAAAGTACCCAATAATCTGTGCCTACAGATAGTACATAATGATCTGTGCCTACAGATCGTACATAATGATCGGGCCCTACAGGTAGTACCCAATGATCTGTGCCTACAGATAGTACATAATGATCTGTGCCTACAGATCGTACATAATGATCTGTGCCTACAGATAGTACCTAATGATCTGTACCTACAGATAGTACACAATGATCTTTGCCTACAGATAGTACATAATGATCTGTGCCTACAGATAGTACATAATGATCTGTACCTACAGATAGTACATAATGATCTGTACCTACAGATAGTACATAATGATCTGTGCCTACAGATAGTACATAATGATCTGTACCTACAGATAGTACATAATTATCTGTGCCTACAGATAGTACCCAATTATATATGCCTACAGATAGTACCCAATGATCTGTGCCTACAGATAGTACCCAATAATCTGTACCTACAGATAGTACCTAATTATCTGTGCCTACAGATAGTACCTAATTATCTGTGCCTACAGATAGTACCTTATTATCTGTAGCTTAAGATAGTACCTAAGTATATGTACCTACAGATAGTACATAATGATATGTGCCTACAGATAGTACATAATGATCTGTGCCTACAGACAGTACATAATGATCTGTGCCTACAGATCGTACATAATGATCTGTACCTACAGAAAGTACCCAATAATCTGTGCCTACAGATAGTACATAATGATCTGTGCCTACAGATCGTACATAATGATCGGGCCCTACAGGTAGTACCCAATGATCTGTGCCTACAGATAGTACATAATGATCTGTGCCTACAGATCGTACATAATGATCTGTGCCTACAGATAGTACCTAATGATCTGTACCTACAGATAGTACACAATGATCTTTGCCTACAGATAGTACATAATGATCTGTGCCTACAGATAGTACATAATGATCTGTACCTACAGATAGTACATAATGATCTGTACCTACAGATAGTACCCAATGATCTGTGCCTACAGATAGCATAAAAAAAGAAGAAAAGACTAATGGCGCTTTCACGCTTGCCGCTCATTCACCCTCTTCCCCAACTCTCTGGCGATATCACGTTCTCTAGAAATAGCATCGTGGACAATCCAGGAAATGATAACTGGTTAATGGTCGCAATTAGCTCTCCTTGTTAGGGCATCAAGTAACAATAAAACGACCAAGACGGCGGAAGGGAGACTGTTTATCATGGCGGTAAAACGTTCAGATGAAGTGACGTCTAGGGAGTTATAACTTAGTCAAATCCAAGGATTGTCATCGCGATTGTCCCAGGGGAGGCTATTCTCTTGAGTGGGACAACGTTGGAAGATAACGGTGATAGTAGTTCGTTTAACGAGAGGGAACTGTTTTTGTTGACCATTGTTTAGTCAACCGTGAAACCTTCTGGCCGTGTCCAAGAGATAATATCATTGTTACGCTTATATACCACACGTCTGTCATCTCTGTACTGTGACCCTGGTGTTAGCATGAACAATGTCTCAATCTCTCACTGACCAACTAACACTCTAGCAAAGGATCATCTCATTTCACGTTTTGTTTTGTAATAAATTTGATAAGGTTTCATACATAAAATGACTTTAAAAGAAATATGACACGCTTACGGAAAAGAATGGACAATTGAAGCAGATCGTATTAAAAAAAATAACCCATTCTGGCTATTGCTACCATTTTTTAAAGAATTTATACATTAGTACGTAATTTTAATTAAATATTCGTCAGGAGGTATAATTGTTATAAGTTAATTATTATTAAATAGAGATAACCCGTCAAAAATGACGGAAGCTTTCAAAATTAATACACATCAGATTAAAAAATAACGTAATACAGAACGTTCATGTATTTTATTTATTTTTATTTTGATTCATTTATTATAATATTGAACACTTTTATGCGGAACGTTCGAAAAGAGTTATATTTGGTGCAGTAATTTTTGGTGCGCACTATTGAACCTAACAGCATTACATCCAAGAAGCATTACACCCATTACGGGAATTATGTATGTTGATGATTTCATTAAACTAGTTACTAGTTTAACAGATAAAAGTAATGGTTGCACAAAGTAGGGACATTTGTAATTTTTTAAAAACATTCACAATAGTAGCTGATGAGTGATGAGACATTGACAAGTCTTAATATTAGTTTAGTAAATGAAGAGACGATGGCCTACGCCTCTTAAAAATGGTTTTAAGAATTGCACCAAAAATGCATCGAATTTAACACGTAGACAGTAAAACTGACCAACCATAAAGTAGCTATTTGCCACGTAGACAGTAAAACTGACCAACCATAAAGTAGCTATTTGCCACGTAGACAGTAAAACTGACCAACCCTAAAGTAGCTATTTGCCACGTAGACAGTAAAACTGACCACCCTAAAGTAGCTATTTACCACGTAGACAGTAAAACTGACCACCCTAAAGTAGCTATTTGCCACGTAGACTGTAAAACTGACCACCCTAAAGTAGCTATTTGCCACTTAGACAGTAAAACTGACCACCCTAAAGTAGCTATTTGCCCCATCTTGTCATCTCGTAATCACATCGACGCTGCACCATTTTCTGGCCTCTCAGATCTCCAGCCCCTCTCCCCCATAACGTGAGTGACTCATGTCCACTCAGAAACTTGGAGGCAGGCCGGACAACGGGTCAGGCGATGGAGATTTTAGCCACTACTTTCCACGAAGACAAAAATGTACCATCCTTTCAGAATTTCTCCCCACGCCAATTAGAACTATGTAGAGTAATGTAGACCGTTACATCACACAACTTCTGGAATAATGTACTAGATAGACCCCTCACGTCTCAGACAACAGACTGCACTTACTTAACTATTGTTTTATTGTCATATTCTCCTTTTCTCTAAACAATATTCCATGCGATATAGTATTTGAATCCTTTGTGGCGGAATATGTTTTGCTTCTAAGACTAAGTTTTAAATCAAGTCATATGTGTGTAGAACAGGGGTCGGGGAAACTTTTTGTCTGAGAGAGCAATAAACACCACATTTTTTGTAAAGTATTTCTGTGAGAGCCATATATTTTATTTAAAACTAAAAATTCAAGTAAATGTTTGAATTTTGTGTGATTTCAACACTAAAATAACAATAATTATGTCTCTGAATTCTTTTTAATAACATTGTTGTGCAGTTTTTATATGCAAATAATATGTATACCACAAGCTGAGGGGCGTGGGATCTAGCCCACGTTAAAGCCACAATAAAATGTTGATGAACGACTTTCGCTATAAAACTCCTCCGCTGACCTGGAGAGGAGATGGGCGCTGCCAATATCTACCAAGCCCCGAGAAATTTCTAATGGAAACATTTGAACCCCGCTACGACCACAAGGTTATGGGACACAAACAAAATATATGTAGACCAAAGGAGTGTGAATACTTTTCCCCCTTTATAATTGAACATTTGCCTGAGAGCCTGATGTAGCCACCAATAGAGGCAAATCTGGCACGCGAGCTATGGTTTCCCGACCCACTGATATAGGATGTGCATCGAAATTGTTCTTCCCGTCAGCGTCGCACCACAAAGCACCCGTGCTGAAGTATTTCATATTCATTTTTACTTGGAAACTTAAATGATAAGATTAATGATAGCATAATTTAAAAGTGCATCAAGCTATAATTTACACTTCTATGAGATCTATTACTAATGATGTGTGCTACTTAAATGTTTAATCGTTTGAATCCTTTAAGAATTTATTGAAATATAACATTTCAGGAATCGAAACACATTTTAATATTCTATTAATTTCACTTTTAATAAAACTATTAAATTCATTTAATTACTTTAAACGTTATTTCTATACACGTGTAGAGTAGGCCCAATTGCAGAATCGGTCAGGCCTTGTGTTTTCCCTAGTGGCACGCCACTTGAACTCGGTCCCTATTATTAGGGATACAATGCTGGAGAAAAAGTAGAATTCTTCTAACAAGGTTAACCTTTATTTAGTTTTAAGACCTGATTTAAACGTTTATAGTATGCTCATACGGTAAGTTAAATTGCTTCTTAAAAATGTTAACTTTATTTAGAATTTCATAATTAGCCCTGTATGTGATGTTGACATGACCACAAACTAAATATTAATTTTATTATTCTCAAAAAAAAATAAATGGTTACTTATAAATAAAGCACGTAATAAAACCAACACATTACTCAAACCTTAAAGAATATTTCCAATATAAATACTCGTATAAACTTAAATACTTTTTCAAAATGTTTTTATTTTTTCGTGTTCTTTTAATATATTAAAAAAGGAATGGAATACGTATGTACAAATTTAAAAACAAGAATGGGAAAATCATGTAGACTGTAAAGTAGACATTTTATATCAATTCTTTTAATAGCATGTAAACGATTTATATCAAATTTGTTATTACTATATAGACATTTTATATCAAATTTGTTAATAGTATATAGACATTTTATATCAAATCTGTTAATAGTATATAGACATTTTATATCAAATTTGTTATTAGTATATAGACATTTTATATCAAATTTGTTAATAGTATATAGACATTTTATATCAAATCTGTTAATAGTATATAGACATTTTATATCAAATTTGTTAATAGTATATAGACATTTTATATCAAATCTGTTAATAGTATATAGACATTTTATATCAAATCTGTTAATAGTATATAGACATTTTATATCAAATTTGTTATTAGTATATAGACATTTTATATCAAATCTGCTAATACTATATAGACCATTTATATCAAATCTGTTAATAGTATATAGACATTTTATATTAAATCTGTTAATAGTATATAGACATTTTATACCAAATCTGTTAATAGTATATAGACATTTTATATTAAATCTGTTAATAGTATATAGACATTTTATATTAAATCTGTTAATAGTATATAGACATTTTATACCAAATCTGTTAATAGTATATAGACATTTTATACCAAATCTGTTAATAGTATATAGACATTTTATACCAAATCTGTTAATAGTATATAGACATTTTATACCAAATCTGTTAATAGTATATAGACATTTTATACCAAATCTGTTAATAGTATATAGACATTATATTTCAAATCTCCTAACTAAACTGGAGACTGAACATTTTGTAACAGATGTCAATATTAGATACTATGTGACGTTTGGTGTCATCTTGGCATGTGGTTGTATGTTATTTGTTTCAATCACTTTTCATTTTATTACGATACCTGGCATGTTTTTGACTTATTAGTCAATTATTGGCTGAGAAAGATTGCAAAGTGTATGAAAGCTGGTAGAATAGCTTTAAAAAGTATTTTAGTAAAAACTACCCTGTGACATAAACTTAAAGATTTCATGGCATTGAAATTATGAAATCACGAAGAAGTATGGACGCAACGTGAAATAAAAATCTTGCTCAATAGATTTGTTCAAGTTAATTCCTATTATATTTAGGCTCAAATTTACCCTGCTTAATATAATATATTAATAATGAATTTTACTTACAACTTTCATGAGTACCGCCAGCTGCGAGGGAAGCAATGGGATTATACAAGGGCAAGGTTCGGGAAACTTTTTGTCTGAGAGAGCCATAAACACCACATATTTTGTCTGAGAGAGTCATAAACACCACATATTTTGTCTGAGAGAGCCATAAACACCACATATTTTGTCTGAGAGAGCCATAAACACCACATATTTTGTCTGAGAGAGCCATAAACACCATATAATTTGACAAGTAATCCTGTGAGAGCCATATATTATGTTTAAAACTAAAAATTCGAGTAAATCTGTGAATTTTGTGTAATTTCAACACTAAAAGTACAATAATTATGTCCTTGAATTCTTTTTAATAACATTGTTATGCTGTTTTTTTAATGCAATTAATATGTAGCTCAAAGGAGTCTGAATAAACGTTTTTCTTATAATCAAACATTTGTCTGAGAGCCAGACCCAGCCATCAATAGAGCCACATCTGGCTTGCGAGTCATGGTTTCCCGACCCCTGGTGTAGAACAATATAGGAATAACTATTATTTTCCTTTTAATACTGCAAGGTTTCCCGACCCCTGGTTTAGAACAATATAGGAATAACTATTATTTTCCTTTTAATACTGCAAGGTTTCCCGACCCCTGGTTTAGAACAATATAGGAATAACTATTATTTTCCTTTTAATACTGCAAGGTTTCCCGACCCCTGGTTTAGAACAATATAGGAATAACTATTATTTTCCTTTTAATACTGCAAGGTTTCCCGACCCCTGGTTTAGAACAATATAGGAATAACTATTATTTTCCTTTTAATACTGCAAGGTTTCCCGACCCCTGGTTTAGAACAATATAGGAATAACTATTATTTTCCTTTTAATACTGCAAGGTTTCCCGACCCCTGGTTTAGAACAATATAGGAATAACTATTATTTTCCTTTTAATACTGCAAGGTTTCCCGACCCCTGGTGTAGAACAATATAGGAATAACTATTATTTTCCTTTTAATACTGCAAGGTTTCCCGACCCCTGGTTTAGAACAATATAGGAATAACTATTATTTTCCTTTTAATACTGCAAGGTTTCCCGACCCCTGGTGTAGAACAATATAGGAATAACTATTATTTTCCTTTTAATACTGCAAGGTTTCCCGACCCCTGGTTTAGAACAATATAGGAATAACTATTATTTTCCTTTTAATACTGCAAGGTTTCCCGACCCCTGGTTTAGAACAATATAGGAATAACTATTATTTTCCTTTTAATACTGCAAGGTTTCCCGACCCCTGGTTTAGAACAATATAGGAATAACTATTATTTTCCTTTTAATACTGCAAGGTTTCCCGACCCCTGGTTTAGAACAATATAGGAATAACTATTATTTTCCTTTTAATACTGCAAGGTTTCCCGACCCCTGGTGTAGAACAATATAGGAATAACTATTATTTTCCTTTTAATACTGCAAGGTTTCCCGACCCCTGGTTTAGAACAATATAGGAATAACTATTATTTTCCTTTTAATACTGCAAGGTTTCCCGACCCCTGGTTTAGAACAATATAGGAATAACTATTATTTTCCTTTTAATACTGCAAGGTTTCCCGACCCCTGGTTTAGAACAATATAGGAATAACTATTATTTTCCTTTTAATACTGCAAGGTTTCCCGACCCCTGGTTTAGAACAATATAGGAATAACTATTATTTTCCTTTTAATACTGCAAGGTTTCCCGACCCCTGGTGTAGAACAATATAGGAATAACTATTATTTTCCTTTTAATACTGCAAGGTTTCCCGACCCCTGGTGTAGAACAATATAGGAATAACTATTATTTTCCTTTTAATACTGCAAGGTTTCCCGACCCCTGGTGTAGAACAATATAGGAATAACTATTATTTTCCTTTTAATACTGCAAGGTTTCCCGACCCCTGGTTTAGAACAATATAGGAATAACTATTATTTTCCTTTTAATACTGCAAGGTTTCCCGACCCCTGGTGTAGAACAATATAGGAATAACTATTATTTTCCTTTTAATACTGCAAAAGTCACACATATCTTGCACTCAATGAGCCACATACCTGTCATTATTACATGGTAAAAAGTAACATAGGACATGTGAACTACTGAACCAGTTCATCTGAATTATTATTATTATAGATCTTGCACCAATACGCCTCTTTTGCACGTGCAGCATGATGACGTCATTGTAGATAATCGCGCTAGCACAGAACATTTGGGGGGGGGGTATAAGGTCGAGAGAGTTGGGAATTGTAAAATGTTTAAATACATTTGGACCTAGAACTGCAGAAACAAACGATCAAACTAAAGTAGTTTAGTAAATATACTCTTCTAGACTCATCATGATTCCCTCGCGCCTGACGGTGTCAGTTGAAACTAGGCATAATATTATCCCGTGCCACGAGCAGCGTGCCACTGCAATGGAAAGACCAGGTAAAATAGCACGGTGTACAGCCAAGGTCAACACCGGCGATTATGATGAGTAAGACCGGAACTTCCCGAAACTGAAACAACTCAAGTCTGTCTTAAACAACACCTGGCGCAGCACATTGTCTTCGTGTCTGGAAGTAATGGCTCGCGTGTTGGCGGGTTTCCTTTCTTTATTAAAGAAATTCTTTTTCTTTTATTTATAATTTTTTAAGGGGGGGGGGTGTGCGTTAATTCCGCTAGATTGAGAATGTTGTTGTGAGTAAGTAGTAACTCTATATTTCATCGGCACAACGGTTTCGGTAACGTTTGTTTGATTTGTCGACTGCTCAGTTTTATGATTGCCTTGTCCGTGTTAGTGGGCTCAAAAGTTTTAGAACCGTCGTTATTGATATATTTTTTTTCGATTTCACACATCAAGTTTGTTGACAGTTTTTTTTTCATTTTCAAGTGGTCAGTGCTGATAGGAAATTTATCAATTATTAAAAATTATTTAAAAAATAAATAAACATATTTTAATTTTTTTTATGCATTTCATTAAAGCCAGTTGGCTAATTAAATTGATGACGTTTACATTTGGGGCCTCGTCAAAGAAATTTAAAATTATTTCTAAATTTAACTCTGTCTCGAATCAAACGTCTATTTTAACTTTGCTTCTAAATAAAATTATTTATTCCTGTAAATATATTAGTTTTTAAAAAAGAAAAAAGTTATTTCTATAAATAACACTTTCTCATGATAAAAAACAAGAAGAAAGCGAGCACTTTTCTGGTCTACAAATCATTATGCAGACCAAACATTTGTCTAAATTGGTAAAAATAAATATGTTTATTTTTTAAAAGAATGAAAATATTTTTTAACAATTTCACAAAGTCAAGTATGAGGTCGTTTGAGAGACGACCTCCATCTGTCAATGGACGCTACTTGCATGCATCTCAGTCTAATGCAGTGCTTCTCAAAGTGGTGGTTCACGGACCGGTGCCGGTCCGTGGGCCATCCGCCGCTGGTCCGCAGAAGTTATTAAAACAAAAAAATAAAAATAAAATAAAAAAAAAGGAGGGAAAAAATTATCAGTGCAGGAAAAATAGTGCACCGGTCCCTGGTGCAATGGGAAAAATTCCTGCCATACTAAAAATTTGAGAAGCACTGGTCTAATGTAAACATTGATAAATCTACTGGACAAACCAGGCAAAAACAAAACGTAATGGGAAAAATAATTGACAAATTGAGATTCAAAAGATTTCAGTAATTTGTTGATAGCACCACTAAAAAGTCGTCACTTGACATTGTTCACATCATTAAGTGCCAACGGCCTGCATCCAGGCTGCTGCTCAATGAAGCCTCGATCTGACGGATACAAGTGAGAACGGCTAGCATCGTCCACAGCTCAATCGGCAGACGACACCCTGGATGGAGATGGACTGCTTGATTACACACACGATTCCGGTCAGCTGACGGTATCATGGAGCAAATGTTGTTAGATTAGATGCCAGATTTACAGCGTGTGAAACAACCTTTTAATCCCAAGACACAGTTACACAGATACAAATTATCTCCCGTGTTGACAGGAAGTCGCTGATGGGAAGGGAACACAAATAATTTTCTACGTCACTTGGCGGTATTTGTTCCGTTATTTTCTCCCTTACATTTTTAACGCGTGTTGCTGTTACACTTTTTAATGTAAGGAAGTCTGCGTGTAAGTGTTACAAATGGTAAACTTTCTAAGGCTATGAAATCTGAGTGTAAAAAAGTTAATAATAAACTTTCTATTTTTATGAAATCTGTGTTGTTAATAGAAAACTTTCTAATATTATGAAATTTGTGTGTTGTTAATAGTAAACTTTCTAATTTTATGAAATCTGTGTGTATGTTAATGGTAAACTTTCTAAGGCTATGAAATCTGAGTGTAAAAAAGTTAATAATAAATTTATATTGTTATGAAATCTGTGTTGTTAATAGTAAACTTTCTAATATTATGAAATATGTGTGTTGTTAATAGTAAACTTTATAATGTTATGAAATCGGTTTGTGTTAATAGTGAACTTTCTAATTTTACGAAATCTCTGTGTGTTAATAGTAAACTTTCTAATGTTACGAAAGCTGTGTGTGTTAATAGTAAACTTTCTAATGTCATGAAATCTCTGTGTGTTAATAGTAAACTTTCTAAGATTAAGAAATTTTAAAAAATCATTAAAAAATTATTAATGAAAAACGTTCTTAAGTTATGAAAGCTTTGTGTGATAATGGTAAACTTTTCAGGGTTAATAAATTTCAAAATACATTGAAAAATGACGCGGTATCTAGTATCCAGTAGTTGGTGTCAAGACAACAGCGGTCAAGTTATGACAGTAGTCAACTTTGACAACGAAGAGATTTGACCCTACAATGGAATCTATGCCCGGGTTGAGCCAAAGAGAGGCCCTAGACCAGTGCTTCTCAAACTTTTTAGTATGGTGGACCTTCAGGCATTTTTCATTGCACCTGGGACCGGTGAACTATTTTTCCCTGTACTGACGTCGTAGCGAAATGTTATTTATTTGATTTGTTTCATTTTATGTGCTTATTGCCGAAAAATTAACATATTCTATAGGGTTACTATCAATGGTTGCAAATAAGGTATTATAATTATATTTTTATGTCCTTTCTTGATAACTTCAGCCGACTGGCGTCGGATGGCCCGCAGACCGGCACTGACCAACAAATCAATTCAACCTTTAAGGCGCCTCGCAATCTTTCCCGTACCTGAAATAAATTGTAAACTTGTTGGTCTGCACTTGAACACATCATTGCAACCTTGACCTTCTCTAGTTCATTTATATCTATTATAACACATCATTGCAACCTTGACCTTCTCTAGTTCATTTATATCTATTATAACACATCATTGCAACGTCGCTCTTCTCTAGTTCATTTATATCTAATATAACACATCATTGCAACCTTGACCTTCTCTAGTTCATTTATATCTATTATAACACATCATTGCAACCTTTACCTTCTCTAGTTCATTTATATCTATTATAACACATCATTGCAACCTTGACCTTCTCTAGTTCATTTATATCTATTATAACACATCATTGCAACCTTGCTCTTCTCTAGTTCATTTATATCTATTATAACACAGCATTGCAACCTTGACCTTCTCTAGTTCATTTATATCTATTATAACACAGCATTGCAACCTTGACCTTCTCTAGTTCATTTATATCTATTATAACACATCATTGCAACCTTGACCTTCTCTAGTTCATTTATATCTATTATAACACATCATTGCAACCTTGCTCTTCTCTAGTTCATTTATATCTATTATAACACATCATTGCAACCTTGCTCTTCTCTAGTTCATTTATATCTATTATAACACATCATTGCAACCTTGCCCTTCTCTAGTTCATTTATATCTATTATAACACAGCATTGCAACCTTGCTCTTCTCTAGTTCATTTATATCTATTATAACACAGCATTGCAACCTTGACCTTCTCTAGTTCCTTTATATCTATTATAACACATCATTGCAACCTTGACCTTCTCTAGTTCATTTATATCTATTATAACACAGCATTGCAACCTTGCTCTTCTCTAGTTCATTTATATCTATTATAACACATCATTGCAACCTTGCCCTTCTCTAGTTCATTTATATCTATTATAACACATCATTGCAACCTCGCTCTTCTCTAGTTCATTTATATCTATTATAACACATCATTGCAACCTCGCTCTTCTCTAGTTCATTTATATCTATTATAACACAGCATTGCAACCTTGCCCTTCTCTAGTTCATTTATATCTATTATAACACATCATTGCAACCTTGCCCTTCTCTAGTTCATTTATATCTATTATAACACAGCATTGCAACCTTGACCTTCTCTAGTTCATTTATATCTATTATACACATCATTGCAACCTTGCTCTTCTCTAGTTCATTATATCTATTATAACACAGCATTGCAACCTTGCTCTTCTCTAGTTCATTTATATCTATTATAACACATCATTGCAACCTTGCTCTTCTCTAGTTCATTTATATCTATTATAACACATCATTGCAACCTTGCTCTTCTCTAGTTCATTTATATCTATTATAACACAGCATTGCAACCTTGACCTTCTCTAGTTCATTTATATCTATTATAACACATCATTGCAACCTTGCCCTTCTCTAGTTCATTTATATCTATTATAACACATCATTGCAACCTCGCTCTTCTCTAGTTCATTTATATCTATTATAACACATCATTGCAACCTTGCCCTTCTCTAGTTCATTTATATCTATTATAACACAGCATTGCAACCTTGCTCTTCTCTAGTTCATTTATATCTATTATAACACAGCATTGCAACCTTGCTCTTCTCTAGTTCATTTATATCTATTATAACACAGCATTGCAACCTCGCTCTTCTCTAGTTCATTTATATCTATTATAACACATCATTGCAACCTTGCCCTTCTCTAGTTCATTTATATCTATTATAACACAGCATTGCAACCTCGCTCTTCTCTAGTTCATTTATATCTATTATAACACATCATTGCAACCTTGCCCTTCTCTAGTTCATTTATATCTATTATAACACAGCATTGCAACCTCGCTCTTCTCTAGTCCATTTATATATATTATAACACATCATTGCAACCTTGCCCTTCTCTAGTTCATTTATATCTATTATAACACAGCATTGCAACCTTGCCATTCTCTAGTTCATTTATATCTATTATAACACAGCATTGCAACCTTGCTCTTCTCTAGTTCATTTATATCTATTATAACACAGCATTGCAACCTTGCTCTTCTCTAGTTCATTTATATCTATTATAACACAGCATTGCAACCTCGCTCTTCTCTAGTTCATTTATATCTATTATAACACATCATTGCAACCTTGACCTTCTCTAGTTCATTTATATCTATTATAACACAGCATTGCAACCTTGCCCTTCTCTAGTTCATTTATATCTATTATAACACATCATTGCAACCTCGCTCTTCTCTAGTTCATTTATATCTATTATAACACATCATTGCAACCTTGCTCTTCACTAGTTCATTTATATCTATTATAACACATCATTGCAACCTTGCTCTTCTCTAGTTCATTTATATCTATTATAACACATCATTGCAACCTTGCTCTTCTCTAGTTCATTTATATCTATTATAAATGACCCCGAAAATAAATCTATTATTATCTATAGTGTTGTATTAAGTTTGAACGGTCTGTACTCTCCCTGATAGTGCATCTCTAAATATTCCCGAGCGTTAAACCAACTTTCTTAACGATTTGCAACGCAGCAGCGCCCCTTGATTTCACATAATATATTCCCCGCAACCACACTATTTAATTACTTATGCTGATAAGATGGCCATGAACTGAATTGTCCTCTTATTGTATCTGTCCTCTGTTTATCTTTTTGTCCCCAATGAACTACGTTATAACTCTTATATCAACCATAAGGCGGGTTAAAACATTGCTACAGTCTGGTTAATTACAAACACATTGATACACTTATCATCACGCAACACATCGAGTATCATGTAATAAGATAATATTCTGTAATTAGAGAGTATCTTGTAATTCTGTCAGTTTTTAGAAAGAAAATAAAGTTAGTTATCCGTGACTTCACCAAATTTTTGTTTAACAAACCCTCAGATATTTATGTTGCGCTTGCCCCTCGTTGGAATTCAACTTAATGGCGATCCAAGCTATTTAATGGAGAGCCTCACAGGACTGCGAGTTAAGATACCATCTTAGTATAGGACAAAAATAGCACAGCTCTGACTCAAGCAAGATTTTATGTACAAAAGTATACAAAGTAAAGGTGTCAATCTTCAGGATTAAATGTTCAGGAGTCAATGTTCAGGCGTCAATGTTCAGGAGTTAATGTTCAGGGGTCAATGTTAAGGAGTTAATGTTCAGGAGTTAATGTTCAGGAGTCAATGTTCAGGAGTTAATGTTCAGGAGTCAATGTTCAGGAGTCAATGTTCAGGAGTTAATGTTCAGGAGTTAATGTTCAGGAGTTAATGTTCAGGAGTCAATGTTCAGGAGTCAATGTTCAGGAGTTAATGTTCAGGAACTAATGTTCAGGAGTCAAAGTTCAGGAGTTAATGTTCAGGAGTCAATGTTCAGGAGTCAATGTTCAGGAGTTAATGTTCAGGAGTCAATGTTCAGGAGTTAATGTTCAGGAGTCAATGTTCAGGAGTTAATGTTCAGGAGTTAATGTTTAGGAGTCAATGTTCAGGAGTCAATGTTCAGGAACTAATGTTCAGGAGTCAATGTTCAGGAGTTAATGTTCAGGAGTCAATGTTCAGGAGTCAATGTTCAGGAGTTAATGTTCAGGAGTCAATGTTCAGGAGTTAATGTTCAGGAGTCAATGTTCAGGAGTTAATGTTCAGGCGTCAATGTTCAGGCGTCAATATTCTGGTGTCAATGTTCAGGGGTAATGTTCAAGTGTCAATGTTCAGGAGTCAATGTTCAGGAGTTAATGTTCGGGAGTCAATGTTCAGGAGTCAATGTTCAGGAGTCAATGTTCAGGAGTCAATGTTCAGGAGTCAATGTTCAGGAGTCAATGTTCAGGAGTTAATGTTCAGGAGTTAATGTTCAGGCGTCAATATTCTGGTGTCAATGTTCAGGGTTAATGTTCAAGTGTCAATGTTCAGGAGTCAATGTTCTGTGGTCAATGTTCATGAGTTAATGTTCAGGAGTCAATGTTCAGGAGTTAATGTTCAGGAGTTAATGTTCAGGAGTTAATGTTCAGGCGTCAATATTCTGGTGTCAATGTTCAGGGGTAATGTTCAAGTGTCAATGTTCAGGAGTCAATGTTCAGGAGTCAATGTTCAGGAGTTAATGTTCAGGAGTCAATGTTCTGGTGTCAATGTTCAGGTGTCAATGTTCAGGGGTAATGTGCAAGTGTCAACGTTCAGGAGTCAATGTTCAGGAGTCAATGTTCAGGAGTCAATGTTTTGAGCCTAGCAGCAGAGCTGTGCACAGACTGACACGGTCATCCATCAAAACTTGAACTGGTCTCGGACGTGAGTGCGAAATCTTGTTTTTAGCCTCTCGCCTCTTCGTCAATAAAATTTTGGCCCTCACTGGCAAGCCACTCCATTTTGCATACACGTTTAGAGGCAGAGTTGTCGGCGCCTGGAGGACAGGGCTGCCTGAGATCTGAGGATTGGTGCGGGACACTATTACCTCCCCTCCCCTAATGTTACTTTTATAAACATATTCTCTTGATTTTATAAACAAATTTTTGAACATTTGTCTTCTTTTCAATTGTATTAATCGATTTGAGTAAACTTAGTCAAAGTAATACCGGTTATATTCGGACGTTAATGTTAAAGATAATTTAAATGGTGTTAATTTTTAGCGTTTAATTTTTTTTAGTTAACTTGTGAAATGTTTAAGAACATGACATCAAATAAACGAGTGTGTGTGTGTGTGTGTGTGTGTGTGTGTGTGTGTGTGTATGTGTGTGTGTGTTTGCTTTGCAGGGAATGGGTACAGTAAACATTTAAATGACGTCATTAGAAAGGAAAAAATCCTATAATTAATCCTTGTTTGTGGAGATTTGATGCCACACATTTCTCAGTGGATAGAGAGTATCTGTCACCTAATACAAACTTAGCGGAGAACGCTACATAAATATTGTATAACACGACACTCAAAGAGCCAGGTTCACAACCTGGGTATTTACATATTAAATTATTTTATTTTATAATAATTATTTTTTTTATTGTTGTTATTTATTGTATAATTAGGGCGAACAGACTGCTGTTTATGCTTGAGATATTCAATGGGTTATTTTGTATTCTAGACAAGTGTTCTAAAAATCATTTTCTGATCTTTCATTGTTTTCTAGGCATAGTTTACAACATGGTTGTCTAGTTTACAACATGGTTGTCTAGTTTACAACATGGTTGTCTAGTTTACAACATGGTTGTCTAGTTTACAACATGGTTGTCTAGTTTACAACATGGTTGTCTAGTTTACAACATGGTTGTCTAGTTTACAACATGGTTGTCTAGTTTACAACATGGTTGTCTAGTTTACAACATGGTTGTCTAGTTTACAACATGGTTGTCTAGTTTACAACATGGTTGTCTAGTTTACAACATGGTTGTCTAGTTTACAACATGGTTGTCTAGTTTACAACATGGTTGTCTAGTTTACAACATGGTTGTCTAGTTTACAACATGGTTGTCTAGTTTACAACATGGTTGTCTAGTTTACAACATGGTTGTCTAGTTTACAACATGGTTGTCTAGTTTACAACATGGTTGTCTAGTTTACAACATGGTTGTCTAGTTTACAACATGGTTGTCTAGTTTACAACATGGTTGTCTAGTTTACAACATGGTTGTCTAGTTTACAACATGGTTGTCTAGTTTACAACATGGTTGTCTAGTTTACAACATGGTTGTCTAGTTTACAACATGGTTGTCTAGTTTACAACATGGTTGTCTAGTTTACAACATGGTTGTCTAGTTTACAACATGGTTGTCTAGTTTACAACATGGTTGTCTAGTTTACAACATGGTTGTCTAGTTTACAACATGGTTGTCTAGTTTACAACATGGTTGTCTAGGAGTTCATGACGTCTGAAGGATTTTTTATTTCTAATTTGTATTTTTGTTTGTTGGTATATTACATTTATCATAACACTGTACCTTATATACATACCACACAGATAAATGTTTGTTAAACAAAAAAGAAATGGACACATTTATATTCCAAGCTATTCTATATTTAGTAAAGCGCTTGTTCGTTTCAAATTCCGAGGATGAGTCTTATCAAACTCGATTACTTAAAATAACTTGTAGAACACCAGTTGTTAATGGCGGCAGATACACTGGTCCCACGCTGGGATACTCGGACAAACACAAGACACAACAAACAACTTCACAAATAGCTGTATTCAATATCTACACACATATACTACACACATATACTACACACATATACTACACACATATACTACACACATATACTACACACATATACTACACACATATACTACACACATATACTACACACATATACTACACACATATACTACACACACATATACCACACACATATACTACACACATATACTATACACATATACTACACACATATACTACACACATATACTACACAAGACCAATACATAGTATAATTACTTAAACAACACACAATAAGTGCAAATAATGATTGAACTTTTCAAATGAAATACACACAATATAAAACATGAACAGTACACAAAAAAACTGCCCGGTCTATCGAGTCATTGGAACTGAACACAATGACAGTACACAAAAACTGCCCGGTCTATCGAGTCATTGGAACTGAACACAATGACAGTACACAAAAACTGCCCGGTCTATCGAGTCATTGGAACTGAACACAATGACAGTACACAAAAACAGCCCGGTCTATCGAGTCATTGGAACTGAACACAATGACAGTACACAAAAACTGCCAGGTCTATCGAGTCATTGGAACTGAACACAATAACAGTACACAAAAACAGCCAGGTCTATCGAGTCATTGGAACTGAACACAATAACAGTACACAAAAACAGCCAGGTCTATCGAGTCATTGGAACTGAACACAATAACAGTACACAAAAACAGCCAGGTCTATCGAGTCATTGGAACTGAACACAATAACAGTACACAAAAACAGCCAGGTCTATCGAGTCATTGGAACATAACACAATAACAGTACACAAAAACAGCCAGGTCTATCGAGTCATTGGAACTGAACACAATAACAGTACACAAAAACAGGCAGGTCTATCGAGTCATTGGGACATAACACAATAACAGTACACAAAAACAGCCAGGTCTATCGAGTCATTGGAACATAACACAATAACAGTACACAAAAACAGCCAGGTCTATCGAGTCATTGGAACATAACACAATAACAGTACACAAAAACAGCCAGGTCTATCGAGTCATTGGAACATAACACAATAACAGTACACAAAAACAGCCAGGTCTATCGAGTCATTGGAACATAACACAATAACAGTACACAAAAACAGCCAGGTCTATCGAGTCATTGGAACATAACACAATAACAGTACAAAAAAACAGCCAGGTCTATCGAGTCATTGGAACTGAACACAATAACAGTACACAAAAACAGCCAGGTCTATCGAGTCATTGGAACTGAAAACAATAACAAGAAAAAAAAATTGCCCGGTCTATCGAGTCATTGGAACATAACACAATAACAGTACACAAAAACAGCCAGGTCTATCGAGTCATTGGAACTGAACACAATAACAAGAAACAAAAAGTGCCCGGTCTATCGAGTCATTGGAACTGAACACAATAACAGTACACAAAAACAGCCAGGTCTATCGAGTCATTGGAACTGAAAACAATAACAAGAAACAAAAATTGCCCGGTCTATCGAGTCATTGGAACTGAACACAATAACAGTACACAAAAATTGCCCGGTCTATCGAGTCATTGGAACTGAACACAATAACAAGAAACAAAAAGTGCCCGGTCTATCGAGTCATTGGAACTGAACACAATAACAGTACACAAAAATTGCCCGGTCTATCGAGTCATTGGAACTGAACACAATAACAAGAAACAAAAATTGCCCGGTCTATCGAGTCATTGGAACTGAACACAATAACAAGAAACAAAAAGTGCCCGGTCTATCGAGTCATTGGAACTGAACACAATAACAGTACACAAAAATTGCCCGGTCTATCGAGTCATTGGAACTGAACACAATAACAAGAAACAAAAATTGCCCGGTCTATCGAGTCATTGGAACTGAACACAATAACAAGAAACAAAAAGTGCCCGGTCTATCGAGTCATTGGAACTGAACACAATAACAGTACACAAAAATTGCCCGGTCTATCGAGTCATTGGAACTGAACACAATAACAAGAAACAAAAATTGCCCGGTCTATCGAGTCATTGGAACTGAACACAATAACAAGAAACAAAAACTAGTTTTGTGATCACCACCTGACATAAATCTCTCGCCGTGGAGAAGTGAGAAACTTGTGAAGTTATCGTTCCTGCCGAGATAAACATCTTGACTTCGGTTGTTTTCGGTCGTGGCAAGTTTCACGATCGGAAAATTTACAGCTTTTCTTGAAAGTCAGACATATTTCCTCTAGATCTTATCATTCTCCTGTGAACATTTTCAAACAAAGAATTCTTTTTAACGTGGAAACTTTCCCACTTTATCACCCCAGTCGAATTCACGTATTTTACCGGAATTCCCGAACTATTGTCTCTTGATTCCATTGCAAACAACTAGCAGCCATTTACGGCGCATCTGTTCGTTACGATCTGACACGACTCAAGTCTCCTCGGAAGTCAAAGGAGGGAATTCAGGTTTGAAAAGATGAACTTCATTCATCATATGAAGGGGAAAACGTCATTAGGATTTACCTTGTTCCCAGAGTCATTCCTGCTCTCTGCGTGAAGTCCATTATCTCAGTAACTAGTGTACGGCGTCGACCGTTACTCAAGCCTCGGTTTGTCATCTATAAATAGCGAGGTCAAAGGACAGTTGAAATGATCTATGACCTTAAGTGATGACGTCTTGGATTTTTTTGGGTTTGAAAGTTAATTATTTAGGACTGTGTAAGGTTAATGAAAAGAAGATTTGTGTTTTTAGAAAGACACTGTTTTAAAAGGTTTATGCTTATGAAAGATTGTGTTCTAAAAGGTTTGTGTTTAAGAAAGATTGTGTTCTAAAAGGTTTGTGTTTAAGAAAGATTGTGTTCTAAAAGTTTGTGATTAAGAAAGATTGTGTTCTAAAAGGTTCGTGTTTAAGAAAAGAAATATGTTTGAGATTTGTGGTTTAAAAAATGTGTTTAATAATTTCGGTTGAGACTTTTTGTTTCGAAAATAGTTTGTGTTTTAAGTTTTAATGTTTAGAAAAATTATTATCGTTTGGATCAGGGGTCGGGAAACCATGGCTCACGAGCCAGATGTGGCTCTTTTGATGGCTGCATATGGCTCTCAGACAAATATCGTTTAGAAAAAAAATGTTTATTCAGACTTATTTGATTTACATATCAATTGCACATTAACAAAAACAGCATAACCATGTTTAAATATTTAAAATAATAAAGAGACATAATAATTGTACTTTAAGTGTTGAAATTACACAAAATGATCACATTTACTTGAATTCTTAGTTTTTCAACATAATATATGGCTCTTACGGAATTAGTTTTCAAAATATGTGGTGTTTATGGCTCTCTCAGACAAAATATGTGGTGTTTATGGCTCTCTCAGACAAAATATGTGGTGTTTATGGCTCTCTCAGACAAAATATGTGGTGTTTATGGCTCTCTCAGACAAAAAGTTGACGTGGTGGTCGAGTGGCAGCGCACTGGACTGTCGTACCGATGGTCACGGGTTCGAATCCGTGTGAAGGCAAGGGTTTGTTCCCGGGGCCTAGGGCGTCCCTGAGTCACCCCGCTCCGAATGGGTACCTAACACTATAGTTAGGCGGCTGGGTAATGCGTGGAACCCACTAAGCCGTGGCCTGTGAACGCTGCTTCACTTGCCAACAGATCATCTGTCATGGTCTGTGGACGCAACTATCTTCTGCATAGAAGGAGCGTCTGTATAGATAAGATAAGATAAAAGTTTTCCGACACCTGATTTAGATATTTCGTGTTTTATATTTTTAGTGATCGTCTTGAAACGGAAGATTTTTTTTTGGTATGTTTTAAAATAAAACGAGAAAGTCAAATATGACATAATGAAGATGTAACTTAAGGAGTAGACACCTCGTATTGTTTAAGTGCTCCCAGGATATTGAACTCTTTCGTCACAAAGATTTCTATCACAGTGTCCTCATGTCTAAAAGTTTTTTTTAAAATTTAATCATTTAAAAATGTCTTAAGTAAGTCTCATTAGAATGATAAATCCCTTACTCCTATAGGAAGGTATTCGAGTAGTTTAAGGCACTAATCTTTTCAACATTTTTTTACACTTTTTACAAGTATTTTAGTTTTAAGAAAAATCTTTCAGGAAAAACAAATTTAGGTTTCTACAGAATATTTCATGATCCCAACTTGTGAACATAAATAGACTGCTAGACTGAGCGACTTAAATAGACTGCTAGACAGAGTGACTTAAATAGACTGCTAGACTGAGTGACTTAAATAGACTGCTAGACTGAGTGACTTAAATAGACTGCTAGACTGAGTGACTTAAATAGACTGCTAGACTGAGTGACTTAAATAGACTGCTAGACTGAGTGACTTAAATAGACTGCTAGACTGAGTGACTTAAATAGACTGCTAGACTGAGTGACTTAAATAGACTGCTAGACTGAGTGACTTAAATAGACTGCTAGACTGAGTGACTTAAATCAATCTCTGAGAGTTGGAAGCAATGACCGGATTTAGATGTTTAAAATAATGGAGAGAAAAATCTTGATAGACTTGGACTAAAACAACTGATAGGATAGCGAGTCAGTCTGTTGAGTTAGCATAGCGCTTCTTTTATTTATTTAAAAACAAACAACATAATGAGTAAAAAAAGAGGCGACCTAAATCTTTTGATTTCGAAAACATCCTTGTTTCTTGTATCATGGTTGAAACACCGTGCACACTTCATTGTTTTCAGACAGATACAACAGACTTTGCAGACACAAAGAACAGGGTTTCAGTCAGACACAGACAACATAGTTACAGTCAAACACAGACAGATAGAGTTTCAGACATAATTGTGTCCGAACGAACTCATAGTTAACTCATGTACACGATTAAATTCCAACAAACTCTAGGCGTTCGTTATTTGACACCTCGCAAAAGTGTCTTGGTGTCGGCCATCTTGTCTACCCATCGCCTCAGTTTCCGGCATCAGCAGCCGACCAGTTAATGATTCCTTTCTTATAATCTCCAATCTTAAAAGTAAACAAACTCTCTTAGGGAACGTCGCGATCAAAAATAGCTTTCAGCTAGTAAACAAATAAACATTTCTTTCAGGCAAATATCGCCATTTTACCAATGCCTTCGTTAGGACTGGCGTGACAACACGAATCTGTCTCGGAGGCACCGAACAGAGAGCTCTTTACCTTGTCTGTAATAAGTCACTGCATGGGCGGAGACAAGAAAGGGAAACCAAGTATCGTGTCGGTTTCAGTGGCGGAATAAGTCAAGGAAGTGGATACTAGATATCCTGAGGATTTCATTGTTGGGATAAGATGAGAGATAGATAGATACTCTAATGATTTCATTGGTTGGGATAAGATGAGAGATAGATAGATACTCTAATGATTTCATTGTTGGGATAAGATGAGAGATAGATAGATACTCTAATGATTTCATTGTTGGGATAAGATGAGAGATAGATAGATACTCTAATGATTTCATTGTTGGGATAAGATGAGAGATAGATAGATACTCTAATGATTTCATTGGTTGGGATAAGATGAGAGATAGATAGATACTCTAATGATTTCATTGGTTGGGATAAGATGAGAGATAGATAGATACTCTAATGATTTCATTGTTGGGATAAGATGAGAGATAGATAGATACTCTAATGATTTCATTGTTGGGATAAGATGAGAGATAGATAGATACTCTAATGATTTCATTGTTGGTATAAGATGAGAGATAGATAGATACTCTAATGATTTCATTGTTGGGATAAGATGAGAGATAGATAGATACTCTAATGATTTCATTGGTTGGGATAAGATGAGAGATAGATAGATACTCTAATGATTTCATTGTTGGGATAAGATGAGAGATAGATAGATACTCTAATGATTTCATTGTTGGGATAAGATGAGAGATAGATAGATACTCTAATGATTTCATTGTTGGGATAAGATGAGAGATAGATAGATACTCTAATGATTTCATTGTTGGGATAAGATGAGAGATAGATAGATACTCTAATGATTTCATTGTTGGGATAAGATGAGAGATAGATAGATACTCTAATGATTTCATTGTTGGGATAAGATGAGAGATAGATAGATACTCTAATGATTTCATTGTTGGGATAAGATGAGAGATAGATAGATACTCTAATGATTTCATTGTTGGGATAAGATGAGAGATAGATAGATACTCTAATGATTTCATTGTTGGTATAAGATGAGAGATAGATAGATACTCTAATGATTTCATTGTTGGGATAAGATGAGAGATAGATAGATACTCTAATGATTTCATTGGTTGGGATAAGATGAGAGATAGATAGATACTCTAATGATTTCATTGTTGGGATAAGATGAGAGATAGATAGATACTCTAATGATTTCATTGTTGGGATAAGATGAGAGATAGATAGATACTCTAATGATTTCATTGTTGGGATAAGATGAGAGATAGATAGATACTCTAATGATTTCATTGTTGGGATAAGATGAGAGATAGATAGATACTCTAATGATTTCATTGTTGGGATAAGATGAGAGATAGATAGATACTCTAATGATTTCATTGTTGGGATAAGATGAGAGATAGATAGATACTCTAATGATTTCATTGTTGGTATAAGATGAGAGATAGATAGATACTCTAATGATTTCATTGTTGGGATAAGATGAGAGATAGATAGATACTCTAATGATTTCATTGTTGGGATAAGATGAGAGATAGATAGATACTCTAATGATTTCATTGTTGGGATAAGATGAGAGATAGATAGATACTCTAATGATTTCATTGTTGGGATAAGATGAGAGATAGATAGATACTCTAATGATTTCATTGGTTGGGATAAGATGAGAGATAGATAGATACTCTAATGATTTCATTGTTGGGATAAGATGAGAGATAGATAGATACTCTAATGATTTCATTGGTTGGGATAAGATGAGAGATAGATAGATACTCTAATGATTTCATTGGTTGGGATAAGATGAGAGATAGATAGATACTCTAATGATTTCATTGTTGGGATAAGATGAGAGATAGATAGATACTCTAATGATTTCATTGGTTGGGATAAGATGAGAGATAGATAGATACTCTAATGATTTCATTGGTTGGGATAAGATGAGAGATAGATATCCTGATAATTTCATTGGTTGGAATAAGGAAAGGATTGATAGATATCCTGTTCATTGGTGGGAAAAAATATGGTGAAAATAAGTATCGTGTTGATTTATATGGTGGAGTAAGAGGATATGAGTTGTTAAATACTCGCAAATAGAAGCTTCACAGATGAATTTAATTGAAGCAATATAATGTTAAGATAAGACATGATTTTTTCATTTCTCCGCCTCTGAATTAGCTTATAAGCTCTTTACTTTCTTTGTTTCAAAGCACATAATGAGAAGTTCTAGTGTGGAATAAGTGATGGGACGAGCTGGTAGGGGGTACATAGAGACGTGGAGACACCAACGATCGATGGAGCATCCATCTTATTGTTGGAGATCAAGTGGCTTTTACGTTATTGTTTGTTCTCCTAAGTATGGCAGAATAGAGTTTTTAACTATAGAGGCGAGAAGTCAGACACGTTTTGAGTGGCTAATTAATGTTTGCTGACACAGGTTACTCAGCAGAGAGTCTTAAGATTTCAATGAAATCATTCACCTTTGGAAGGGGAGACAAGACAAAAACAAGTCCGACAACAATGTTTTATAGATTTAGAATAAATAGCGTTCACGTCTCTCTCCATCTCTCGCCATTTCTCATTCTCTATCTCTCTCTCACCCCCTTTAGCCTTTGTATAGGAGTGGTAATAGTGCTAGCAACTGTACACCTGTCTTATGTGCTGAAAACACGCGATGTTTGGTTAAATGTTAAAAGTGTTTAAATGGTATAAGAACTAAATATTCTACACTTTTAGTATGTAACTATCTATAAACATCATTGTTTTCTTATACCCCCTGGGCGTTTCAACTTTGCAAGGTCAGTGGGATTTATTGCCCGAGGGTGGGCCAAGGGGTCTATATTTAATTTTTTTCCCGTCGTCTCTACATTCTCCGTTTATTTGAAATAATTAAATTTGTTTATTGAATAAATTTAATATAAATATAATATAAATATAATATAAATATAATATAAATATAATATAAATATAATATAAATATAATATTACTTTCAATTCATTTAGCTAAGTGGTCTTCAGTTTGAAAAACATTTAATGAAAAGAATTTAAATTATTAGTAGCAGAAAAATTAAACGCTGAACATCAATTAAGACTTGCATCGAATGCACTTAACTACTATCGGGGGAAAAAAAATTGAACTTCTAACAGCGCTTCAAGTTCTTATCATGCAGCGCTGTTGGATTAGCTCGGAACTTTTCTATCTAACCTACACTGGAAGTTGTAGTACATGGTCGTAGTAAGAAGTGCAGAAGGGAATACGCCCCAGTCGCCATATCTTTCATTAGTAGAAGGGCGGATTTCTGAGGTCACCGTAAAGACCGACGTTGAAGGGGCAGAACACTGGCCACTTTATCGAGAAATAGTCCACTTGCCAGTTAGGACTACTATAGACCATCTTGTGGGCCTTCCACTTGCCAGATAAGAATACTGTAGACCTTTTTGTGGGCCGTCCACTTGCCAGATGGGAGTACTTGAGACAATCTTGTGGGCCTTCCACTTGCCAGTTACGACTACTGTAGACAATATTGTGGGCATTCCACTTGCCAGTTACGACTACTGTAGACCATCATGTTTGCGTTCCACTTGCCAGATAAGAATACTGAGGACCATCTTGTGGGCCGCCCACTTTCCAGATAGGAGTACTGTCGACCATCTTGTGTGCCGTCCACTGGTCAGATAGGAATACTGTAGACCATCTTCTGGCCACAGATGAAACATGATTATATTTAATTTCCCAGAGAAACCCAGTACTGCTTTAGATAAGTCCCGATAATTTATGAGACTATCACTTACACAACAATATCTTGTATCAGTTTAGAGAGTTCATCAAATGAATAGGCAATATACAGCAATTTATGGACTCTAGCAATATACAGCAATTTATGGACTCTAGCAATATACAGCAATTTATGGACTCTAGCAATATACAGCAATTTATGGACTCTAGCAATATACAGCAATTTATGGACTCTAGCAATATACAGCAATTTATGGACTCTAGCAATATACAGCAATTTATGGACTCTAGCAATTTACAGCAATTTATGGACTCTAGCAATTTACAGCAATTTATGGACTCTAGCAATATACAGCAATTTATGGACTCTAGCAATATACAGCAATTTATGGACTCTAGCAATATACAGCAATTTATGGACTCTAGCAATTTACAGCAATTTATGGACTCTAGCAATATACAGCAATTTATGGACTCTAGCAATATACAGCAATTTATGGACTCTAGCAATATACAGCAATTTATGGACTCTAGCAATTTACAGCAATTTATGGACTCTAGCAATATACAGCAATTTATGGACTCTAGCAATATACAGCAATTTATGGACTCTAGCAATTTACAGCAATTTATGGACTCTAGCAATATACAGCAATTTATGGACTCTAGCAATATACAGCAATTTATGGACTCTAGCAATATACAGCAATTTATGGACTCTAGCAATTTACAGCAATTTATGGACTCTAGCAATATACAGCAATTTATGGACTCTAGCAATATACAGCAATTTATGGACTCTAGCAATATACAGCAATTTATGGACTCTAGCAATATACAGCAATTTATGGACTCTAGCAATATACAGCAATTTATGGACTCTAGCAATTTACAGCAATTTATGGACTCTAGCAATATACAGCAATTTATGGACTCTAGCAATATACAGCAATTTATGGACTCTAGCAATATACAGCAATTTATGGACTCTAGCAATATACAGCAATTTATGGACTCTAGCAATATACAGCAATTTATGGACTCTAGCAATATACAGCAATTTATGGACTCTAGCAATTTACAGCAATTTATGGACTCTAGCAATATACAGCAATTTATGGACTCTAGCAATATACAGCAATTTATGGACTCTAGCAATATACAGCAATTTATGGACTCTAGCAATATACAGCAATTTATGGACTCTAGCAATATACAGCAATTTATGGACTCTAGCAATATACAGCAATTTATGGACTTAGCAATTTACAGCAATTTATGGGACTCTAGCAATTTACAGCAATTTATGGACTCTAGCATTTCAGATTTATGACTAGCAATCAGCATTTATGGGCTCTAGCAATTTACAGCAATTTATGGACTCTAGAAATACACAGCAATTTATGGACTCTAGCAATATACAGCAATTTATGGACTATAGCAATATACAGCAATTTATGGACTCTAGCAATATACAGCAATTTATGGACTCTAGCAATATACAGCAATTTATAGACTGTATTTACAATGTGAGGGCCAACATACACCATTTTGTGGCTTAATATACAAATATTGGGAGCTATTTATCATTTTATAGGTTAAGTTGCAACAATGTAAAATGAACATAAAAGATTGAATGTGATAATACAATACATGTTGTACTTTACAACAATGTGTGGGGTAATGTACACGTATACGTGGGGAAATAGGCAATACTTTAGGAGGTGATATATAACAATGAACAGGGAGGAATGTACAACTCTTTTGGGCAATAATAATGTAATGTCTTGGGCAATATACAACAAGTTTAGGAGCATATTCAAGAATATCTGGGAGAATTATACACAATACAAGGAATATGTTCATTAATAAACAATAAATTGAAACAATAAATGTTATTGGAAGAAGAATTTATCAAGCTTGATTTTAGGATCTTATCTATTACACACGATAAAAATGTTGGCTCTTATTACATGTTATTTTAGAAATGATGTATGGTGTTGAATTCATTAATATTCCTGACTATCTTTTTGTCAAATCTACACATATAAATCAAGCAGAAGTTGATTTATTTTCAATTATAAAATATTTCATCATTCTTCTTTAGCAAAATATCCGGATTACAATTCATAATCTTATGCTATTAAAAGATGCAATTATCTTATTGTTAATTTTTTATTGTCAACCCAGTGATTTATTCTCTGGCTTCATGTTATGTTTATGAATAGATTTTAGGGCCGGTACTAATTTAAAAAATGTGTTTGATTAATCAAGAAAAATTTAATCGATTAATCGATTAATTACTATTATTTATATTCGTATAAGGCATATATAGATCCCGTTAAGTCGCGATTCATTATTTCGCGAAACCGGTTAAGTTGCGGTAATTCCATCGCTTCCAAATTTTATGACGTAACACAGCGAATTCGTTCTGCTATGCCAGAAATAAGGAAGAAAAACCTTTTTGTTTACGTATGCACGTCTAAATAAATAATAATAATACGAGGGAAAAGTATCTTAGTAACAAAAAAAAATATTAATAAATCGGGGAAAAAGTATTAGAACATTGATCTTAAATTTAATCGAATTTTATTCTATCAAATTAATTTTGTTCGATTAAATTTTTAACGATTAATCGATTAATTAATCATTAATTTCCACAGCCCTAATTTATTTATTAGGCAATTTGGTAAATAGGTAGTTAAAAAATCCGCCCTAAGGTTGACAATGAAGTAGTTTGGTAAAAGGGGGTGGCATCCAAATTTTAAAAAAAACCAATCATATACAGTAAATCCCTCGTTTATCATAGGAGATTGGTTTCAACGCCGGCCGAGAAAACTGAATTTCCGAAAAGAAGGGGCACCAACTGTTAAGCCATACGAAATAGGTAGATACTAGTTACTTTCTATCCAAGTTCATGACATGTCCCATCAAGATGGTGTTGAATATGCTGCGAAATAAAAATGATGACGATGAAGGAGGTGATGACTGATGACTTTTACTGCGCAGCCGTTGACCGTATTTTACGTCTCTACAGACGTCCTGGGCACCTCTTCCAATACTAATAATATATTTAAAAACCCGCGAAGCAGTGAATCCGTAAAAAGAGATCCGCGAAGTACCGAGGGATTACTGTATTTGTTATACCTTAAAATGTTATTGTTAAAGAATCAGGAGTGACATTGTCACGCCCACCAGTCATTGATTCTGAGGCCAACTCACTAAAGGCCTAGCACCGCCCCAGAAACAGCTACAGTAAAGACGGTAAACCTCGACGTCACTTGATTGACTTTTCTTATCTGATCAGCTTTACACACTTATTCCTGCGCCCTCACCACCCCCTCGACTATACCATTCAAAATGACATTTACGACTCGTAAAACCGCGGCTTATATTCACGTAGACTCTACACGTCTAAATTCACTTCTTCTAAGGTTTTTATTGTCTTCCCTCCCTTTATTTCCCAGCTTTCATATAGGGTTACGGTATCGTATGTCGCACGGCCTGATTCAATAAGGGACAGAATCAAGTGGGAAGGGGACATCTTTACCATGAGATAATGTACTCGCTCATCGATCAAAGAGAGGACAACTCTCATTTTCCTGCTCACTTAGAGTGGAGTTTTTCCTCTTTATATTCCCCCTCCTTTTTTCCTTCTTTCCTTCACCTCTGTAGAAAGAGTATTGGAGAAATTCAGCCTCCCTTATACGTTAAATGAGATTGGACGTTGGGGACGGACGTCAAATGGCCAATGTCATCCAGCGGTCAACAAGAATGACCACTATGTCCCCCCAACTTCATCTCCCCTTGTTATCATTTAAGGGCTGTATCCCCTCCCCCCCCCCAATTTTGTCGCTCGCCTGTCAATAACACATCATTAAAAAATAAATCTTCTCTGTACCTCATAGGTTACCACATTTCTAGGCTGTTAAAAAATGTTCGCGAATGTTTAACACTGTGATCGTTGATTAAAAGATTAATGTAATCCCTATCTGACGTAGTATCAGTTTCTGTCATAAATCTAATCTATAATTGTTGTGTGTTCTTAAGGCGTCTCTCTGGAGAACATTCTTCTATTTCACAGCCATATCTTCCAGCCATGTCAAAAAGCCATTTCTATCAGCCATATCTTCCAGCCAGATCTCACATAAATTTATGCCAGTAATATCTTCCAGTCACATCTCCCAGCTCTATTTCACAGTGATATATCACAGTCATATCTTCCAGCCATATCTTCCAGCCTTTTCTCCCAGATATATATCCCATGCTTATTTCCCAGCAATATCTATCAGCCATTTTCCCATGATATCTTCCAGTCATATCTTCCAGTCATATCTCCCAGTCATATCTTTCAGCCATTTATCCAAGTCTTATCTCCCAGTCATATCTCCCAGTCATATCTCCCAGCACATCTCCCAGTCATATCTCGCAGCCCTATCTCCCAGTCACATCTCCCAGTCACATCTCCCAGCCATATCTCCCAGCCCTATCTCCCAGCCATATCTCCCAGTCACATCTCCCAGCCATATCTCCCAGCCACATCTCCCAGCCATATCTCACAGCCCTATCTCCCAGCCATATCTCCCAACCATACCTAACAGCAACCGTTGTGGTATTCAAGCTTGAATCCACAATATTGAAATGCCATAAAGCAGGAAACCTTAGAATCACACGGGAAACAAAGACGCTTGAAAACAGTTAATTATTAGCAGTGACATATGACGTATACAGACATCGAGACATGTCTTCATGATCTACCCACTGCCATCCTAAAACATGTCTGTAAATAACACGATACTTACATTAATCATCAATAGACATAATTTTATATGTATGTTCGTCCCGTCCGTCCGTCCGTCCGTTCGTAACGCTACTAATTTTAAAAAGTAACGCTCCTAATTACTGTATCAAAAATAAATCTTTTCGAACTTCCGCATAAGATTGTTCAATAAAGCTATAAAGGACGTTAAAATAGCGATGTCCCTGTCAAATGCACTCAATTGCCGCGGGACGGTCATGACTGGGGTAGCTGGGCGGGGAAGGAGAGGAGGGAGGAATCAATGGCTTTAGATGATTCAGTGTTCAAGTCATGACTGGGGATTATCTACCATCTGATCATTTTATGGGACACCATCCACGACTTCTAGATGTGATACATTCCACGACGTCTAAAAGTGATACATTCCACGACGTCTAGATGTGATACATTCCACGACGTCTAAAAGTGATACATTCCACGACGTCTAGAAAGTGATACATTCCACGACGTCTAAAAGTGATACATTCCACGACGTCTAAAAGTGATACATTCCACGACGTCTAAAAGTGATACATTCCACGACGTCTAAAAGTGATACATTCCACGACGTCTAAAAGTGATACATTCCACGACGTCTAAAAGTGATACATTCCACGACGTCTAAAAGTGATACATTCCACGACGTCTAAAAGTGATACATTCCACGACGTCTAAAAGTGATACATTCCACGACGTCTAAAAGTGATACATTCCACGACGTCTAAAAGTGATACATTCCACGACGTCTAAAAGTGATACATTCCACGACGTCTAAAAGTGATACATTCCACGACGTCTAAAAGTGATACATTCCACGACGTCTAAAAGTGATACATTCCACGACGTCTAAAAGTGATACATTCCACGACGTCTAAAAGTGATACATTCCACGACGTCTAAAAGTGATACATTCCACGACGTCTAAAAGTGATACATTCCACGACGTCTAAAAGTGATACATTCCACGACGTCTAAAAGTGATACATTCCACGACGTCTAAAATGTGATACATTCCACGACAGTCTAAAAGTGACACAGTCCACAACGTCTAAAAGTGACACAATCCACGACGTCTAGAAGTGAAAAATCTTAATATCATTTAAAAACAATTCATTAAAAAAAAACGATACAGAGTCGTCTTTGATGACGTCACTACATGCTGTAATTCACAACACATCTGATGAGTGTAAAGCATTTGCTCACCTTACATCACAGAATCTAACACATTCCAAGATTCTGATATTTTATGTTTTTAAAAACAAAACAAACTAAGCCTGGATGCCACCGGGCTCATTAAAAAGCTTTTCTAAAGATTCGAAAAGTAAAGATATTTATAGTTCGGCCCGAAAATTGGACCTTCCCCAAGTAATCCTTGCACATAAATATCCACAGACCCATGCAACATTCAGGATTTAGATTAAAACACGTCAAGCCGAGACTTACTTACAAAAATATGGGCTGAATAGAAGCAATGTGATCTAATTGACACGTACAGGTGAATGGCCAACATACTAAACTACGAAATACGACGTTTGGAGATTGAAGGGAAATTGGAGATTTTGGTTCTAGTGTTAGTGAGTCATGAGAAGATTGTTGTATAGACTCTTTGGTTACCCTTGTTAGTGAGTCATGAGAAGATTGTTGCATAGACTCTTTGGTTCCCTTGTTAGTGAGTCATGAGAAGATTGTTGTATAGACTCTTTGGTTCCCTTGTTAGTGAGTCATGAGAAGATTGTTGTATAGACTCTTTGGTTCCCTTGTTAGTGAGTCATGAGAAGATTGTTGTATAGACTCTTTGGTTCCCTTGTTAGTGAGTCATGAGAAGATTGTTGTATAGACTCTTTGGTTCCCTTGTTAGTGAGTAATGAGAAGATTGTTGTATAGACTCTTTGGTTCCCTTGTTACTGAGTCTTGAGAAGATTGTTGTATAGACTCTTTGGTTCCCTTGTTAGTGAGTCATGAGAAGATTGTTGTATAGACTCTTTGGTTCCCTTGTTACTGAGTCATGAGAAGATTGTTGTATAGACTCTTTGGTTCCCTTGTTACTGAGTCATGAGAAGATTGTTGTATAGACTCTTTGGTTCCCTTGTTAGTGAGTCATGAGAAGATTGTTGTATAGACTCTTTGGTTCCCTTGTTAGTGAGTCATGAGAAGATTGTTGAATAGACTCTTTGGTTCCCTTGTTAGTGAGTCATGAGAAGATTGTTGAATAGACTCTTTGGTTCTAGTGTTAGCGAGCCATGAGAAGAATGTTGTATAGACTCTTTGGTTCCCTTGTTAGTGAGTCATGAGATGATTGTTGCATAGTCTCTTTGGTTCCCTTGTTAGTGAGTCATGAGAAGATTGTTGTATAGACTCTTTGGTTCCCTTGTTAGTGAGTCATGAGAAGATTGTTGTATAGACTCTTTGGTTACCCTTGTTAGTGAGTCATGAGAAGATTGTTGTATAGACTCTTTGGTTCCTAGTGTTAGTGAGTCATGAGAAGATTGTTGTATAGACTCTTTGGTTCCCTTGTTAGTGAGTCATGAGAAGATTGTTGTATAGACTCTTTGGTTCCTAGTGTTAGCGAGTCATGAGAAAGATTGTTGCATAGACTCTTTGGTTCCCTTGTTAGTGAGTCATGAGAAGATTGTTGTATAGACTCTTTGGTTCTAGTGTTAGCGAGTCATGAGAAGATTGTTGTATAGACTCTTTGTTCCATCTTATAATCTGACAGAATGGGTAAAATGTTCCCTCCGAATGTTCCGTCTTACACTATGCTTTGGGGATTATGCTGTAGCCTCGCTGTCGCGCCCTACACCTGTTGGCAAAAGTTTGAGTCATTTGTAGCTTTTTAAAAATGGTAGCATAGCTTTCTGTTTTATATACCGATCCATCCATTCTTCTTTTACAATGTTTATTTGCTAAGTTATCCATCGATCACTCTTTTTCAGCTATATATTTATCCATTCACCAGTTCCATGTGTAAATCAAAAATGTTCTTAGCACAATTTCAACTCTTATGATTACGTTTTTGCCATTAACATCACAAATATAATTGAAGCCTGGGACCGAGTAATTAACATTGGGAAAACTATTTTTGACGTGAAAAAATAAATAAATACAAAAATAAAAAATAAATAAAAAAGGAGTGCAATGAGGCAAGGTACAAAGGAAATTATTGCTCAGGGTTATGTATAAGCCTGACAGAGACACAAGGCAACATCCATTTAGTAACTTCCTTTTTAAAACAACAGCTCCACAATGACGCGAACGTTTCGGCTAAAAGTGTGCTGCACATAACACAACAAATATATACTTTTAAATTCAACAATTAATCTTATAGACTCCGTCCCAAATACATATTTTTTATCCACTCGATATTTAAAAAAAAACCCTTAAATTATACGAATCGTCTAACTTATGTTGATTTTAGAACAGCAACACATCTCTGTATGTATACTTTGAACCTACTTAAACCAATAATATTAAACGTCAGAATACAAAATGTGTCTAAAGTCGAAAGCATTACATGTTGTAAAGACGTCCGATTGAATGGAATACATTTTCTTAAAATTTTTATTTATGACCACTCCCTTGTCTACCAATTGGTAGCTACTAACACATCAGCTGATGAAGTCATTGAACCGTCCATAAATGACGTCACGCGATTTTTGCCAATTCCGCCCCCCTCCCCCCTCGTCACACAAAAACTTAGACCCCTCCAATATGACGTCACAAAGCTTTGACGACCCCCCCCCGAAATGCCATATTTTCAAATTAAATATTAGCATGTTGCAAATTTCTTTTTTGTCATTTAAATATGTATTTAGTGTAAGTCTGTACTCTAATATCGTTGCGCGTTTTTTATGTGACGTCACATTTCTTAAACATCCCCTCCCCCTCGTCACACATCGTCACAAATGCGTGACCCCCTCCCCCCTCCCACCCCAGGGGCGCGTGACGTCATTTATGGACGGCTCCATTGTAAAAATATTTGATTGTATTGTTCCGTACATGGACAGGATACACTTATACTAGAATGCTTTTTGTAAATAAAATAAAATAAATAAATAAATACGGCCCTAGAAAATAAACATCGGCACACACATTATGTTACGTTGTTTGTTACAACGAGTAACACGCAGTAACAGAAAGTTGAAAATTGAAAGTAACAAAGCGGCAAGTGAACGTACCTCAATTTCAAAGGCTTCTCTCGGTACTTTAAAGCTAAGGGAGGCTATCAGAGTTTACGTTTATGAGAATCAGCAGGCGTCAATTCTGTAGCCGCCGATTTCCCGCCATAAACAGCCGAATGTGAGAGCGTTTCTGTGTAGCTCCACCAGGGCCATTTCGCATGTCAACACCATTCAAAGAAAACGTATCATTCATGTGAGTGGCTCAAGTCAGACTCACAGGAACCATTGTCTTCTAATATCGTCTGCTATGTTCGTCAACTCGTCACTGTCAGGCCCTCGTTATGTTAGTCACAATATAGCACGCCTCGTCTGGTAAACTTCACTTTGCGGTTGCTAATGGAAGTCTTAGTGAAAGACGTAAACACATGGGTTGTTATCTGGTTTAAACACGAACTTAAAGCATCATTCGATTTTTATTTTAAAATTGTGTCTGTTAAATTAACCATACTTATATAACAGAAATTACAAAATTATGAGTTCTAAACACGACGAAGGCAAGTGGTTCACCTTGATCAAATAAGAATTTACCGCTTACTTAATAGTTTTTTTTATAGATCATTATTATTGCAATGGCGACATTTAATACAAGGACTTCACAGTTTTAAAAGCTATGCAACGTACTGACAATATGAAAACAAATTAAACAAATCAAGTCTGATGTTAAAGAAGAGTTCATTGAGAACATTTCAACATTCAAGTCAATGTAACTTTTTTTAATAAAAAGGTAAATGACTTCTTGTGACCTATATTTTATTTGACCAATTACCTCCAGATGAATACAACCCTCCATCTTCCCCGCCCATGTTTATGATTGTAACATTTTATAATGTTATTATTAGATACAATGATTCACTTGTTCAAACTATTTTTGCTATTCTGTCCTGGTTATCTGTCCATCATTTAGGCTGCCTCGTTTATCGCCTGTCTGGTTATTGCAGAGTTTATTTTCTAGTGCTGCAGATTGTTGGGTTTTTATTTTTTCAGTTTTTCTTTGTGTTCTACAATTCTAGCATTGATCTTTCTTTGATTCTGTTCTTCAATTATTCGATTGTCCATAAAGTCAGTCTTTTTAAATATATATATAGTATATCTTTTCTAGAGTATCTCTGTCACTGATCTGTCTTATATTTAGCCCTAGACTACATGCAATAACATCTCTGGCATTTCAATATACATGTATTTAAGATAACTCTGTCATGAGACAGGATTGAGTTACTTACCTTGAGGGTTTGTTCATGGTAAGTGTCCCCCAGCCATTACTCGAGTTCAAGACACGCCTTTGTTCGTGCTGAGTTCGGATAAAACACTAAAAGTTATGATTATGATAGCAGTAAACACACATGTCAGGTATTTCTCTCGGAAGGATGGCATTCGTTAGGTTGCGTGGAGCTAAGGCGTATTCAGGAATTTTTTCTAAAATGTGATGCAAAGATAAAAAAATGAAAGTATCACATTAGAAGCAAAGTATTTTCAAGTTATCTTAAATTGAAAATAAGAGTAAAAAACATTCAGTTTCAGGGTGGGCAAGCGAGGTTGGGGGTGGGGGGGGGGTGGAGGTAGTGGTTAGGTAAGATTATTGACATCTTAGTAACATCTTATTGACATTGAAATGACAGTTGATTGAAGAACTACAACATTTAAAAGCGAGAAAGCCAAACGCAGAGTAACAAATTTATTTAAGCACTTTTTTCCACGTTTCAGATGAAAGTCTAATTATAGTATTTATTAAAACCCAAACCAAAGAGCCATCAACCTGTTGCCTTTCAAGAAATAAATGAAAGTTTACATTTAAAAATATTCTAATATTTCATGTAACGAAATGATTCTCTATAGTAATTCAATTAATATGAATTAAATCCACATAATTTAAGTGAAGATTGTGTGTATATTAAAGTTAATTGAGCGTAAATTACATTAAAAGGGGTGTATATTAAATTACATTAAAAGGGGTGTATATTAAATTACATTAAAAGGGGTGTATATTAAATTACATTAAAAGGGGTGTATATTAAATTACATTAAAAGGGGTGTATATTAAATTACATTAAAAGGGGTGTATATTAAATTACATTAAAAGGGGTGTATATTAAATTACATTAAAAGGGGTGTATATTAAATTACATTAAAAGGGGTGTATATTAAATTACATTAAAAGGGGTGTATATTTTATTACATTAAAAGGGGTGTATATTTTATTACATTAAAAGGGGTGTATATTTTATTACATTAAAAGGGGTGTATATTTTATTACATTAAAAGGGGTGTATATTTTATTACATTAAAAGGGGTGTATATTTTATTACATTAAAAGGGGTGTATATTTTATTACATTAAAAGGGGTGTATATTTTATTACATTAAAAGGGGTGTATATTTTATTACATTAAAAGGGGTGTATATTTAATTACATTAAAAGGGGTGTATATTTAAATTACATTAAAAGGGGTGTATATTTTATTACATTAAAAGGGGTGTATATTTTATTACATTAAAAGGGGTGTATATTTTATTACATTAAAAGGGGTGTATATTTTATTACATTAAAAGGGGTGTATATTTTATTACATTAAAAGGGGTGTATATTTTATTACATTAAAAGGGGTGTATATTTAAATTACATTAAAAGGGGTGTATATTTTATTACATTAAAAGGGGTGTATATTTAATTACATTAAAAGGGGTGTATATTTAATTACATTAAAAGGGGTGTATATTAAATTACATTAAAAGGGGTGTATATTTAAATTACATTAAAAGGGGTGTATATTATAATTACATTAAAAGGGGTGTATATTTAATTACATTAAAAGGGGTGTATATTTAAATTACATTAAAAGGGGTGTATATTAAATTACATTAAAAGGGGTGTATATTTAAATTACATTAAAAGGGGTGTATATTAAATTACATTAAAAGGTGTATATTTTATTTACTTTCACTGAGTTTAAATAACCATTTTAGAGTGTGAGAATAACACCCAAGAGTATGACTTGATGCAGTGGCGTAGCGAGGGGAGAGGGGTCCAAATTAGAAAGTCCCCCGGCACCCACTTTAGAGGGGGGCCAAAGGAGTGTCCAAATTTATATTTACATTTAATATTACGCCACCGACATGTATGTAGGACCCCCAAGAGGCCAAGCCCCTCGGGCCCCCAAATCCCTACAAATCCCTAGCTACGCCACTGCCTTGATGAGAGTGAACTAACAATCAAAGGGTATGACTAGGTGAGGCTAAACTGACAATCAAAGGGTATAACTAGGTGAGGCTAAACTGACAATCAAAGGGTATGACTAGGTGAGGCTAAACTGACAATCAAAGGGTATGACTAGGTGAGGCTAAACTGACAATCAAAGGGTATGACTAGGTGAGGCTAAACTAACAATCAAAGGGTATGACTAGGGGAGGGTAACTAACAATCAAAGGGTATGACTAGGGGAGGGTAACTAACAATCAAAGGGTATGACTAGGGGAAGGTAAACTGACAATCTACAATCTATTAATGAAATTTTCATGTATCTTAAAAAGTTAACGTTAAAAATCACCAATTAATTTCAAACGTATTGATCAGCAATGTTTACAATTTTGAATATGAACCAATTTTTTAGGATCTCATGTTGGCAATCTGTTTGTAATTTTAAAAAGAAAATATTCCAAGTATGATGTAGTATCCACACACGTGTCCAATGTTAACTATATGATTGACACACTGACCATGGTTTGATCTCTCTACACAACAGTTAGTTCCACATTGACCCGACGACACAGCAATCATTATCTCTTATAAAACATACAAGATACCAAACAATTTAGTGGAGTTTGGAGAGGTTCCCAGCGTTGTTTCAACGCTTGTTAAGACTTCCGGTTTCCTTTCGCTGTTCCATCGTATGTTATTATTTCCGGTTCCCATGTTGCATTCACTAACCCGGCCATTGTGCCCACGAAGTCTCACCACGGATGAAGCTACTGTTCCCGGACTTGGTCTCCGACTTTTTCATTGTTATCACGTGGCGCGCCCCCATCTCAGGGGACATAACGCAGGTGCAAGGGAAAGAACTTATTATCGTTTGGGTTTTTATCGAAACAAACTTTCTTTCCAGCTGGACGTCACGTCTGTATTTCATCTGTCAGCAAGGTACACAACTCCAGTACTTCTCGTGTATTTCCTTTGGTTTTCAACCTATTTAAAGATCTAGAATTCGTTTGGAATATATCTTTAAAACTTATTTTCATTTCTTATCTTATCCTATATATTACACACGCTTCTTTTACGCAGACGATTATTGCGTCCTGGCTTTTCACGACATCTATTTCAAAGTTTTATTATGAGACAGATACAAGATACTGTAAAGTAAAATGTGACTGTTTCACTTTGTACTCACGGTTAGATTTGTTTCATTAAAAACGAAACCACTCACAATAATGTTAACGAGGAATATAGGTAAAACTGTTTATGTATGTTGAATGTTTGTCACAAGAGATCTAAGTAGGAAGAGAGCAGTGTTAACTGTGGGACTAGGTGATAGACATTAAGTTCACGTGTAATAATACAACCACCATAAAGGTAAACGGAGCGTCAGACTAAATACTAAAGAAACAATAATAAACATTGTGAAGTCACGTCATTTCCCATCATTCATTACAAGACATTATTGATACAACTTTGAACAGCAATCTCAAGGAACTCTTCTTTGGTCTGTTGACTGCTGGAGTACCTCCGACTGATACCAGGAGTGGATAATTGGCTCCTAGGAGTAAAATGACGGGTGCACTTGTGTCTCGTCTGCTTGTTAAGTCATCTTTGTTTCAACCTCCCCTCCCCTGGGGCGGCTCTTTCATCCCCCTCTTAAGTTCGCTCTGGAGTTTGTTTATATATTTCTACTGGTTCTCGCTACAACAACAAACTCCTGGTCGTGCACACCGGTCTGGTCCTCACTCGTGCCACGCTCCCTGCAGATTGATGGGTGATGTACAGACATGAGTCCAGGTCGTGTTGCCGACACAGAGGAGGAGGGAGTGGACGGGGGAAGCCTTGGGTTGGTACAAGTGTGAATTTAGAATCCTTGTCTTTGAATCGTATGAATTTAATCTTAACGCCAAATTTGTCTCTCTAATTTGTCTCTGGTTTTCTGGCAATCAATGTACATGTCGGTATGCTGGTATATGCTCTTAGTATGTTGGTGCGTGTTCTTAGTATGTTGGTATGTGTACTTGGTATGTTGTTGCGTGTACTTGGTATGTTGTTGTGTTTACTTGATATGTTGTTGCGTGTACTTTGTATGTTGTTGCGTGTACTTGGTATGTTGTTGCGTGTACTTGGTATGTTGTTGCGTGTACTTGGTATATTGTTGCGTGTACTTGGTATGTTGGTGCATGTACTTGGTATGTTGGTGTGTGTACTTGGTATGTTGGTGCGTGTACTGCCCACTGGTCACTGGTCACACAACAGTATAACTGCCCACTGGTCACACCACAGTTTAACTGCCCACTGGTCACACCATAGAGTTCACACTGTAAGGAGCCACTAAAACATCTAACTTATATAAAGAAATATCCCTTTTTAGATCAATAACTTTAAATTATTAAAACATCTCATTTCCAAGATATCTAACTTAATAAATGAACATCCAACTAATTAAACCACGTATCTTATTACTGTAAAACGTAATGAAATATTTTTTATACTTTATGTCAGCTAATGAAAATCCAAGCCAAAAATAGCAATAATTCAGTAAGAATAAAGATAAGAAAACGAGAATTTTACAGTTAAAATGAAATCAAACGCCAGTTTAAAAAATCTAATACAGGCATGGACTTCGAGAGAGTCTTGTCCAAGGGGAGATACGTAATGAGATATACGTTTAATGAGCAATGAAAGCAATCATCTTTAAAATATAAAACACCATCTTCAAGCAGGATGATAAATGTGGAACAAGATCTTAAGTCAATACCCGCCTTGGCTGCAACAACCGTCGTCTGAACTATTAGTTAAATAATAATAGAGTCCGTAAGGGCCGTTCACAACTATACATATTTCTCCCAACATCACGTTGCCCTGATATGCCATTAGACCTACCATGAATAACACAGATACAAGAACCAAGATGATCCTTTTATAAGATTCTTGAAAATACCAAACGTTTTTTTTTAAAAATCCCTTATATTAACTCGTGGCGTCTGCTTGATGCCTTGCTTGAATCCCGAAAAAACTTTTGATCGATTTTTATCCCACTTACTCGTAGTGCTAGCGAGCTGAAATTTTGCAGGGAGACTCGTGCCGATGATAAAAAAAATGATGTGTCAAAATTTCAGGTCGATCGAATGTACTGTAATTAAATTAATGAATTTTTAGATTAACTCTATTTACCTCTATGTAGCATGATAATTTTTGTGCTAGAGCAAGGGTCTTCAAACTTTTCTGCCGGAGGGCCGCATTAACTGTCAAACAGCACTTTGGGGACCGACTACTAATCCCGAACTTCTAAGTTTTGTGATAAGCTACAGGTAAAAATAGTAACTTTTTTTTTAGTTTAAGAGGTCTCTAGGGGTCGGATGAGAGGGCTTCGCGGGCCGCATCTGGGTCGCGGGCCGTAGTTTGGAGACCCCTGTGCTAGAGTGTAGCGGTGTGTATTATATTGACGATACTTCCCTATCTGTAAATGTAAATTCTATTAATTGCTAATCTGTCTCGCGGTGCGCACTATGTTAAACCTGTTTTTATAACCCTATTCCAATGATCAAATCGAGCTGAAATTTAGCAGGCAGACTGTAGACTTTTTTTGTTACTATAAATCATTTATATATGTGAGACATAATTATTTTTTTTGATTTTTGGATTGTCCTGCGATGCGTATTATAATGAAAACTAGCGTAACACCCGTCAAAAATGACGGAAGTTTTCAGTTCAAATCTATTTATTTTGAAAAAAATGCATTTTTTTAGGGCGCCTGCGGCGCCGACCTTTTTCAAAAGCTCAACTAACTTGTCCTTGTTTGATAAATACGACATATTAAACTTACTGAAATGCACACAAAGTATTTTATAATAGGGGTTTGATTGTTTTTTTATTTTATAATTAACCATCATCAAATCCTCTTTTTACATTATTCCCTTTTCCAAAATTAAAATATGAGCTAAAACAATGACGTCAAATAATATTTTTTTACAGTGCATCTTTAATTTCCACACCTTTTGATGCATTGGTGCAGTAATTTGGTGCGTTGCTTTCTAAAATTAGTAGCGTCACGGACAGTCACTACAGACGTGACATTGCAAATTATATTGTTTAATTCTTTTAGTTATGTCTCGTATATAAAGGATTTATTGTTTATAAAAAAAATAAATAATTTATAATTTATTTTTGTTGTTGTTGACGTTTCATATTTTCTTCTGTTTTACGAAATGTAAAATGTTCATTTAATAAATAGGCGTGTCAAACGTGTATGTTATAACTTGAATATAATTTAAGGGCATTAACACTTGTACGGTTGCATTCCTTAGTTGACGATGGCAGTGCTAGAACTCAATTAGAAAGTGATAAAGTATGTTACATGATTGTAAGGTTTGTCATGTAATTTTAGAAGATGGAACATTTTTGTAACGTCACCTCCACTTTTAGTGGGGTTATCTCTTGCCGCCATTGCTGGTCAGGTTCTGTCTATAATGACATGATCCATTAAAACTACTTAAGTGAAAGCAGCTGTATACCATGACGTCACTAAGTCAGGATTTCAGTGGAGAACTCTTATATTAACTACAGAGGCTTGCGTATTCTCACCAGTAGAAATGAGTATAGTCGCCTTACTCGGTTAACATAGATATGGAGAATAGCCATCTAATATAGATATGGAGAATAGCCATCAAATATAGATATGGAGAATAGCCATCAAATATAGATATGAAGAATAGCCATCAAATATAGATATGGAGAATAGCCATCTAATATAGATATGGAGAATAGCCATCTAATATAGATATGGAGAATAGCCATCAAATATAGATATGGATAATAGCCATATAATGTAGATATGGAGAATAGCCATCAAATATAGATATGGATAATAGCCATCAAACATAGATATGGAGAATAGCCATCAAATATCGAAATGGAGAATAGCCATCTAATATAGATATGGAGAATAGCCATCAAATATAGATATGGATAATAGCCATATAATGTAGATATGGAGAATAGCCATCAAATAAAGATATGGAGAATAGCCATATAATATAGATATGGAGAATCGCCATCAAATATAGATATGGATAATAGCCATATAATGTAGATATGGAGAAAAGCCACCAAATATAGATATGGAGAATAGCCATCAAACATAGATATGGAGAATAGCCATCAAATATCGATATGGAGAATAGCCATATAATGTAGATATGGAGAATAGCCATCAAATATAGATATGGAGAATAGCCATCAAATATCGATATGGAGAATAGCCATATAATGTAGATATGGAGAATAGCCATATAATGTAGATATGGAGAATAGCCATCAAATATAGATATGGAGAATAGCCATCAAACATAGATATGGAGAATAGCCATGTAATGTAGATATGGAGAATAGCCATATAATGTAGATATGGAGAATAGCCATATAATGTAGATATGGAGAATGGCCACCTAGCATGGATATGGAGAATATCCATCAAATATCGATATGGAGAATAGCCATCTAATATAGATATGGAGAATAGCCATCAAATATCGATATGGAGAATAGCCATCTAATATAGATATGGAGAATAGCCATCAAATATCGATATGGAGAATAGCCATCAAATATCGATATGGAGAATAGCCATCTAATATAGATATGGAGAATAGCCATCAAATATCGATATGGAGAATAGCCATCAAATATCGATATGGAGAATAGCCATCAAATATCGATATGGAGAATAGCCATCAAATATCGATATGGAGAATAGCCATCAAATATCGATATGGAGAATAGCCATCAAATATCGATATGGAGAATAGCCATCTAATATAGATATGGAGAATAGCCATCAAATATCGATATGGAGAATAGCCATCAAATATCGATATGGAGAATAGCCATCTAATATAGATATGGAGAATAGCCATCAAATATCGATATGGAGAATAGCCATCAAATATCGATATGGAGAATAGCCATCAAATATAGATATGGAGAATAGCCATATAATGTAGATATGGAGAATAGCTAACAAATATAGATATGGAGAATAGCCATCAAAAATAGATATGAAGAATAGCCATCAAATATAGATATGGAGAAAGGCCACCTAACAGATGTGGAGACTTGCCACAGAATATCATTGTGGACATTTAACGCCAGTGGCTGTTTCAGAGAAACTAACTGCTTTCATTTATTCCAAAGCCTTAAAGTTGAATACAGATTATTTTTATACTGTAGCCATGACGATATATTCAAGTTTGATGCAGTAGACCAGACATGATAATGGGCATGAATATTTAACTATTGTAAACACGGTGTAGATAAGTGGAAACCAGGTAATTTAAGGCGGCAATTTAACACCTGGCTGTGTAACCATTAACTTGTACATTAAGTAAGGCAATTCTTATATGCGTGGTGAAGTATGGATTTTTTAAATCTACGAAATAGGAGAAGAGAAACGAGCAAGAGAAAGCTTAAACAGAGAGAGAGAGGGGGATAGAGAGAGAGAGAGAGAGAGAGAGAGAGAGAGAGGGAGAGAGAGGGGATAGAGAGAGAGAGAGTAGGAGGATCAGAGAGTGAGAGAGATATGAGGAATGAGAGAGGGGGAGTAGGAGGAGAGAGAGTAGGAGGCGAGAGAGAGTAGGAGGAGAGAGAGAGAGGAGAGAGAGAGAGAGAGAGGAGAGAGAGAGCAGGAGAGAGAGAGTGTGTCTGAGCTAGAGAAGATATAGAAATATGATCTAGTAGTGTAAGTGTACATTGATAACAAACATGAAATATGATCTAGTAGTGTAAGTGTACATTGATAACAAACATGAAATATGATCTAGTAGTGTAAGTGTACATTGATAACAAACATGAAATATGATCTAGTAGTGTAAGTGTACATTGATAACAAACATGAAATATGATCTAGTAGTGTAAGTGTACATTGATAACAAACATGAAATATGATCTAGTAGTGTAAGTGTACATTGATAACAAACATGAAATATGATCTAGTAGTGTAAGTGTACATTGATAACAAACATGAAATATGATCTAGTAGTGTAAGTGTACATTGATAACAAACATGAAATATGATCTAGTAGTGTAAGTGTACATTGATAACAAACATGAAACCAAACAAAACCTCATAAACACACATACAAATAAAATAGTTGACAATTAATAGTTTTATTTTTGTTTTTTGCTTTGACTTCTGCATTGTATATTTTAGTCTGATTCTAGTAGCAAAATGATGTTGCTCTTTTAACAATGTGGCCATTCACTAAGTCACTTTAACTACTCAATATTCCTGCCACTTTGTCTCTGACACTTTTTCCATGCCACCATGTCGCTGACAATTGTCCATGCCACCATGTCACTGACAATTGTCCATGCCACTATGTCACTGACAATTGTCCAGCCACCATGTCACTGACAATTGTCCATGCCACCATGTCACTGACAATTGTCCAGACCACCGTGTCACTGGTACCCTTCCATGTTTATCAATTAAAATATGCGTCGTTTTGTCCTCTTTATCCTATAACTGCCTCTACCGCACTGTTGTTTGAAAGAACCTTGAATTTGCAGATATAATTTTTTTTAAGTTTTTGATTTTAAAATAATTAAAAAGAGGATCAAGTGTTCATCTGAGATCATTAAATGATAGGAGTTTAAGTAGCCATTATCATACATAGCAACAAATAAACAGAAACGACAAACGGATGCTATTAATGATAATGTTTACGTCAATTTTAGCTGCCCCCCCATCTCCTCCTTGTTAACATCTCCCAACTCTTCCCCTCTATTGTTGACATTATTAATAGACAGTAAACAAATAAAAGAACTGCCTCTAAAACTGCAGTGGGGCTACTGGGCTCTAACATTTTGACCACTTTTTTTTTGGGGGGGGGCCGATTATTGTTCTAACTGTTTTTACAAAGGTGATATCAACTTAACGAGTTTTCTATTCTCTTGGAGTAATCTCCCATATCACATCTAGTTTCGTCTGGCGGCACACCAGTGTCATGCGGCAAGTCGTTTGTGCAGCTCTGATATAGACCAATAAGGTTTATACAGATTTGTTGTTAAGAAAAAATATTATTTTAAGAATTTTTAGAGTATAGACAGAAGTTATAAAAAAATATTTGAAAAGTAAAGTACTCCCTCAAAAATATTACTCATTTCTAAAATGACCCAACTCTAAGAAGAATGATCTAGAAGTTTCTCCAAAATATTGGATGACATCTCCAGCGTTCTACAGATGAAGTAGGTTAGACCTAGTCTCGCCGCGATGGTCATTTACTTAGTCTACCCATCTGTCCGTCCGTGTGTGTTTGCGGGTGTGTGTTGTGGTTCCGAGGATAGTCGTGCCTAAACAGACCGGAGGATAGTCGTGACTAAACAGACCGGCGCCATTAATGTTGGGACAGATCGTAAACCAACAAAAATCGGACCATCAAAATCAGATACAGATGCAAATCCCCTCCTCAAGCGTGAGAGAATTCCAATCTATAAATAAACACAGGCATTAGAACCGCCCCTTCTCTCAGTGCCTGCTCGCCCGTCACTTCGCTATTTGCATTTTTAAGTGCGACGTGCGGCCATCACTTAGCCATTGCCTTCTGCCGCCTGCCATTCTCTATTACCGTCTATCTCTCTCTCTTTCTCGTCCCTTACCCACGTCGCTATTATATCAAGTCATTTTTTTCTATTAAAAGCCCCGAGACCACAAAGCAAAGAACCTCAACAAAATGATCAAGAATCAATGAGGACGTCCCGGGGGATTTGGGAATCGTTAAAAAGACAATTGGAAATTAATTTTAACAGTCGTCATTGATGAGTTAAAATCAAACAAACCACCACATTGAGTAGATTTTAATGGATGTTTGCGTCAATATTTGGCCACAGAGAGTAAAGTCTGTGCTCTGATGTCATCACTTCGTGTTTAGAATCCAACAAACAAACAACAAACCGAGATGAGGAGTAAAGCTCTTTAAATCTTAAAACCCAACAGTTCCTGGACTCAGTAACGTTGTATTGATTCCACGCTACAAGGTAACCAACGATTCATCATTTTAATCACAGGAAACTTGCCATAACTGCCATAAACAGGATTGACAGAGTTTAAATCATTTAAATTATGATAGAAAAAATATCCTAGTCAATACGCATTTTAAAGGTAAAAAATAAATTAAAAATGAATTCTGGGTAGTAAAACTTTTTTAACCTGTCCTAAAGCTACATCATGACTTTTGAGAAAGATAATAAATAACAAATTCATAATATATTGGTAAACAAAATTTCGAATTGACTAGGTTTGCTTCTTAGGTATTGGAATGTTAAGAAACTTTGACTACGTGCTTAATTGTTCATGAGATAGATATTCGACTTAGTCCATGCTAGTCGTGATCACTTGATGGATTGCTCTGTGATATTTCATGGATGATGGCATGACGCAATCAATCATCTTATGTATAGAAGGGCGTCTGTAATAGATAAGATGTTTGATGGCACGACGCAATCATCTTATGTATAGAAGGGCGTCTGTAATAGATAAGATGTTTGATGGCACGACGCAATCATCTTATGTATAGAAGGGCGTCTGTAATAGATAAGATGTTTGATGGCACGACGCAATCATCTTATGTATAGAAAGGGCGTCTGTAATAGATAAGATGTTTGATGGCACGACGCAATCATCTTATGTATAGAAGGGCGTCTGTAATAGATAAGATGTTTGATAGCATGAGGTTGACAGTGTTGAGTTTTGCAATGTCCGATTATTCATATTGTCATGCCTGGTCTGATATACTGGATACTTCATTGCTCTTTACGAATTGGCCGTGATTTCTTCACTCGTCATTCGGCCTCTTGGCCAATTCACTACCCCTCTTACCTCTACTACCTCATCCACTCTTCCCCCCTCCCCCTATCTCATTCAGTCTCATCTCACCTATCCTAGCCCATTCACTCTCTTCCTACCTTACCAGTTTCATTCACATTCTTCTGACCTCCCCTGATTCATTATCTCCCCTCCTTCTTCCCTTAGCTAATGCGCTCTCATCTATCCCCCCCCCTTACTACATCGCCCAGATGAGGCAAGTATCGACCTTGAGTTAAATGTTAATGTAAAGAGATGGATTACATGAAATAGTTCAACTAATATCATACATAGCTCCCCAGAAACATGGTAAGCTCGGCCCTACCACCCCCCCCAACCCCACCCAAGCAATATCATTTCATCCGCTGGCCAAGCAACACTTAAGATTGATGCTTTGTGTGGAATAAACTGAGTGGATCCCCTCCCGCCCCACCCAGACACCCCCACCCCCCTCCCCACCCAGACTAACCAGTCAGACTAATCCTAACCAAAAGCATGATTTCAACTCCCCCCCCGCCCTCACCCGACTTCCGGTGTCATCTTCCGTTTCTTTATTTTCCACACCCTTATCTATCAGAGAGACAATTCCAGGCCAGGCGTTGAAGGAACGTTCATTGCAAGGGTGGCCGTCTGACCTCTGGACGCATCTGATAGATTCGTTCATGGTCCAGTCCATTGAATACTGACCAACGGTCAAGTAAGGTAGCAGTGCCGGCATAGTAAATTTTAATAATCAAGAAAGCTCAATTTAATCCTATTACAAACCTGGAAGGAAATGCACCAGTGATTTGAACACGAATACGTTTGATAACATGTCCCGATACTATCGAAGTAATCAACGTGAATTTAACGGCTCGTGTAATAGATACAATTAGTAACAGCAATTAACGTTTCCATTAGGAAGTGCATTCAAAATCCATTCTGCTCAACAAGTCACATTCACAAAACTAAACGCTTCAACTTTCCACGCGTCACTTGAAATAATTTTTTCTATAGTTTCCTTACTAACTCAGAAATATTAATGTGCAGTATAGAAGTCTATATTTCCTTATTCATATGCGATTCGTCCACATCCCTCTGATTAGACACGTTTTAAACGGTGGAGTTGATACAGTTGATATCTTATTAACCAACCCTTCTACAGAGACCTGCAGTTCAATCCATTTGCCAACCCGCCCACAGTTCAATCCATGAGCCAACCCGTCCACAGTTCAATTTATGTGCCAGACCCGTCCACAGTTCAATCCATGTGCCAACCCGCCTACAGTTCAATCCATGTACCAACCCGCCTACAGTTCAATCCATGTACCAACCCGCCTACAGTTCAATCCATGTACCAACCCGCCTACAGTTCAATCCATGTACCAACCCGCCTACAGTTCAATCCATGAACCAACCCGCCTACAATGATCTGAATTTCACCCAGTGTCACAGTGACGTGGTTGTCAAATATTCTGTCTTGTTTGGGCGGCGTCTGTCAGTTCACGTCATCAGATCACGTCAGTGATGACGAGCTGTTGCTGCTGACGGGGTGTCACGTGGCCTGTTCCACACCACCTCCTCAACATCTCGACACCAGGCCAGTGTGGAGGCTAATTTCCTCCGGACGTAAAGGTAACAGGTGAAACGCTCAGATTGTTACCTTTTGTTTACCTTTGCTATGGCCATTTATTTCTCGAAATATCGCCTGGCGTTTTATTATTGACACGGTGTCAGGGGATCAAGTTTCTATTGTGTTGAGATTTTCTGGAGAGATCAAATTTTGACGTTTTTCAACACGTATTTCGACACGTATTTCAACACGTATTTCAACACGTATTTCAACACGTATTTCAACACGTATTTCAACACGTATTTCAACACGTATTTCAACACGTATTTCAACACGTATTTCAACACGTATTTCAACACGTATTTCAACACGTATTTCAACACGTATTTCAACACGTATTTCAACACGTATTTCAACACGTATTTCAACACGTACTTCAACACATTAGTTGACATTGATTTCAACACGTATTTCAACACGTATTTCAACACGTAATTTCAACAGTATTTCAGACACGCTATTTCAACACGTATTTCAACATCGTACTATCAACACGCTATTTCATACACGATTCAACACGTATTTCAACACGTATCAACACGCATTTCATACCATCAGACTCTGAACGTATTTCAACACCGAACTATTTCATCACTATCAACACTGACTATTTCAACCATCGTACTCTTCAACACGTATTATCAACACGATATTTCAACACGTATTTCAACACGTATTTCATACGTATTTCAACACGTATTTCAACCATCAGACTTGAACTATTTCATACTATCAACACGACTATTTCATACACGACTCAACACGTATTATCAACACGAACTATTTCAACATCGTACTTTCAACACGTATTTCAACACACGTATTTCAACACGTATTTCAACACGTATTTCAACACGTATTTCAACACGTATTTCAACACGTATTTCAACACGTATTTCAACACGTATTTCAACACGTATTTCAACACGTATTTCAACACGTATTTCAACTACGTATTTCAACACGTATTTCAACTACGTATTCAACACGTATTTCAACACGTATTTCAGACACGTATTTCAACACGTATTTCAACACGTATTTCAACACGTATTTCAACACGTATTTCAACACAGTATTCAACACGTATTTCAACACGTATTCAAACACGTATTTCATACACGTATTTCAACACGTATTTCAACACGTATTTCAACACGTATTTCATACTATCAACACGTATTTCAACACGTATTTCAACACGTATTTCAACACGTATTTCAACACGTATTTCAACACGTATTTCAACACGAACTATTTCACACTATCAACACGTATTTCAAACGTATTCAACACTGTATTTCAACACGTATTTCAACACGTATTTCAACACGTATTTCAACGCGTATTTCAACGCGTATTTCAACACGTATTTCAACGCGTATTTCAACGCGTATTTCAACGCGTATTTCAACGCGTATTTCAACGCGTATTTCAACACTGAACTATTTCACACTATCAGACACTGTATTTCAACACTATTCAACACGAACTATTTCATCACGTATTTCAGACACGTATTTCAACACGTATTTCAACACGTATTTCAACACTATCAACACGTATTTCACACGTATTTCAACACGTATTTCAACACGATCTGAACTATTTCAACACGTATTTCAACACGTATTTCAACACGTATTTCAACACGTATTTCAACACGTATTTCAACACGTATTTCAACACGTATTTCAACACGTATTTCAACACGTATTTCAACACTATTCAACACGTATTTCAACATCGACACTGAACTATTTCAACACATACATTTCATACATTGAGTTGACTATATGATTTCACTCAATGAACTATTTCATACTATCAGACACTGAACTATTTCATACTATCAGACACTGAACTATTTCATACTATCAGACACTGAACTATTTCATACTATCAGACACTGAACTATTTCATACTATCAGACACTGAACTATTTCATACTATCAGACACTGAACTATTTCATACTATCAGACACTGAACTATTTCATACTATCAGACACTGAACTATTTCATACTATCAGACACTGAACTATTTCATACTATCAGACACTGAACTATTTCATACTATCAGACACTGAACTATTTCATACTATCAGACACTGAACTATTTCATACCATCAGACACTGAACTATTTCATACCATCAGACACTGAACTATTTCATACCATCAGACACTGAACTATTTCATACTATCAGACACTGAACTATTTCATACCATCAGACACTGAACTATTTCATACCATCAGACACTGAACTATTTCATACCATCAGACACTGAACTATTTCATACTATCAGACACTGAACTATTTCATACTATCAGACACTGAACTATTTCATACCATCAGACACTGAACTATTTCATACCATCAGACACTGAACTATTTCATACCATCAGACACTGAACTATTTCATACCATCAGACATTAAACTAACTAATAATTCCCATACCATCAGACATTAAACTAACTAATTAATTCCCATACCATCAGACATTAAACTAACTAATTAATTCCCATACCATCAGACATTAAACTAACTAATTAATTCCCATACCAACAGACATTAAACTAACTAATTAATTCCCATACCATCACACACTGAACTAACTCCATCATTCCCATACCATCAGACATGGAACTAACTCCTCCATGCCATCAGACAAGTCCAAGTAGGCTGTCGCCATCCTGTTGTATTATCCGCCAGATAAAATGTTTTATGTTGAGACAACTCAAGTGTTCTACAATAAACTAAACACTCACTTGGCTCAGCTAATACTTTGTTCTTCTTCTACCTGTCACACATACATTCACCCCCCCCCCAGTTCCATGTGCCCTTCTATGCTACCCTCGTGTCCCCTACCTCAAATAACCCCATGCCTCACCTGCCCCTAACTAGCACAGGGAGGAAAGCGAGAGCGAAGAATAGAGCCTAAAAACGAGATAAAAGTAAGAATTGGCTAAGAAGAGAGGAATTTTACCTTTCTTTTCAACGTGAAACTGCAGACAGGTATCTGTGCAAGACTCCATTAGCCATTAGCAAATGTGGGCCAATACAAATGACGACTTTCAACGTACAAACAAACAAACACAAACGCAATACAATTATTTCAAAACAAAAAGATCATTGAATAACAGAGAGAAGTAAATTCTCATGGTTTATTAATTCCAAATCCATGCATGAAGTTGACTTGCGTTGTCTAACAATATCCACTTTTTGTAATGACGATTCTCAATTATGTTATGATTGGACAATACACAGTACCAGCAGGCAGTAACACAGTACCAGCAGGCAGTAACACAGTACCAGCAGGCAGTAACACAGTACCAGCAGGCGTTAACACAGTACCAGCAGGCATTAACACAGTACCAGCAGGCATTAACACAGTACCAGCAGGCATTAACACAGTACCAGCAGGCATTAACACAGTACCAGTAGGCAGTAACACAGTACCAGCAGGCAGTAACACAGTACCAGCAGGCAGTAACACAGTACCAGCAGGCATTAACACAGTACCAGCAGGCAGTAACACTTTCTCGCGATTATTCTAAGATTTTTTACTTCCAAAGACCCTGGGTAGATCCAAGCCTTCAGTCGATCTATTATAATGTTTTATATTACATTTTTATAACAGGGTTGGGAGAGAAGCTACTGTGGCATTGGATAAACTAAGTATTACGGAGTTTCATCTGGTATAACAATTTCTAGAGACGTGTGCAACAATTACTTAATGTCTATACAGAGTGAGTGTACCGATTTTATGACTTTAAGTCTGTAACAGTGTATGACTGTACAGAGTGTTAGACTGTTGAATGTATAGGTTGTACTTGTGTATGTCGTCCTTGATGTACAAAGTGCATGTATGACTACTGGTTGTATGAGTGTACAATGTAACTGGCTGTAAAGAGTGTATAATGTAAGGAAAGTGTGTTTCTACACAGTGAATGAGTGTACGAAATGTATGACTATTTGGAGTGTATGACTGCAAGGAGTGTATGACTGCAAGGAGTGTATGACTGCAAGGAGTGTATGACCGTAAGGAGTGTATGACCGTAAGGAGTGTATGACCGTAAGGAGTGTATGACTGCAAGGAGTGTATGACTGCAAGGAGTGTATGACCGTAAGGAGTGTATGACCGTAAGGAGTGTATGACCGTAAGGAGTGTATGACTGTAAGGAGTGTATGACCGTAAGGAGTGTATGACCGTAAGGAGTGTATGACCGTAAGGAGTGTATGACTGTAAGGAGTGTATGACCGTAAGGAGTGTATGACTGTAAGGAGTGTATGACTGTAAGGAGTGTATGAATGCCTCGTCAGTTAACGTTGAATTTAAAAGTGCATATTTTAAAGAGCCTTTAAGTGGATGTCACATTGTAGGAACTGATACTCTCAAATCTAAATTTTTATCAACGTATTTTAATGATGACTAAGTTAGTAACATTAGTTTCAAAATTTAAACTTGAATAATGGATGCGATGGTCGCAATTATTTGTAGTGAGGGGCTTGCGAGAAATGCCATTAGAAAATGTATTCTCTAATTTAATGGTTGAACAAGTCTGTAGTGTTACAATATTGGAGTCAATGTGTGGATTGACTTATAGGGACAGAACCAGTGTGTGAGAATGCGTGGATTGACTTATAGGGACAGAACCATGCAGTCTGGAGTCAGATTGTGGATTTACTTATAGGGACAGAATCAGGTAAATGATATTATTTCTGGAGTTCCCATGAACTTTTATTTAAAGACATCAAGATGATGTAAGAAGATAAGGCGTTAGGAGAGGGCAGGGGGTGGCACAAGCCAGATAATCTCTGTCATCTGCATGTCTCTGGTCAACTCTACTGGCGTCCATTGTCTAAATTCATTAGGCGCTGTAAATAAGAGATGAGCTTCGTTTACCGTTGACATTAAAGAGATAAACAATTCAATAATTAGCTTTTAAATGTCAGGTCGATGGACACAGAGGAGTGCACATACAGATTTTATTATTCACGTGATGATACAATTAGATATTAACAATCACTTTGGTAACTCATACAATCATATTGTAATATTAAAATCATTCAATCATTGATTGTTACAAAGAGATCATTGAATGATACCAGCAGACTGTAACCCGATTAGTATATAATACAGATTGTTACATGGAGGTCAGTGATGGATATCTTTACAGCTGGCAAATGGTAGAGCTAGCAAGTATAAGAGACGTAATTAACATGGTAACTTTCTTCTTCATTGTCAGGGGAGCTAACTTGTATTACATATACACACCAACCTTCTATGACAGATACACAACCTTCTATGACAGATACACAACCTTCTATGACAGATACATAACCTTCTATGACAGATACACAACCTTCTATGACAGATATATAATCTTCTATGACATATACATAACCTTCTATGACAGATACACAACCTTCTATGACAGATACATAACAACCTTCTATGACAGATACAGAACAACCTTCTATGACAGATACAGAACAACCTTCTATGACAGATACAGAACAACCTTCTATGACAGATACAGAACAACCTTCTATGACAGATACAGAACAACCTTCTATGACAGATACAGAACAACCTTCTATGACAGATACAGAACAACCTTCTATGACAGATACAGAACAACCTTCTATGACAGATACAGAACAACCTTCTATGACAGATACAGAACAACCTTCTATGACAGATACAGAACAACCTTCTATGACAGATACAGAACAACCTTCTATGACAGATACAGAACAACCTTCTATGACAGATACAGAACAACCTTCTATGACAGATACAGAACAACCTTCTATGACAGATACAGAACAACCTTCTATGACAGATACAGAACAACCTTCTATGATATCTTGGAAACAATTGTTGCTGATTATCGGTGTGTTCAATGATCTCTATACTACAGCTAGGGGAGACAATTACAACAGACTCTGGTCTATACGATCCTCTATCCACCGTGACTTGATTCCACCACAGTTGGAGCTCCGGGTTCTCACCTTACTTACGGGACGTCAGGTGTTGACATGTCAGGTGTTGACATGTCAGGTGTTGACATGTCAGGTGTTGACATGTCAGGTGTTGACATGTCAGGTGTTGACATGTCAGGTGTTGACATGTCAGGTGTTGACATGTCAGGTGTTGACATGTCAGGTGTTGACATGTCAGGTGTTGACATGTCAGGTGTTGACATGTCAGGTGTTGACATGTCGGGTTTAGTTGAAGTTTCCACGCTGTTTAACTGGGGCGGGAACTCGTGCTAGTGACGTACACCCCAGGCACTCGGTGGGACCTATTCACAGCATTAAGTGGCGTGGGTGGTGCGTGTGTGTGGTGGTGGGTGTGAGAATGTAAACCGCGAAAGAAAACAGTTAAAATGAGTTTACTTCACACAATTAAAGCTGTGGCCTGGACGAGAAGGTGAAGAAATTCAGTCAAGTCGAAATGTCGCTGCGACACAATTGTGTGATATAAATGATAGATGATAGATGATAGATGATATATTTGGTATCACTTGGCAACAATTACAAACCGATGAGTCAATAGTAAGATATCTTAATAAACAGACTTTATTTAATGATTATAGTCCCCACCTCACCCACCAAATTTGAACTATCACGAAGTTTGACATTTTAATGATCTTCAAATGTATTGATCAACACCTACTTCAAAAAAGTCTTAAGCTTGGGACATGTATGAGACATTAGCTGATAATCTTATGATGGCGTTAATCATACGACGACGTCTAATTATTGATGTGCTGTTACACAAGAACGTCTCTGAGTGTTGTTATACACTTTGACATGAGGTGACGCCTCTCATGTTTAAACACACTTTGTTACGCCTCTGAGAGTCAATAACTTCATTTCACATTTAAATAATTCTTCTATCAAAATGGATGTCACATTTCACGATGTCTTCTCTGGCCTAACCAACAGCGGGGTCTTTAGAGACAAACGATGAACAGTGGCGTACCACTTCCGTTAAGTTAACCACGTCATCACAGAAATCACTGGTAAGATCTCTGCATTTGTACAACACGCTGGGAAAGAGGGTATGGACGGTTATTCTTGCACCCATCTCTGAGAAGAAAGCAGTCAAGTAATTTTGTTTTAATTTCAATTCAGAAACATGCCAGAGAAACAACAACAACAATGACGTATTTGATTCTTCTACTTCTACAAGAATTTAATGGCAACAATTTAATTGCAATCATATATGAGATGCTACATTACCCACTGTTAGTAAATATTGACATTTTGTTGATGCGCGTTCACCAAACCATTGGCTGCGAGCAATTCTGGTCCACAATTTTTATGGTCTAGGTGCGGCGCTGTTGATGCAAAAGCAAATGGTTTGTGCTCGATGGTCTTGTCGAGGCGCGTGCGCATGTTTACGTCATTCCGTGGTTTTAACGCGGTGGCTGAGAGATAGAAGATGTTTGGGGCCCTTGTCTACGTGAGAGATCTCAATGAACGAGGACATAAGTTTACGGTGGATTATGGAGGTGTCGGAACGTGGGCGGTGTTGTATACATTCATTAATTGCCTTCAATGAAAACGAAAACCACAACAGTGAGTAGGGAAAACATTTACATCCCCCCCCCAACACCTACTCAACAAACTAAGCCACTATATAACTTGTTTATAATAATTTATTTATATATAAATGACAATATATGGGTGAGACTGCATCAGGCCTTTAGGAAAAAATATATATGTTATTTTAACAGGATATGTATAGGCATGACAGGACGTCACAAATTAACGAAAGATTCGGCAAAACGCCTTCCTCAACGAACAAATAGACAAAAAAAAATAAAACATAGCTTCGTTGTTATCCAAAAGTAGAAGGAGCAACTATATATATACTAGTGTATTACCCGTCAAAAATGACGGACGTTTTCAAAATGGATATATTTCAGTTGTAATTGTCCCTTTTGACTGAAAGCCGCATAGTAAATAATCAGAAAATGTAGAGACCAAGAGAGAAAAATTAAATCTCATTTCCAAATTGAACAATTTTATCCGTTTGACAACAAAGTTGTTTTTTTTGTTCTTGTTTTTTTTTCTTGTTTTTTTTCAAGGCTATTTTTTTTTAGCGGTGCGCTTTCTAAAATACAGCGTTACTAATGGACATAGCAGAGTATATATTTTGATTATATATACGAATACGGGTTATGAGAAAACCTCCAAGCTTAGGCTTCGCATTATATAAGTTTGCATGAATAATAATGATATAATCGGGATAATAGTAAATGCATAGTGAATTACACACTGCATACGGTGATACTACAGCAAATAAGTTTGAAGTTCAAAGTATTAACAAATATTGCTGAGGATTCAGCCGGACGTTAACTTGCGGCATTGAATAGTGCGCACCAATAATACAGCACAGTGCGTTAAAAATAAATTATGTGACTGTAATTTGATCCACGTCAAGCACATCTTTGATTTGAAGCAGTTTAAGCTTCATTGATGATTTTTACTTGTCAGTTTATTGGCCCATTTGTCCATACATTATTACCACAACATTACCAAAACATGTAAAAAATTAAATGTAATTTTTACACATGTTAATAACAAAGAAATATTTATTTTGCATGAAACGTAGTAAGCAAAGTTTGTCACAGGATAACAGAAAAGATTAAATTATCAACTGTTAATCATATTTACAATTTAATATAAACGTGTTGGTAATTCACATAAACGTTTTTATTATTGTCAAGTCAGCACCTTTTCAAGATCTATTATGACTTGTCAGTTTATGCGCCCATTGGTCCATACATTACTACCTTTACATTATCAAAAGTATCTAAATAAAACATTGTAACTATTTAGAAATATGAATAACAACGACTATTTATTTTGCATGAAACCTTTCAAGTAAAGTTAATCACTGGATAAAAGAAAATATTAAAGTATCTTCAGGTAATCGTATATAAAATTTAATATACACGTTGTAGGAATTCTAATAAACGTTTTCATTATTGTCAAGTCAGCACCCCTTCCAGTTCTTAATTAAAAGCAAATATTTGTTATTCCAAATTAGTCTAAGACGCATTAAAATATTACATGTAAATAACAATAAAAAAAAACTATTGTGGGGAGGAGTCAGATTTTTAAATATGTTATTTTTTTAAGCATACAAATATGCAATCTCAAAGTATAAAAGAAAAACAAACGCTAAACTGAAGCATAAGTTGGCAAATTTCATTTTCAGTAATAAATAATGGCTTTGTAGTTCAAAACGCATCGAAACTTTACCACCAGCGACAACCAATTGTAAATTTCATAAATCGAAAAACGAATGTTATACATTGATATAGAAAATTAAATTTATAATTACGTACACAATATTTAAATAGATACATACACAAAAACGGACATTTAATATAAAAAAATAATAATAATATTAATCACATCAAATAAAACATGGCTCTTTTTACTTCGTTCCCTTCACACATTAATAAAACTCAAATAATGACGTCACGTCACAATATTTTATGGCCTGAAACACATTTTGTTAATCTCGAAAGCAACAAACTTACTTCTATACATATTTGTTTAGGGAGTTACCTCGCATAGCGTCACGGACAGACGTGACATTGCAAATTATATAGTTTTATAATTAAACAATATAATTTGCAATTGTCACGCAAGTAGTGTCTGTCAGTCCTGACGCTACTAATTTTAGAAAGCAGGGAAAACCAAATTACTGCACCAAAGCATCAAAAGATGTGCACATTAAATATGCACTGTAAAAAAATATTATATGACGTCATTGTTTTCGCTCATATTTTAATTTTGGAAAAGGGATCAATGTAAAAAGAGGAGTTGATGATAGTTAATTATAAAATTAAAAAATTAACCGCTATTATAAAAATACTTTGTGTACATTTCAGAAAGTTTAATATTTCGTATTTATCAAACATGGACAAGTTAGTTGGGCTTTTGAAAAAGGTCGGCACCGTAGGCGCCCTTAAAAAAGTGCATTTTTTTAATAAAATAAATAGATTTCAGCTGAAAACTTCCGTCATTTTTGACAGGTGTACGCTAGTATATAATAAATCTCACACTTCAAATGCTATAATATCCAAATGCATCTCATCCACTAAAAAATCCACTTTTTGAAACAGCCAAATTTTATTCTAAGCCAGGGCGTCAAAAGAAAGAAACCAAATTGCATCCCCGCCCCAAGGAGGTCGATTTTCGGGGCAGCACCTTCATTTCACTTGATACATATTTTTGTTATTTTTCTTGTATGTGTATTTTAGTACAACGTCAGTTTGACTCAATGCAAGTGATCCTAGCACATCGACCACTGACCACAACCTCACGACAGAGGCTCTGAGGACAGGGAACATATTGAAAAGTGCATTTTTTGTCACACACTTATTTGTTAAGGTAAAATTGTCCTAAGCCGAATATCCAGGTCTGAATTGTCATGGACCCAACCGTCCTGACCTTAAGTTCCGGGGTCAAATTGTTGTGGACCTAACAGAGTGACATGTTATACGGATTGAGTTTTTCATTAATTGTTAAGGGGAAATGACTTCAAAAATCAAGACCGACACACACTTTGATACTCCACTGAATCGCATTTGATACCTTACATCAGATTTGATACCTTACATCAGATTTGATACCTTACATCAGATTTGATACCTTACATCAGATTCGAGAAGTTGGAAAAAACTCCTCACTTAACTGCACCATCTGGAGGAAGAAAATATCTGTTGTCTGATTTACGATAGGTGTTCTTGTTTCCAAAAGACGCTGTCTGCCTAGCAACCAGTCGGTGAATGAAAGCCTATTTTTAGCCCCGACCTGACAACTGCGACAGACCCACGGACACACACGTGGAGACAACATGTTGGAAGCCGCGGTGAATTACGACATTGTAAACAAACACACACACCAACAAGAACTCACACTGCATCAAAATCAGAGGTTCTCAAATCAAATCCATGGAACACGTTCCAGTTATGTAGAAACTTGACTTCAAATCATACTAACATAAGTTGTTTCAGAAATATACGAATTCAATCTATCATGAGCATCTTAATATAAACAGTTGGTTTTATACCATCTAAAATAGCTATCCAACAAACAAGTTCAATAGTACCTATGCTTATCCAACAAACAGAGCCAATATTCCAATACTTAAATAACTTACCACTTGAACAGTGCCAATAATTATACCACTAATTACTCCAACATAACAATACTTATACAAATTTATCCCAGCACTTTCCCCTTTGTTTCAGTTCATGTTTAAATCAATGTTAGTGACATATTTAAAGCGTCTTCATAATACGTAAGAATATAAACGTAAAGGAATATTAAGGTACTGGGTGTGTTGTGAGAATTTAGCAGCCATCTTTGCCACAGTTTTGAAACAGTAGAAGGTAAACCACAAAGTATTTGCTCCACTTTGAAAGGTTTGACATTATCTTACATTACATCTCCGAACTTTATCTATACACGAGCTTGTCTACCCGTCCATAAGGATAAAAGAAATAAATGGCGAAGGGTTCAAAGGCCATGATACAACAAAAAATGCCAACAGGTAGAAGAAAAGAAAGCGTTTGTTTTGTGATCTCGTGTTTCTTGTATGCTTTTTATTCTGGATCTGTAAAAGAGATGTCAGTGGTGTGAGAGGATGTTTGTGTTGTCACCAGTCCGAGGCATGGAACGGAAGGCAATTGTCTACACGACTTGGCCAGATTTTCACCAGCCTTCATTTCAAACTTGTTTATTGATTTTTATTTCTTCTCGTCAGAACTATGTGGCACGTATGCGTAGATGGCAACAACATTATAACTGGGATCAAAACTGAAGAATCAAATAACAGAAACAAAGATATGCCCTTTTGTTATTTTTTCGGTCGCGATGTTTTGCTCCATTTCCATTTGTGTTTAATCTGTAGTCGTGTTTACTCTTTCAAAGAAATAACGTAAAAATTTAATTACGTTATTATAAGGGACCACAGCTTAGCTTATATCTCCCCTTTCCTACCACTCACACTCAAAACCTCAAGTAGATAAACTTGGATAAGTCACGTGTATATCTGTGATGAGCAGGTTAGTTGGAATTCGTGACACAATAATAAATCAGCAAGAGATTTATAACTCGCAGCCCAAGTGGAGAAAAGTGCGTAATAAAAAAATGATCAACTTTGTCATTTGTAAGTGTATTATTTCCAACTATTTGACGTTTAATGAAAAAATGACCGCTCCCGTGCTGGCCCAGAACATAACGGTGAGCCTGGTAGCCGATTTGGCCCTGAGAAATTAAACTAAAAGAGACTTTGACACCGACACTGACCAAAGGTCATTCAATTTTAGCCGTCTCACACCAGCTGACCCCAGTCGGTGGTCAGGTTAATTCCTCGAGATGACCAACTAAACCAGGGAATCGCCACTTTAATTGACTCACTTTGGGGTACTCAACATTCAACTTGGAATGACCTCCCTTGAACTGTGAACTGTGCTAATGTAATGAGATGCACTTTATGTTAATGCTGAATATAATCTATACACTAGCAGCTAGAGTAGTGGTTCTTGTGGGACTTGTTTTATTCTCTAAGTTGGTAAATAGAGAAGTTATTGCTTCATTCCTAGTCATCGCATTCAATTTGACATTTTATGCTACCTTAACCGCAAGCATACAGCAACATTTAATGGTGCTTTATCTCGTATACATCGACTGCAATTAATATCTCAAATGGGCTGATTTCATTTAGATCTAATGGAAAATAATACATAAAAACATAAAACATAATTAATTATTAATAAATCAATATATAAAACAAGCAATAAATCAACAGATAAAACAAAATATATAAAAAATCGAAACATAAAACGTAACCAATAAATCGATAGATGAAACATAAACAATACATAGAAAGATAGAGCATAACAATCGATAAATCGATAAATAAAAGATAACCTATATTGCAAAACAAGAAACATAAATAATTCAACATTCGGAAAAAATGGATTCTAAAAGAAAGAAAAACAACAACACACCATGTAAAGTGCAATTTCTGTAGGTGAAAATCTAAACAAATCTGGTGTTATCCACTTAGGAATATTGAATTAAAAGAAATTGTAAAACAAAACACAATTTTTTTTTATGTTAACACGAAAGAGACACACGCTGGGCACAGCTGAGATAATCTCATTTAACATGCAAGGTTAAATAATTCTTAAGTGCAAATAAAAACATTAACAATGACAAATCTAAATTATTTCATCGAAAATAATTTAAACTCTTTTAGACTCCACTCCCCACCCTATCAAAACGTTAATTGCTCAGGTCGTCATAGTTCTAATGTCACACACATTTACCCAAACATCGTTGCAGTAACACTGATCAGAACACAATGCCAGGCACACTGACCAGAACACAATGTCAGACATACTGACCAGAAGACAGTGTCACATATACTGACCAGAAAACAGTGTCAGACATACTGACCACAACATAATGTCATACTGACCAGACAACAGTGTCAGATATACTGACCAGAACACAGTGTCAGACATACTGACCAGAATACAATGTCAGACATACTGACCAGAACACAGTGTCAGATATACTGACCAGAACACAGTGTCAGGCATATAGCCGATACAATGCGTCAATGATCATTCTTTTGCTCTTTTCAGTCAGGCGTAAATCATCCCGGAAGTTAACGTGCATGCCCCAAGACAAACCCGTCTCGCTGGCCGCACCAATAGACAAAGCAATCTGCATCGCGACCTTATCCTGACCTCTAGTTTCACAGCTAGTAACGCTGACATATGTGAAGAATACACAGTGCAAATTAATTGGCATAAAATCCTGTATCGAATTGTGTAGAAACTTGATCGCTGGAACAAGAAATGTCCGAGAAAATTGAGATTTGTTCCGGGAGTTAACTCCGGCGGAAACTTTTCCTGTGTAGCAGTCATCGATCGTGACGTAGTTCACATGTGAAGAACGTCATCAGTTTAGAGAGTATAGTAGTCTACGGTTCAACATATGGACTTGTAATCTTTATATTATGAACTTGGTTAACTATCTCTTACATATTAAGAAGTAAAGCAACCAGAGTAAAAGTTGGCATTCTATTTCTTTTGGTAAAAAATAATAATAATAAAAACATTATCATAGATTTGTTTATTAAAAATGCAGTCTAAAATTTTGATTACTTGGATAAATATTTTTTATAATGAGAATTTTGGTGTTGCCAATGGGGGAACTTGGAGTTGCGATATGAGATCTTGGTGTTGCCAATATGAGATCTTGGTGTTGCCAATATGAGATCTTGGTTTTGCCCAGATGAGATCTTATTTTGGCCATTGACCCCCCCCCCAATCGATGTTCGATGAGTTTAATCAATAGACACAAACTATATTTAACACTGAGACTGATTTCAATGTTGGGCACATGTGGCTGTTCGCGGTCCAAGAAATTTTAAAAGAACTCGCTCTAAATCCAGACAGCTAATCCAACATTTGTTTCATATGTTCGGACACACGCTGTATTAGAAGTACAATTAAGATGAAGGAGCATTACAAAAATCAGACCAAAAGATGTTCGATGCCAGCTTGCAATGTCCAGCCCTTTTGATTTTGTTAGTCCGTAAACAACGAGGAGAGGGCGAGGGTTGATTAGAGCCGACCGAGACGGTGCAGACACTCGTGATCGTCCATCACCATCAGATCTTGGTGTGCTGCTATCAGACGGACGCTTGTCTCCAGACATATGATGTTCTGATGGAAGCCGCCTCAGTTGCCGAAGTAGTTGGTTCAAATCGATATCCACCGATGGATGAAAGAAGGAATCGGGGGATGGGAGGTGGAGTATCCTTATCTCTACAAGTTAATGGTAATGTTTGCCCCACCCCCTCCCAGTGCTAAAGTCGTGTGGACATAACCCTCAGACCAGTTAAAAGTCATAAACCAGTGAGTCCAATCACTGATTGGTCTCCAGTACAGCTACAAGAATGATATCCCTTCAATACTCAATGCTGTGTGGCAGACATGAGCTTCCACACACTGCTATCTGCCTTATAATGGTCCTTGATATAGTTATCAACAATATACATAACATAGAATACATATAGAATCGGTACAAGAAATATAAACAAGTGATAGAGACTTCATTAAAAATAAATCAATATAAAAATGTTAAAAACAAAAATCAGTTTTTGTTTCGTTCGTCGTTCATGATTAAGTCTGTTCTGTCTTTTTAAAGAAACACGTTTTGCTTTCTAAAACTATATAAAAATTACAAATCCAAGGAAATATTTTATCATCTCGATGATCAAGTTAGCACTGTGCCACTGCAAGACAAAATATATAAATGTTTTATAAAACTAAAAAATCAGTTATTATGTTGAGATACATAGTTCCTCAATTTTTCTGATTGCTTTTCGCGTGATATTTGATATTTAACCTTTAACCCACAACGCTGAAATATTTTAAATAAATTTCTAAGTGATTGTCTCCCATCTAGATGGTTTTTTAAAAAAAAGGCCAGCAGCCAAAGTTTGGCCACGCGCCGAGAATTATAAATATAGAAATTATGAGACATGCTCGTCAAGTAAGGCATAAAGTATCCCGGGCCCCAAACAGCAGGCGTCAGAATAGACTTTGTGGTGAAGATAGAGTTAACGATCGCCTTCATCAAGCCCAAGTGAAAAACGATGTCTGCTTGGGCCGTGGACGCGGCCGGCTATTTAGCCGGGGCGTGTTCATAGATTCTCTAACGACTCCTTGTGGCGTATTTGGCGCCCCCACTTCTACTTTTCGATTAAAATAGCCTGAAGCTACTCATCTCACCCCTCCCCCCGTCTATTGCCACTACAAGAAACTCCCCCAGCACTAACCAGTGGCCACACGAGTGCGAGAAAGCTCCCCCCACCTCCCCTCATCTCTCCCTTATCAGAGTTGTTCTAGAAACCCTTCTGGCGGACGTCGGCTTGAGTCAAGGAGTTCGTAAGGTCTGATCTTTATCACCGCTACATACAATATGTTCATTGTTAGCTTCGACTGGCCAGACCGCCACAACAACACTTAGACCAAGATTTAAAAAGAAAATTAACTCGACCCGCTCCGAGCTAGGGCAAGAACCAACTAAAGACATTTTCTCAAAGATTGGGCCACAACTCTCGCCACATTTTAAGCGTTGACCGGTGATGTGTCATCGGAATGCCTTTGAAGAGAGTTATCTCAGCTTGTACTCCGGGCTGTATCTTTACCTGCCCCTGATAACTTCTGAACTCTGGCTTTCGTATTTATCACGCAACTGACTTTGGGCCAGGATCCAGAAGAAAAATGTTCGATTTTGTCTTGCGTTGTTGGTGAGGGAGGAATGGGAGTCGAAACAAGGACTGTGTCAGATCTGTAGTAGTCTGTTCGCACCTTCCCTCTCCCCTTTTTCTCATTTCATTTAGATATTCCCATATCGGAATATTTCATAACTTTATCTGATCTTTCGTGATTTTGTCATAACTGCATTCAAACCGTTTATAGCTTTGTTGACCGTTCTGAACTAGACGTTAAGTTGACCTTTCATGACTTGAATTTTTGAAACTTGACAGCTGAAACAAACTAATTAATATTTTAAAATCAAAATTAATTTTTAACAAGGATGTTTAAACCAAATAACCAAAGTTATCTTTAAATTTAACGAATTCGCAACATGTTTCTTTGGTAGATATTAAGGGTATTTAAACTTTTCACTGCAGTAACTGGAATACCCCATAGACATCGATGAACAGTTGGCGTAGTCTCTATAAAAAGTCTGACCTGATATAATCATGTGGTTAAGTATATAATTAGTATTGCGTCATAAATTTTTTAAAAAAGTAACAGAATTTGGGTTTTAAATGGGTATTTCCAAATAAACATGTTTATGTATAAGATATGAGTAGACGTATGTACTTGTATGTGAATCACACCTCGTTAAGCTTGAGTGAAGAGATCTTAATGACTAAAAGCCTTGATTACATATTAATACGTTCTCTAATAAACAGGGTGTATCTGTAATGGTGAAAAGTTCTAGTGTCTCAGGGTTCCTCAGATAAGCAAGCCTCACGTTTTGAGGTACTCAAGAGAAGCAAGCCTCACGTTTTGAGGTACTCAAGAGAAGCAAGCCTCACGTTTTGAGGTACTCAAGAGAAGCAAGCCTCACGTTTTGAGGTACTCAAGAGAAGCAAGCCTCATGTTTTGAGGTACTCAAGAGAAGCAAGCCTCACGTTTTGAGGTACTCAAGAGAAGCAAGCCTCACGTTTTGAGTACCTCAGAGAAGCAAGCCTCACGTTTTGAGTACCTCAGAGAAGCAAGCCTCACGTTTTAAGTACATCAGAGAGGCAAACCTCACATTTTGAGTACCTTAGAGAAGAAAACATCACTTTTGAGTACCAATAATTCTTTACATTACTAACTCATTGCAACGCACTAGAAACTCACACACTCACCCACACGGCATACACACACTCACACAGTCACAGACTCACTGATAAGGCACACACACCCACACACTCACTTACACACTCACTACCGAGGCACACACACCCACACGTGCACTCACCATATTTAAGTACAGGGCTGGGAATCGACATACAACACCCATTTCTTAATCTGGGCGGCTCTGTTAGAGCCAGCGCATCCATCGTGATCATTCGACCTTTATGACAAGGAAAACTGGCCGGATATTGAGATATCTTCTCCAACCGGACATTGATTGCTGGTGCCAAGCGGATCCGGGTCACAGGTCACGGAGGGAGTCATTTTGTTGCTCGTTGGAGCACTGTATTCTTCGAGAGTGTAGCGAGGTTCCGCAATACAGTCTAGACTAAGAGCAAGAAGATGATTTATGGTGTAGCAATTGAACGTTGAATTCATTTACTCAAAGCGCTGTAGTGGGGTACTCCAAGGTTTTGTTCACCGATTTACTTACAGTTTCCGTTTGAAATACAATAAATAAAAACATATATTTTAAGCCGGCCTTTGAATTTGATTTCCTCTTTTAAATTTGAATTAAATTAAACATTTTTGGTGATTAATTGTATTGATATAATATTGTAAGACATTTTTTGAAGTTAAAAAGTAACGAGTTTTACATGGTTTATTAAATTAGACCCGACAACAATTTTAAAAATCTGAGAATAATCAGACAAATGTTCACATTGGTAGAGCTAGAGCTTAAAAAATTGTTTCATACACAATTTGAATTTTAATATAAGTTACGTAAGATTTCTTGTTTTGAATTGTTTGTCGAGCGAGTCACGTAAAGCTAACTTGTAATTTTGCCTATCGTAAAAACATCTCAAACGTATTTGTTCGACTACCGTATTTACTCGTTCTAGATAGCCCGTTCGTTCATAAGCTGACCCACCCTCTTTTGGAAGAGAATAGTATAAAAAGTGTGTAACCCGCTAGTAAGCCGACCCAGAAAATAATAGGACAGCGTAAACAAAATGGTACACATTTTTTTCAAAACTACAAGCTAAATCAGTCATTATCATTGTTTACTTTTGTTTAGGTAGAAGAACAAAGAGATTTCAAGAACAGGGTTAGCATTTCGAATATTATTCTTCAGAATATTATTATTTGAAAATATGTTAAATAGGTGATTATATATAGGTACCATCCACTCTTTGGATAAGTATACTTTTCTTTGTATTTCCTTCTACTTTGTACCACCTATTCCTTGTCTTTGTGCTCTTTGTTAGGCAAGAGTTACCGTTGTGTATGTGTGATTTTTTTGTTTTTTGTTTGTGTGTGTGTCTTTGGTAATCAGTGATTAAAGCGTGTACACATGTACATTAAAATTCGTTGTTGAAAACAAAATTTGTAAAGCAATTTATTAAAACATTCACAAAATAGATGAAATGAATAACTAAGGTAAGTGCAGATGTTTAATGATATTTTATAGCTTCTGGCAGAGCTGTCGAATCTTCTGGACTGTAAACAAGGACCTTGATAATCTACAATCTACAATAACAACACCGATATTCAATGTACATGCAGAAATCACCTATGACCCGCTCGTAAGCCAACCCCTCTACCTCTTCCCCTAGATTTTGGCCACAACAAAAAAAGTCGGCTTTAGAACGAGTATATACGGTATGCTGTTTATTTGCTTATTATGTACAAACGAAAACAAATCCTTTTCTCTGTGCATTTGATGTTATGGACTTAAATGTCTGACCATGACCTTTCTTATGTTGATGAGGTAACAGATCTATCCACCAATCCGCTAGTTTTCGTGTTATCTCTAGTCACACTAATCATCTTATCTTATCTTATCTTATCTTATCTGTTTATAGAAGCTCCTTCTATACAGAAGATTATTGCGTCCTATGCTTATCTATGGTTTGGGTTTAGTCCTGCATATTTATTAGATATTTAAATGTTGATTTAGTGTTGGCTTGCCTGGATCCTTCAGGCAACCCATTCCACGCCCGAATTACGGATGGGAAGAACGAAAATTTGTATGTGTTTGTTCCTGCATACGGAATACGGAAGTTGTTTTTATCCTTATGCCTGTCTGAGGGTTGTATTAAGTTATCTTTGTGTTGTATTTCTAAATTAGAATTAATTGCTTTATGTATAATTACTACTTTACTCTTGGTTCTTCTATCTTCTAGTGTTTCAAGGTTTAATGATTTAACTAATGGTGTTCAACTTGTCAGTTTTGAATATTCTCCAGCAATAAATCTGGCAGCTCTTTTTTGAATTTGTTCTAGTTTATAAATGCTCTCTTTGGTGGATGGGTCCCATACAGAAGATACATATTCTAGTACAGGTCTCACCAAAGTGAGATAGCATTTTAGTTTTATGTCTCTATTACATTTAATTTTGTTAAAGTTTCTTTTTATAAAGCCTAAGGTTTTGTTTGATTTTTTAATAACTTCATTGACATACCACAATCATATCACAATCATCTATGAGATCATCACACTGATCATACCACAATCATATCACAATCATCTATGAGATCATCACACTGATCATACCACAATCATATCACAATCATCTATGAGATCATCACACTGATCATACCACAATCACATCACAATCATCTATGAGATCATCACACTGATCATACCACAATCATATCACAATCATCTATGAGATCATCACACTTATCATACCACAATCATATCACAATCCTCCATGTGATCAATGTAATAAACCATATTAACGCTTTCGTTTGAGTAAATTGTCCTTTCCACGCCCCCGAGTGTCCCCCTAACACACTAACCACTGAAACCATCTCTTAATGTTGATCTCTTTAGACACGAAATGGACTCGTCCATATGATGTTTTGAACAATATTATTCGAGTTCTTATTTTTATGGTAAGGTGGGGGTGGGGGAGGGGGATAAGTCGGTTAGTGTATCTAGTGGTGGCTCTTGATAAAACTCATTGATGCTTGCATGTTCTGTTCTTAATAAACAATTAGTTCTTTTATGTCCTACTTTGAAATGTGTGTTTGTGTACAATGCTGTCTTTACTTAGATTGGAGCTATAATATTAACTCGTACGTACATGGAGTAGCAGCTGGGTAGCGAAGTCAATAGTGCGTTCTCCTCACAAGCTGAGGGGCGTGGGATCGAGCCCACGCAAAGCCACAATATAAATGATACGCTAAGAAAGTCCTCCGCTGACCCCTGGAAGGGAATAGCCCCGAGTAACCTCTAATGGAAACATTAGGGATCCCCTACGACCTTTGGTCATGGGACATACTATTCCTTTAAGTATATGGAAATAGTACTATCAACTGATCAACTGTGCAACAAATACAAATACAAATAAAAGTGAGAGGCGGCGGAAAATGAAAAAAAACAACGACATTATTTGCTGCAACTTGTTACAAATTTGACCTCTGTTTATATAATTGTTTAACTTTTGAAGAAGTCCAAAGTATGTTGTCAACTAGAATAAATATATTTTGAAAGAAAAATAAAATAAAATTGTTCATGATTTAGGAGATCCACAGATTCATAAAAATATTTCTAATCATAAGTTTTAAAATGGCTTACCAAACAGTTAACCTTTAAAATGCTTCCAACTTGATTTTATCGAAAGCGAACGAATGGCAAAAACAAAGTTGACAAAGAGATTACAAGAACAATGATAAGGCTTAAGATAACGTTATTAATTGGAACTAAAATGCGGTATCTCTAATCTTGTCAATAAAACAAATCAACAAATCTAATCAATTCTATTGATTATCATTTTCTAGTTTAAGTTCCAGGGGAAGTTCCTTCATTGTTCTCTGTAACCAAGCCTTTCAGACCAGCTACGGAGACTTTCCAAAGTTCCATAGAACGTTTCCCTTCCTCGCCACCGGTCTGACGTCTGCCGGCGGTATCGGACCGACGACTCACGTGCCGGGGATCTATACAATGTACACTACGTGCCTCGCCGACAGCAGCTCCTGATTCCGGGGTCCCCTTGAGCTAATTGGCGTGTATTTGTAGCCTGCACAGCTTGTTGTCTCAAGAGTAAGAGGCGAGCCCTTCGTATCGCTTACGTGTAAACCACTGTTACCCCGCCATTGTGTAAAGAGTCCCCTCTGAACTGGCAGAAATCCACCACCAAGCACGGCGGGTCTTGTGTGTCTCTTGGTAATACAACTACTCAAGTGTGTGGGGGGGGGGACATGGTACTGAACCATTTCCCTGGCGCCGTCGTCAAGGAATAACCAGCGTGCGCTCAATGGCCGAATCTATGGACTATTCTGGTGGCCTCCGGCCGGCCAACATCAATTAACTATGACCCCCTCACACAAACAATACGCTATAGTCATTCCGTGTTTTGTTATCCACGAATGACCAATCAGCAAAATATAAACCAGTCCTGTTGGACTGACAATAGTAACATACCACTGATTGAACTGACCAGTCCAGGGTGGACTGTATTACGACACAGCTGACAAAGATGAACGAACCCAAAGTATAAAGTGATATAGGAGTTGAGCTCTCGTACTCAGCACCGTGTTGTTGCTATGGGACAAACGTCTAAATGTAAACAATGGTAACTCTAAAACAAATATCTGAACATAACAACATGTCCCCGTATAAACATGCCAGAAGATTCTAGTCTTACTTGTCAGTCTACTTGGCAGTACGAATTGCTCGTCTGTGAGACACTGTCAACATCTCTGATACCTACTCAAACTATACACATTGCCTGAAATTCTTTCCATTAATGCATTATTTGTAATTTTTTTACGGTCAAACGCTGTCCCAAATTTGAGCCCGATGTTTTAAATATAAATAGCAATGTTACAAATGTGAGCGTCCTTGGTGTTACAGAAGAAATATGAACTCTGTATGGAGGCCATGGAATGGGGCACGCCAAGAGTAATCGTTCTAAATCTACCAGCCTGACCTTGTGTATATTCCAGGGATTATTTAGGCAACTGGTTTTAAAACTTGAGAGGTTCATGAAAGCAATGTATGATATAAAAGCAGTGCTAGATATGAAAGCAGTGTAAGATATGAAAGCAGTAAGTTTAAATGCAGAAAGTTATGCGAGTAATTTGGGACAAGATTAAGAAATCTGAACGTATGGTCTTTCTTTGAATATAGGAGACTGTGTTATTAAAAAAATCGTTTCTATATTATGTTTCACTTATCGAATCTCGCCAACCAGTGACAAATAGAAATACATCAAAGGCTCAATGAGTGAATCCCGTCTAATGAAGTTCATTTACAAAACATGCTATCAAGTGACGGGTTTCCTAATATAAAAGTCAATCAAAATTAGTTTTAGCCCCCCCCCCTTTTTCCACATTTGTTATGTCATCGCAATTTTTCGCTACGCTGTATTATTGCATTGAAGTTTTTAACTTCATCTATATACAGTTATACACCATTCATCAGACCGCAGTTTTTAACTTCATCTATATACAGTTATACACCATTCATCAGACCGCAGTTTTTAACTTCATCTATATACAGTTATACACCATTCATCCGACCGCCATGAAACTTTGGGACATTGTTAAGTAAGGGCCCGGGATGGTAACTGGCGAATTTCCTTTTTCGTATTGTCACTCATGGGGGGGCCGGGGGCCCAAAATGTGTTTTTGTTATATAAGCTATATAAAATAGTTTAAGCGTTAGCTACTGGGTAAATGAAAGTATCTTGACCAAACTTAATATATAAAATTTGTTATCCCATATTAAAATACTATGGGGGAATTAAACTCCTAATTTCCATACCTTCGGGGCCAAGGGCCCCAATTTATTTTTTCTGTAAACGTTTAAGATTTTATTCCCCATTCAATTTTAAAAGGCCTTGACAAATATTGATTAAATATTCGTTATGATCTTGATTGAAATGAACAGATGTTTCGAAATTTACATCTTTCACCGATTGGCCCGGGGTAAGGGGGGTGTAAAATTCTTTTTTTAAAAATAAAAGCTATATATGTATTTTTTTATATATCCGATCGCTATATAATACTCTGGGCAGTTGTTGAATACACTCCATCAAAGGTTTGTGGCATAAATAATATCACTCATTGTGATCGGGGCCCAAAATGTCGTGGCTTTTTTATGTTAGCTTTTTAAATATGATATTAATCTAATCACCATGAAACTTGGGATTTTGTAGCATACTTCCGTGAAGGTTTCTGACATAATTGTTTTTAAAAAGTACCACTTATTGTTTCTTTGAATTTATTCCTTTTTACTGAGAACGTAGCAACACGCGGCTGGTCAGCTGGTAAGCTTTATAAAGATTACCATAAACATTAGCTACCGACACCATTCACCCGATCGACATGAAACTTTTGGAAGATATTGAATACGCACCCACGAAGGTATTTAGTCATTTTGAAAGAGTTTGCTGTCATAGGGGGCCGGGGGCTAACAATAACTTTTTTTTCGTATACGAACTAAACACTTAATTATTTAAACATTAACTACGAGGTAAATAGATTGATCTTGATCAAACTTTGCACATAAAAACTTGGTTGCCCATATTTAAAAAGTATAGGGCATTGAATTTTGAAAATGTACATTTCTTCGGGGCAATGACACAAATATATTTTTTCCGTAAAAGTTTAAGATTTCATTCCCCATTCAGTTTAACATTCAGTTTAACAGAACCTTGACAAATATTGATTACTATATCCATTACGATCCTGATTAAGATAAACTTGTGTTTCGAACTTTTCTTCTCGCACCTATAAGCTCCAGGCGCCCTTATTATTTTTCTTATATGCTTTAAATAAATATTATTTTATTTATCCGATCACTATAAAACTTTGGAACGTTGATGTGTACACGCAACAAGGTTTCTGGCATAAACAAAGTTTTAAAAATACAGCTAGCAAGAGGCCGGGGGTCGAAATGTCGTTTTATGAGTTGAATAAACAGTTTTTTAAAACATTGAATTAGTGAATGGATCTTGACCAAACTTTTCTCATAAAATCTTATTAGAGAGAAAATATTATAGCGCATTGAACTCCTATGTAAATTCCTTTGGGCCGTGGTCCCAAAAGCAGTTGGTTTTTATTATGTTAAACTTTTAAGACTTTATGTCCTATTCAATTTCACAAGATTTCAAAAATATAGATGACCATATCCATCATGATCCAGATTGAAATCTTCATGGTTTTGAACTTCCATCTTGCAACGGTTAGGCCCGGGGGCCGTTAATTTCTTTTTTTTCCTTCTATGAGCTATATAAATATTTCAAAGATTGGCTACCGCCATCATTCATCCTTTCGACATAAAACTTTGGGAAGTTGTTGACAACACTTTCGAATAAGGTTTTGACAAATTTTTTTTTGGTTGTTGTAAAAATCACTCGTATGGGTGGGGGAGGGGCTAAAATGTCGTTTTTTTTCTTAAATGAGCTACATAAAAAGTTACTGAGTCAATGGGTGGATCTTGACCAAACTAGGTACATAAATGTATATTTATGTTTGTTGTAAGACGTTTTTCCCCATTTGATTTTACACGATCTCGACAAATATTAACACGCATTTCCATCATTAACCAGATTTCAATAATAGGAATTTTGAATTTTACATCTTGCACCATTTAGGGCACCAGGACCTTTTATGTTTTTTTAAAAAATATTTTTTTAAAATTTATTTTATAGTGATATAAGTTTTATAATAATTATTTTACTCAACTGATAATTTCATAAGTTTTTAACTATATAAGCAATAAAAAAGCATAAAAATTTAATAAAAGATACTAGTCAATATGTAAATGTAGGTTAGTGAGAAGGAGTTATCTTATCAGCAATGTGTTAATTCTTCGTTAATTTAAGACAGCTTATTGGACTTTAAAAAAAACAACAGCTTGGTAATTTTACGATGCTAACAATTTTGATAACTTATTGATTCGACTGCATTTATGCATCTAAACATTGTTCCGCTAAATGTAATCTAAAAATAGAACATTACTCAATGAGTTATGACGTTTTCCGGTTTTAGAAATGACAAGCCCAATTAATTTAAGCTCACCATAAAAATATGTTTTCTATTGCACGTTATTGGCGATCAGAGACGGGCATTTAAAATATACAGAATAGCTTGTACTTATTCCTGATGTATGATAGGTCCCAGCTAATCTATTCGTGTACAGCAAACCAACATGCGACATTTACAATTGTAATCGTGACAAAAGATCTTGGCACACACACAATGAAGGTTTACGAGCTGTTCGTGATAAAACCCAAACAGCGGAAACTCTGGGTTTTTTAAACATTATTCTTGAACAGTTGCCAGGCAACGAATGTTGTGTGAAATTGTGTGTGCCCACAAACACATGACGTCATCTTATACAACTGCACTGACGTATATAGTCAGTCGAATAGAGTCAGTGAAAAATTAAATAAATTCAAACAAATTTTAAAAATTAATAACTAAATTATACAAATGTCACAAATAATTGCATTCCTTACAATCATAACATCATACAGCGCTCATATAAGATGATCGTGATAACAGTAAATGTCATCCGTATAAAGTGATCATACTTTGTAATATATTTTAGCGTCTGTATAAAGTAATTGTGCATTGTAATTTGTAATATGGCGGCTGTATAAAGTAGTCGTGCATTATACTACATATCATATGTGTAAAGTAGCCGTGCATTGTAATACATAAGCATCCGTTTGAAGTTACTTAGCGTCGTAACGTTTAGTGCCGCATAAAGTTACTGCACATTGTAGAATAATCATCCTGCAGACCAGGGCACTCATAAAAGCTTGGCTTTTGACCAGGAAAGTGGCTGCTCCAGCCACAGACAAGATTTTACCAAGAAAGAAATGTGGTAAACGGAAGTCCGCTCCTTTGGTCACAATGGCCCCTTACATTGAGCAGCCATCTGTTGTAATTTTTGACACTTCAGATTTTATTTCTCTACCAAAGCTTGACCCTTCCGGTCAGTGCTCAACACTATATAAGTGACACCACCAGGAGAAAAGTTTAGAAACAAACAAATTGACCCAGTCATCTCTCACCAGGTGTTATTTTGGGTATTGATCTCCAAGGATTAAAAGTAATTTTTGAAGTCGCATTTGTCAAGGAAACCAAAATTGAATATGTATTAGGTTAAGTACATGTTGGCGATCATTGACAATATTTATTGTACAGCTCTTACGCAGCCGCAAAGGGTAACATCGCCAAAATGTAAGATTCCCCGCAATAAACAAAACGTAGGAGCCGAATATTTTTAGAAATTTTTCTTCTTTTGTGGATTCAAAACTTGAGTTGCGTATTATTGATCAGTTTATTTTAATCTCTCTACAGCCGGCGGCTATTACGTGATCAAAGATGCATCAATTCTGACACGGTACAATCAGGGGGCTTACGGCCCAGGAGAAATGAATACGGCCTGTGTTAAGAGGCCTTAGCTCTGGGCTCCCCAGGGAGAGTTTATTGCATGACTGCGGCAGTTTGGGCTTGTAAAGATCAATTCAATTTGTAGATTTAAGCACCCGTCATCGACTGTATAATCTTAATGGGCCGGAACTTACATTTTATGTCTCCGTGCCTTAGTCTCACTCTCTCTTTCTCTCTCTTCTTCATTCGCCTGTCTGTAGCTCGCTCTCTCTCCTCCAAATGTCCTCCAACTCCTGCCTCCTTCACTCCCTCCTTCCCTCCTCCAACTCTCTCCCACGCACACATTCGTTCACCACGTCAGGGGTCATTAACCCCTCCTTCTGTAGCTTGACGTTAATTCAGTTTGGGACCACGCCATAGATTACTAATGTAAGGATTAAATGCTGATGAAATGTTCAGATTTTCGTATTTTTCATGTCTTAACATTTAGATTGTTGACAAACACAATTATACTATAACTGTAACTTAGCCCATTAGATACATCGTGTAGATAACTAAACAGATACGAGGCAATTGTTTTGTTTAGATCTAACATCTATGAATACAACAATCAATATCTTGAAGGAATGCTTTATTATCTCCTTACCCTTCATTCCTTTTCCCCTACTTTTTCTCTTTTTTCTTTCCCTTTTCTTTCCTCTTTCTTTCTTTCTTTCTTTCTTTCTTTCTTTCTTTCTTTCTTTCTTTCTTTCTTTCTTTCTTTCTTTCTTTCTTTCTTTCTTTCTTTCTTTCTTTCTTTCTTTCTTTCTTTCTTTCTGTCTTTCTTTCTTACTTTCTTTCTTTCTTTCTTTCTTTCTGTCTTTCTTTCTTTCTTTCTTTCTTTCTTTCTTTCTTTCTTTCTTTCTTTCTTTCTTTCTTTCTTTCTTTCTTTCTTTCTTTCTTTCTTTCTTTCGTTCGTTCTTTCTTTCTTTCTTTCTTTCTTTCTTTCTTTCGTCGCCAAGCGTGTTAAAGGAGCCAGGTTTCTTGGATGGTGCCGCATCTCCTCCCCATCCCCCATCACAGGCTGGAAACTCTACCCCAACGACTTTTATGCCTTCTTTTCTTCTGGTCACTCACGGAGTCCATTTCTATCTCTATTTTTTCTTCAAATACAGCAATAATATCAACGTTAGCCGAGAGATGGGCCGTGTGCTGTTAATGGAAACTCTTGGTTGGTCGTCATTGGCACGGGTCATTCATACAGAGAGTATGGAGGGGGGGGGTGAATCCAAAGTTGGTAGGGGTCAGTACTACTAAAAGTTTGAGGGGGGGGGTATGACGTAGTGATGTGTCATTCTGCTAGTGGAGAGCAATTTTCCCTTAAAGCTGCGTCCGCGCAGACATCTGACAGACGCAGACCAGCAGTTTAGAATTAACGTGCAGCAAATGTTGATAATGATAATTTATTTGTTTGTGGTGTGAAAATTTTTGCTCCCCCCTCCCCCCAAAAAAAATTAAAAAAGAAGCTGTGCAACTTTGCACATGAGTTTCTATTTTTTTTGCACTAGAATCAACGAACCTTAGAGAGAATATTGGTGGAAAGATACTGGGATGTATCATATTGGTGGCAGAGATGAGATGTTGTTAGGCTCAGTGATACTATAATGGACAGTCTTGATGATACCATGATGAGGTAGCGTGGAAGCCAATTGTCCGACATTTTGAAAGTAAAGGTGACAGACGATTGTAACACCCGTCAACTGGCCAATAACAAGATGTTTATCTCCTATATGATAAAAGGACAATCAAACTGAAGCAACAAAAGTTAAACGATTACTTAGACAGTTACAATTTGAACCAATCCTCACCTTAGTAACGCTCTCTCATAACTATTGTTTCAATATAGTCACTGTAAATACTACGACCAGACAGATTTTACGCTAAAATTTGAGTCAATATCGGTCATTTCCCTTTGAACAGACATAAATATACGTAACTAAAGAGACAGAAATAATTGTTACCACATTAGCACCATCTCTGGGTTAATATTAATTCTTGATATTAAATCGTGTTTAAGATGTTAAACCGCCGAGTATTCTTCTTATTAACATTCTTAATCCAACCTTGTCTTTCGGATTTAAATGAAAACTCAACTCCTATTTAAACATAACTTTATTTCAATGTGTAACAAACAAGATCAAGAAATCGCTCCGTGCACCGCGAGCCACTTTCCTGTGGCCCGTGCGTTAGTCAGACGATCGCCCGAGCCTGTCCATGCTGCTCATCACACGGGAACTTGTTCCACAACATCCGCCGCACTGGTTCCAGCTGAAGTCCAAATTCCGCTCTGCTGGCCACAAATACAGACAGGAAGTCGGCCCTCCGGTACATGCGCCGATCTAGCCGGAAGCACAAATATGGCGGGCGTAAGGAATGAGACAGTCAAGGCAAGCACGTGAGGTCATCGATCTGAAAAGTTCAAGGGTTAAAGGTCGTTCATTTTCAGCTAAAAAGATAACAAAATTCATATGTTGACGTTGCCTTTTCTAACGCAGTTTGTACTAGGAAAATTCAACAGATTTCTTTATAAAATCTAGGACCAATAAACAGCATATGGGATTCTCATAAATTTTTAAAAAATGTCCTGTATGTGGCAGTCTTTCTGGTTCATGTAACATATGACGACAATATACGTGTCATTTAGTCTTTATCGGCTTTATTTGTCTTTCTTTTCTACTTACAGAATAACTTCAATGTTTAATAAATTGTCTGGTGTAACATATCTAAGTATAACATAGTTAATTGTAACATACGCTAGTATAGCATAGGTAATTATAATAATAGGCTAGAATAACATAGGTAATTATAACATAGGCTAGAATAACATTGGTAATTATAACATAGGCTAGAATAACATTGGTAATTATAACATAGGCTAGAATAACATTGGTAATTATAACATAGGGTAGTATAATACAGTATAGTATAGCATAGGTTAGTTTAACAAAAGCTAGTATATTTGATGCTATATTGTTGTGTGGTATAACATTTGATTGCATAATACAGGCCGGTATCACATGGACTGGTCTAACATTGACTGGTCTAACATTGACTGGTCTAACATTGACTGGTATAACATGGACTGGTCTAACATTGACTGGTCTAACATGGACTGGTCTAACATGGACTGGTCTAACATTGACTGGTCTAACATTGACTGGTCTAACATTGACTTGTCTAACATTGACTGGTCTAACATTGACTGGTCTAACATTGACTGGTCTAACATGGACTGGTCTAACATTGACTGGTCTAACATTGACTGGTCTAACATGGACTGGTCTAACATTGACTGGTCTAACATTGACTGGTCTAACATTGACTGGTCTAACATTGACTGGTCTAACATGACTGGTCTAACATTGACTGGTCTAACATTGACTGGTATAACATGGACTGGTCTAACATGGACTGGTCTAACATGGACTGGTCTAACATTGACTGGTCTAACATTGACTGGTCTAACATTGACGGGTATAACAAGTAATATTAAAATGTATCTCCAAATGTGCTTTCATAACATACCAGTCTACTTTAAAGCTGTTGAGAAAAAATTTTGTTATGAATGATAAATGAAACGAATATGTCTACCAACATTCTTACAATATGGACTTGACACAGACAAAAATACAGTCATATTGGGGATTTACAAACTTTTAAAACACAATTTTTGACAGTTACCCTTGGTACGTTTCTATTCCAGAATTCACCTGTTCTATTTTCTTACGTGAACAAATTGATACACCTCACCACTGAGTGTTGGTCCGTTGCCGTAACGTCAGTGTGATTCTGTTTTCTCTTCAATGACATGCATGTGTGTGGTCAAGTCTTTAATTCTAGACAGGTGCTCTCTTTAAAAATAAAATATTTTTAAAAAAAATAAACAAACATCTCCCATCTTTTCCAATGACAAATAACATTATTTTTAGACCTAAACTTTCAAAAATGATCTACTTCAAATGAAATAAATTCTTTAATTACAGAAAACCAGAGTAAGATCAAACATAAGGCGTCGAATATTTAATTTAAATCGCTATTACATATAGCACGTAAGCCATTCGCAGCTGTATTAAAATCTAACGTGTAACCATTTGAAGTGGTATTAAATTAACTGGAACAATGTAAACCCACACACTGGTGTAATTAACTACACACTGACCACACACTGGTGTAATTAACTACACACTGACCACACACTGGTGTAATTAACTACACACCGAACACACACTGGTGTAATTAACTACACACCAACCACACACTGGTGTAATTAACTACACACCGACAACACACTGGTGTAATTAACTACACACTGACCACACACTGGTGTAATTAACTACACACCAACCACACACTGGTGTAATTAACTACACACCGACCACACACTGGTGTAATTAATTACACACCAACCACACACTGGTGTAATTAACTACACACTGACCACACACTGGTGTAATTAACTACACACTGACCACACACTGGTGTAATTAACTACACACCAACCACACACTGGTGTAATTAACTACACACCAACCACACACTGGTGTAATTAACTACACACCGACCACACACTGGTGTAAATAACTACACACCGACCACACACTGGTGTAATTAACTACACACCAACCACACACTAGTGTAATTAACTACAAACCAACCACAAACTGGTGTAATTGACTACACACCGACCACACACTGGTGTAATTAACTACACACCGACCACAAACTGGTGTAATTGACTACACACCGACCACACACTGGTGTAATTAACTACACACCGACCACACACTGGTGTAATTAACTACACACCGACCACACACTGGTGTAATAAATTACACACCGACAACCCCCCCTCCCCCCGCTTCAGTCTCCCAGATAATCTCCATCAACAACTGATCGCTGAGGTGACACATTTTTATGAAATGCCTTACGGATGTAGGATTCATTTGAAGGAATCAAGCAATTTTTGGTCAATCGCTGATTTAGGATTTGAATCTCATAATGTTTCCGTGTCACGTTGACTGGTAGCTTATAATGCAGTCAGGCGTTGTACACAAAAAACTTTCCATAAAAGGACTTGGCCAAACATTTTCTCTATTGATCTGTTTAAGATGAATTAAGAAAATATGTGAACAAATGTTGTGATTTTGTAAATTAAATAATTGTTTGGTTCCTTAAAATTGAGAACTCGGGCTACACTCCATGGAATTGGGGAACCTTTGTTATGGTCCCTGGAATTTGGTGACCTTTGTTATGGTTTCTGGAATTAGGAAACCTCTGTTATGGTCCCTGGAATTCGGGAACCTCTATTATGGTCCCTGGAATTTGGGAACCTCTGTTATAGTTCCTGAAATTTGGGGAAACCTCTGGTATGGTCCCTGGAATTCGGGAACCTCTGTTATGGTCCCTGGAATTCAGGAACCTCTGTTATGGTCCCTGGAAATTGGGAACCTCTGTTATGGTCCCTGGAATTGGCACAGCTTTGCTCACGCAAGAAATCAGGCGTGCAAGGGAGCTAATTGGTGTCGCCCTCCTCTAATCAAGCGAGAAAGACAGACGCGACAGAGGCGCGGGGAGACAACCCTATCTTGTTCTCTTAAATCGGGGAGATAATTCCTTCTAGTGGGTACACGGGCTTCTCCAGTCAGACAGTAAAACCCTTCTTATCAAAGTTGGACTGTTCCCAAATTAGAATGTTACGTATACAAGTTGACATATCGGATAACTGGCGTAATTTGTAATGGCAATGACTGTTTGAATAGACCATTAAGTCATAATTAGTTCTATGTTCGTTACGACCGGATCATAACATAAATTAAAGTTCAGCATCGAAAAACATTTCAATGAAACAATTTTAATCAATATTGTACAATTAAAGATAATCCGCATTAGTTCACGAATTGTTTCTTGGTTTTTAAAGGAACAAGATTTCATTTTTAAAACACCCATAAAAATGACATGGTTAGGCTCTAATCATTAGTGTTTGAACGTCTGTCTGGGATTACTGATATCACAGTCTGTGGAATGGATAGATGTTACTCTCTATTGAAAGCGATTTTGGCCGATTTTTGACCCCCCCTCCACCCCATTCTTTTTTTTTCGTTACACTTCGTCACAAAAAGTTAGACCACCCCTCCAATATGACGTCACAAAGCTTTGCGCGCGCGCATAACAGCCGCAGTTTTATTTGAAAATGATCTTGTTTAAAATCACTTTTTTGTCATTTAAATATTTAGTGTAAGGCTACACTCTATTGCGTAACGTGCTTGAAACCATGTAACACGTCATTAAATAAATAGTAGCAAATCAAATATTTAAGTGCAAATTTTATTTAAAATTGTGCGTTTTTTATGTGACGTCACAGTTCTTGTAAAAAATTCCCCCCCCCCTGCCCCTCGTCACACATCCTCTCAAATGGGTGACACCCCTCCCTCCCTTAAGTTCGTGGCGTCATTTATTGACGGCCCCTAACTCTCTCTTGTATTGAGAGATGGAACTTTCGCTCTTGTATTGATATAAGTATGTAACTCTCTTGTACGGACAGATGTAACTCTTTTGTACTGACAGATGTAACACTCTCTTGTATTGGTAGCTCACACTCCTGTCTCTATTGTTTAGTTATCCATATTTTGTTTATCAGGATGAGTTTAAAAAGAGGATGTTACCGTTACAATATCGACGGATCAATCAAATCTGCTGGTTACTTCACTGAAATAGATCTTCGTCTCGCAAGACTGCCGAGATAGAGAGAGAGAGAGACAGAGAGAGAGACAGACAGAGAGAGAGAGAGAGAGAGAGAGAGAGAGAGAGAGAGAGAGAGAGAGAGAGAGAGAGAGAGAGAGAGAGAGAGAGAGAGAGAGAGAGAGAGAGAGAGAGAGAGAGTTAAAAAAATCTGACGTCGAGTGTTCGACCCCATTTCAAAATTACCCATTGTCTTGCTTCAAGCCTATTATAGAATGCAACATTTCTGTATGTTCTTCATATTGGAATACCAAAAGTAATTTTATACATATACATATATTGTCAAAAAATTGTTTGGAGCGTTATGTATCGTAAAACATTTTCAGATTGTCTTTCTGTATATCAAGTATTTATCCTTTTTTTTTCTTTCCGAAAACACTTGAATGCCCGTTTTTGAACTGTGAAAAATCACAGCCACTCACAGGAGAAACTGCTTTTATACCCGCCACCAAAAGAAAAGTATGGAGATGTCTCTGTGGTACTGTGTCCAACTCGTGTCTGGCGCTGAAAGCCACGTGCGATCAGATGAAAAAATTCAATTAACAGCGCGATTGGCTAAATATGAGAAGTGAAAATTACAGCCCGTAGCACTCCCCGCCTCATATTTTATTCATCTGGCCGCAGAGAAGATTCAATTGGTGGTGTCCGTGATTTAATTTCTTTAAACTATAGGAGAGGGGGGCCGGGAGGAGAGACAGCAGGAAAGGGGGGCGATGGGGCAAGTAAGGGGAGGCGACCAGCAAATAACTCAAGTGGCCAGAAGAGAAATAACAAGCAGCCCTAGAAGGAGATGTTCTCGCTACAAGTATCAAAGGTCATCAATCCATGACATTTAGACCACACTTAAAAGTTGCACATATTTATCTTATCACTAGAATGTGTATTCTAGTTTGTGGCCCCACTTTACCTCTTTGGCAATATAGAAATATAGCCCATGGGTGGGGGTGGGGTGGGGGTAAATAATGGAATACAGCATAGGGGTAAGGGTAAATGAGATAAAGTTAATTTTTATGAGCTAAAGAGGTACATACACATACACACACACACACACACATATATATATATATATAATATTTTAATGAATGCAATCTGTAGAGTTGTGCAAAGATTGTTTTCTTCATCTAAATACACGGATATGTTTTTATTTACAACGTTACTTTTCAATGTGGACCACATCCTTTATCACCTTGGAACCCACTGGTGATTATCAACATTCCTTGATTTCCTTAATCATCCATTTACACTTTGCTTGTATCCACTATCTCTGGGACATTTGTTTCCATTCCCTTCATCATCCATTGACCACTTGCTTTCATCCACTAACTCTTGGACATTTGTTTCCATTCCCTTCATCATCCATTGACCCCTTGCTTTCATCCACTAACTCTTGGACATTTGTTTCCATTCCCTTCATCATCCATTGACCCCTTGCTTTCATCCACTAACTCTTGGACATTTGTTTCCATTCCCTTCATCATCCATTGACCCCTTGCTTTCATCCACTAACTCTTGGACATTTGTTTCCATTCCCTTCATCATTCATTGACCACTTGCTTTCATCCACTAACTCTTGGACATTTGTTTCCAGTTGCCATGGCGGAGTCCATTGACATGAAGTTCAACACCACGACTGAGCACGTGACAGTGGTTGAAGGTGGACGAGTTATCCTCCCCTGCTCTGTAGAGACCACATCAGAGATATCGGTGAGGACTTGTTACTGTACCTATACATGCTGTACATAAGCACCGACTTTTTACCATTCTACACATGTTCTACATTCCCTTATGTGTTTTTTATGTTTTGAATATATTATATAAACCCATTTCGGTAAAATGTATTTTCAATAAATTTCATTTCTAAGCGCAACCAAATACCTTTAATTTCATTCAATGCTCACATTTTACACCATTAAAAATAGTATTCAAACCTTTCCCCATCAATATTCACCATATGTTATTTTCAATTTTTAATGTCTTTTTTCCCCTTGCTTACGTTGTTACATTTATTTTAATACCTTTATTATCCCTTATTTTTTTTTACCTATTTTTATTTTAGGACTTCAATAGAGAATATCAGGTAAAAAAGGGGCAGACTTTGTCCGGTCGGGTAGATTTTTACTTTTCCTGCATGCTGGTTTTGTTTTGAAAAACTAGGTGTGTTCAACTTACACTTTTCTTTTCTTGTACGTGTTTTAACTTCCTCGACGTTGTCCTCGGTATAGGATCTTCACCACAAAACGATTTTTTTGACGAGTGACTTTTTCTTTGATATAGGAACATCATGGCTAAGAAATATCTATGAGATGTTTAAGAAATCTATGTCCTACATACTTTGCAATCATTGTTTTCCTGGCCCGTGTGAAGTACGGACACACTTATCGTCTGCCTCTAATAAATTGTAAAAAACTAGAATTTTAATAGAATCTAAGCTTAGGTTTCGTGGTAAATATTCTTATAATCGCCTCGTTACAACATAACGTAAGTAATACAAGAAATGGATTGAAATCATCTTATTTAATAATATATCTATTCAATAACTAAACAGATGAAATCAATTATGTATAATTAAATCTATCTAAAAAAAACAAAAACAAAAAACAACAAATAAAATCTACTTATGTTATATCTATTCAATAGCAACAAAAAATTGAAGTCATCTGTATATTTAACTTTACATTAAATCTATTCACTATTTAATCTGTATACATAGGCGTAGCGGTAGGTGGGGGGGGGGCAGAAATTGAATGACGGGCACGATTACTTTGGGGTGTCAAAATTGTCCTTGAACATTATTATTAAATTTTCTTGAGTTTTAGCGTTACGAATAGGATGGAAATATAGCTATAATATTCTTTGAGGTGAGGCCTGGCTTATATTGCAGGAATTCCAAAGAATTCCATAGATGAACACGTTAACTTGCCAGGAGGTGAGGCCCGGCTTATATTGCATGAATTCCACAGAATGCCAAAGATTAAAACGTTAACTTGCCAGAAGGTGAGGCCCGGCTTATATTGCAGGAATTCCACAGAATTCCATAGATTAACACGTTAACTTGCCAGGAGGTGAGGCCCGGCTTATATTGCAGGAATTCCACAGAATTCCATAGATTAACACGTTAACTTGCCAGGTAAAATTCTTCAGCCATTTGCTGTTTACATAGATAATCGTTTGAAAAATAAATAAACACGAGAAATGAAAATAATAGTTCGTACCAACATGTGGGGATTGTCCAACAGATGGGGATTGCCAAACAGATGGGGATTGTCCAACAGATGGGGATTGTCCAACAGATGGGGATTGTCCAACAGATGGGGATTGTCCAACAGATGGGGATTGTCCAACAGATCGAGATTGTCCAACAGATGGATGGGGATTGTCCGACAGATCGAGATTGTCCAACAGATGGATGGGGATTGTCCGACAGATCGAGATTGTCCAACAGATGGATGGGGATTGTCCGACAGATCGAGATTGTCCAACAGATGGATGGGGATTGTCCGACAGATCGAGATTGTCCAACAGATGGATGGGGATTGTCCGACAGATCGAGATTGTCCAACAGATGGATGGGGATTGTCCGACAGATCGAGATGGTCCAACAGATCGAGATTGTCCAACAGATGGATGGGGATTGTCCGACAGATCGAGATTGTCCAACAGATCGAGATTGTCCAACAGATCGAGATTGTCCAACAGATGGATGGGGATTGTCCGACAGATCGAGATTGTCCAACAGATCGAGATTGTCCAACATATGGGGATTGTCCAACAGATCGAGATTGTCCAACAGATCGAGATTGTCCAAGAGATCGAGATTGTCCAACATATGGGGATTGTCCAACAGATCGAGATTGTCCATCAGATGGATGGGGATTGTCCGACAGATCGAGATTGTCAAACAGATCGAGATTGTCCAACAGATCGAGATTGTCCAACAGATGGATGGGGATTGTCCGACAGATCGAGATTGTCCAACAGATCGAGATTGTCCAACAGATCGAGTTTGTCCAACATATGGGGATTGTCCAACAGATCGAGATTGTCCAACAGATCGAGATTGTCCAACAGATCAAGATTGTCCAACATATGGGATTGTCCAACAGATCGAGATTGTCCAACATATGGGGATTGTCCAACAGATCGAGATTGTCCAACATATGGGGATTGTCTAACAGATCGAGATTGTCCAACAGATGGATGGGGATTGTCCGACAGATCGAGATTGTCCAACAGATCGAGATTGTCCAACATATGGGGATTGTCCAACAGATCGAGATTGTCCAACATATGGGGATTGTCCAACAGATCGAGGTTGTCCAACAGATCGAGATTGTCCAACATATGGGGATTGTCCAACAGATCAAGATTGTCCAACATATGGGGATTGTCCAACAGATCGAGATTGTCCAACAGACGGGGATTGTCCAACAGACCGATATTGTCCAACAGATCGAGATTGTCCAACACATGGGGATTGTCCAACAGATCGAGATTGTCCAACAGATCGAGATTGTCCAACAGATGGATGGGGATTGTCCGACAGATCGAGATTATCCAACAGATCGAGATTGTCCAACAGATCAAGATTGTCCAACATATGGGGATTGTCAAACATATGGGTATTGTCCAACATATGGGGATTGTCCAACATATGAGGATTGTCCAACATATGGGGATTGTCCAACATATGGGGATTGTCCAACATATGGGGATTGACCAACATATGGGGATTGTCCAATATATGGGGATCGTCCAACATATGGGGATTGTCCAACATATAGGGATTGTTCAACATATGGGGATCGTCCAACATATGGGGATTGTCCAACAGACGTGGATTGTCCAAAAGATGGGGAATGTCCAACATATGGGAATCGTCCAACAGATCGAGATTGTCCAACAGATCGAGATTGTCCAACAGATTGGGTTTGTCCAACAGATCGAGATTGTCCAACAGATCGAGATTGTCCAACAGACGTGGATTGTCCAACAGATGGATGGGGATTGTCCAACATATGGGGATTGTCCAACAGATCGAGATTGTCCAACAGATCGAGATTGTCCAACAGATCGAGATTGTCCAACTGATGGAGATTGTCGAGGCTAGTTATATGTAAGAGTAAGAGTGGGTTAATATAAAATTACAATTATTAAAATATAAAAAAAACATTCGATCCAAAATAAATATTATGAACAGTAATTATTTGGCTTGAAAGTAAAGTTTCATTTGATGGAAGTGGTGCATTGCATATAAAAGATAATGAAAAGAAACGTATGGTAGTGTTGAAAGCTTACAGTGTCAATTTAGTATACAAATAAGAAGATTATACAATGACTAATTTGTTTGACTGATTATAGTTCACACTCATGCGTACAACATAATCCAACTTGGTACTGCGACAAAAGGTCGGCACCCACATTTTATTCAAAGTTACAGATGCTATGGGCGTATGTTTGTTTTTAAATTTTCCCAGTATCTAAACCCCGGGTATCTCTCTCAATGTTCCCAGTATCTAAACCCCGGGTATCTCTCTCAATGTTCCCAGTATCTAAACCCCGGGTATCTCTGTCAATGTTCCCAGTATCTAAACCCCGGGTATCTCTCTCAATGTTCCCAGTATCTAAACCCCGGGTATCTCTGTCAATGTTCCCAGTATCTAAACCCCGGGTATCTCTGTCAATGTTCCCAGTATCTAAACCCCGGGTATCTCTCTCAATGTTCCCAGTATCTAAACCCCGGGTATCTCTCGGGAGATCAAAGTGATGACAAACTAAGTGTTGATTTAAATAGTGTCTATGACAAAATAATGACAATACCCACTGCAAAATGCCATTGTGTCCCATGAGGTTTCACCGTGCCAGGACGATATGAGTGCGGGTTTAGGGCCGTGTGTGTGTGTGTGGGTTCAAAAGTGTGTGGTGGGTTTGTACGTGTGAGTGGGGTTTGTATTCATACAACACTAGGAGGTCATTCAATTCCGCCTATTTCAAAATTATTCGTAAAATAATTTAATTAATTTTTTGTGTTTACCTTATTTCGTTTTCTAACTTATACAAAATTAATCGTTAATTATTTAAAAGAAAACATTTAAAAATTATTCTGAACATAATATCAAGTGAAAAGAAAAATATTAATCCATTTATGAATTCTGCATTTTTTATGATAGAATACTAAACCTTTTGGAATTTGATTTTTTAAAAAATAAATAAATAGGAATCGCTGCATTTCTAGAATTATTTCCCATATAAATTAAAAAAATAATATTACATTACATGTATCATTTTAACTGTAGAAATTTGAATAAAATACTCTTTTATAAATTTAATTAAACTTAAAATGGGACATTAATAAGTCCAATAAAAATTTTAACTTCTTTTACAATATAACTCCTCATTGTACGGGATTTTCTATACGTTTTCTATTTTTCTTGTTATCTCAATCCTGATCATATTAACAATTCTCTTGTTACTGTTATATTTAAAACACGCCATTGCTAATGTGTTCCAGACAGACAAGTAAAACAATTCGGACGCTCGTACTAGTCTTATATTTCCATTAGAATACATTGCTATCTTCTATTGTAGAAAGGTCGATTACAAATATTATTGCTCCATCCCCCGAGACCTAGTTATTAGTATTTAGTTTTTCCCCAAAGTTCAGAGTGAAGCTGACTTAAGATTCGACTTTTAATAAAACGGGCTGTTCAAAATGCTATTTGCACAGTCATTGAAAATGTGTAACATTCACAAAAACATTGTAAGAGCTTTTATTGCATTTCACGTTAACATTAGAAAACTTGATAAATAAAACAGGGGTTGAAAAATTCACCAAAAATATCTCATTCTCATTTATAATATTCTTCTCTTTCACTTTGTTCAAATCTTTCCTTATATACTTAATCCTTTCTAAGACCAGGCAAACGTCAGCCCGCTAAGTAATTTGTCTATTTTTAGACAAGAGGACACATATTTAATAGCAAAATGTCTGTTTAAAGACGGTGACCTCATTGAAAAAGACCTTTGATAAGTAACTTTTGTCATATAAAGATTGTTTGCCCCTTCGCTTTTTAGCTAAAGATTTAGTAAAAATGCAGAGATCTAAAACAATGGAAATAAGGCGTAAAATTAAATTGTTAACATATCTATAATTGCTATCAATATAAATAATTCCCGTTGACTGTATGTATGGATGTAATTATACTGCTGTAAGGTGGCGCTGCGAAATTTGTAATGCTGTTAGGTGGCGCTGCGATCGATTTTGTTTTATAGTGCTGCACCAAAAATAACACTATTCGGACATTTCGCATGAAATTGTTAATATGATAATAAATGAATCAAATAAAAATAAATAAAATAAATGAAAGTTCTGTATTACGTTATTTTTTAATCTGATGTGTATTTCTTTTGAAAACTTCCGTCATTTTTGACGGGTGATACGATAGTTCTTTAATAAGTGTCTTGTAAATTATTAGAACAAGATTTTATCTAGATAAGTGTAACACGTAAAATTGACGTATAAAATAAGATGATCATTGGATTTATAAAAGTGTCTATCCCGCTAAGACTTCATAGAAAAGTGTCTATCCCGCTAGGACTTCATAGAAAAGTGTCTATCCCGCTAGGACTTCATAGAAAAGTGTCTATCCCGCTAGGACTTCATAGAAAAGTGTCTATCCCGCTAGGACTTCATAGAAAAGTGTCTATCCCGCTAGGACTTCATAGAAAAGTGTCTATCCCGCTAGGACTTCATAGAAAAGTGTCTATCCCGCTAGGACTTCATAGAAAAGTGTCTATCCCGCTAGGACTTCATAGAAAAGTGTCTATCCCGCTAGGACTTCATAGAAAAGTGTCTATCCCGCTAGGACTTCATAGAAAAGTGTCTATCCCGCTAGGACTTCATAGAAAAGTGTCTATCCCGCTAGGACTTCATAGAAAAGTGTCTATCCCGCTAGAACTTCATAGAAAAGTGTCTATCCCGCTAGGACTACATAGAAAAGTGTCTATCCCGCTAGGACTACATAGAAAAGTGTCTATCCCGCTAGGACTTCATAGAAAAGTATCTATCCCGCTAGGACTTCATAGAAAAGTGTCTATCCCGCTAGGACTACATAGAAAAGTGTCTATCCCGCTAGGACTACATAGAAAAGTATCTATCCCGCTAGGACTTCATAGAAAATTGTCTATCCCGCTAGGACTACATAGAAAAGTGTCTATCCCGCTAGGACTACATAGAAAAGTGTCTATCCCGCTAGGACTTCATAGAAAAGTGTCTATCCCGCTAGGACTACATAGAAAAGTGTCTATCCCGCTAGCACTGTATAGAAAAGTGTCTATCCCGCTAGGACTTCATAGAAAAGTGTTTATCCCGCTAGGACTTCATAGAAAAGTGTCTATCCCGCGAGGAATTCATAGAAAAGTGTCTATCCCGCTAGGACTTCAAAGAAAAGTGTCTATCCCGCTAGGACTTCATAGAAAAGTGTCTATCCCGCTAGGACTTCATAGAAAAATGTCTATCCCGCTAGGACTTCATAGGAAAGTGTCTATCCCGCTACGACTACATAGAAAAGTGTCTATCCCGCTAGGACTACATAGAAAAGTGTCTATCCCGCTAGGACTACATAGAAAAGTGTCTATCCCGCTAGGACTACATAGAAAAGTATCTATCCCGCTAGGACTTCATAGAAAAGTGTCTATCCCGCTAGGACTACATAGAAAAGTGTCTGTCCCGCTAGGACTACATAGAAACGTGTCTATCCCGCCAATACTACATAGAAAAGTGTCTATCCCGCTAGGACTTCATAGAAAAGTGTTTATCCCGCTAGAACTTCATAGAAAAGTGTCTATCCCGCTAGGTCTTCTTAGAAAAGTGTCTATCCCGCTAGGACTTCATAGAAAAGGGTTTATCCCGTTAGGACGACATAGAAAAGTGTATATCCCGCTAGGACTACATAGAAAAGTGTATATCCCGCTAGGATGACATAGAAAAGTGTATATCCCGCTAGGACTACATAGAAAAGTGTATATATTACGCTAGGACGACATAGAAAAGTGTCTATCCCGCTAGGACTTCATAGAAAAGTGTCTATCCCGCTAGGACTTCATAGAAAAGTGTCTATCCCACTAGTACTTCATAGAAAAGTGTCTATCCCGCTAGGACTTCATAGAAAATTGTCTATCCCGCTAGAACTACATAGAAAAGTGTCTATCCCGCTATGACTACATAGAAAAGTGTCTATCCCGCCAGGACTTCATAGAAAAGTGTCTATCCCGCTAGGACTACATAGAAAAGTGTCTATCCCACTAGCACTTAATAGAAAAGTGTCTATCCCGCTAGGACTTCATAGAAAAGTGTCTATCCCGCGAGGAATTCATAGAAAAGTGTCTATCCCGCTAGGACTTCAAAGAAAAGTGTCTATCCCGCTAGGACTTCATAGAAAAGGGTATATCCCGCTAGGACTACATAGAAAAGTGTCTATCCCGCTAGGACTACATAGAAAAGTGTCTATCCCGCTAGGACTACATAGAAAAGTGTTTTATCCCGCTAGGACTACATAGAAAAGTATCTATCCCGCTAGGACTATATAGAAAAGTGTCTATCCCGCTAGGACTACATAGAAAAGTGTCTGTCCCGCTAGGACTACATAGAAACGTGTCTATCCCGCCAATACTACATAGAAAAGTGTCTATCCCGCTAGGACTTCATAGAAAAGTGTTTATCCCGCTAGGACTTCATAGAAAAGTGTATATCCCGCTAGGACTACATAGAAAAGTGTATATCCCGCTAGGACTTCATAGAAAAGTGTTTATCCCGCTAGGACGACATAGAAAAGTGTATATCCCGCTAGGACTACATAGAAAAGTGTCTATCCCGCTAGGACGACATAGAAAAGTGTATATCCCGCTAGGACTACATAGAAAAGTGTCTATCCCGCTAGGACTTCATAGAAAAGTGTCTATCCCGCTCGGACTTCATAGAAAAGTGTCTATCCCGCTAGGACTTCATAGAAAAATGTCTATCCCGCTAGGACTTCATAGGAAAGTGTCTATCCCGCTAGGACTACATAGAAAAGTGTCTATCCCGCTAGGACTGCATAGAAAAGTGTCTATCCTGCTAGGACTACATAGAAAAGTGTCTATCCCGTTAGGACTACATAGAAAAGTATCTATCCCGCTAGGACTATATAGAAAAGTGTCTATCCCGCTAGGACTACATAGAAAAGTGTCTGTCCCGCTAGGACTACATAGAAACGTGTCTATCCCGCCAATACTACATAGAAAAGTGTCTATCCCGCTAGGACTTCATAGAAAAGTGTTTATCCCGCTAGGACTTCATAGAAAAGTGTCTATCCCGCTAGGTCTTCTTAGAAAAGTGTCTATTCCGCTAGGACTTCATAGAAAAGGGTTTATCCCGTTAGGACGACATAAAAAAGTGTATATCCCGCTAGGACTACATAGAAAAGTGTATATCCCGCTGGGATGACATAGAAAAGTGTCTATCCCGCTAGGACTTCATAGAAAAGTGTCTATCCCGCTAGGACTTCATAGAAAAGTGTCTATCCCGCTAGGACTTCATAGAAAAGTGTCTATCCCGCTAGGACTTCATAGAAAAGTGTCTATCCCGCTAGGACTTCATAGAAAAGTGTCTATCCCGCTAGGACTTCATAGAAAAGTGTCTATCCCGCTAGGACTTCATAGAAAAGTGTCTATCCCGCTAGGACTTCATAGAAAAGTGTCTATCCCGCTAGGACTTCATAGAAAAGTGTCTATCCCGCTAGAACTTCATAGAAAAGTGTCTATCCCGCTAGGACTACATAGAAAAGTGTCTATCCCGCTAGGACTACATAGAAAAGTGTCTATCCCGCTAGGACTTCATAGAAAAGTATCTATCCCGCTAGGACTTCATAGAAAAGTGTCTATCCCGCTAGGACTACATAGAAAAGTGTCTATCCCGCTAGGACTACATAGAAAAGTATCTATCCCGCTAGGACTTCATAGAAAATTGTCTATCCCGCTAGGACTACATAGAAAAGTGTCTATCCCGCTAGGACTACATAGAAAAGTGTCTATCCCGCTAGGACTTCATAGAAAAGTGTCTATCCCGCTAGGACTACATAGAAAAGTGTCTATCCCGCTAGCACTGTATAGAAAAGTGTCTATCCCGCTAGGACTTCATAGAAAAGTGTTTATCCCGCTAGGACTTCATAGAAAAGTGTCTATCCCGCGAGGAATTCATAGAAAAGTGTCTATCCCGCTAGGACTTCAAAGAAAAGTGTCTATCCCGCTAGGACTTCATAGAAAAGTGTCTATCCCGCTAGGACTTCATAGAAAAATGTCTATCCCGCTAGGACTTCATAGGAAAGTGTCTATCCCGCTACGACTACATAGAAAAGTGTCTATCCCGCTAGGACTACATAGAAAAGTGTCTATCCCGCTAGGACTACATAGAAAAGTGTCTATCCCGCTAGGACTACATAGAAAAGTATCTATCCCGCTAGGACTATATAGAAAAGTGTCTATCCCGCTAGGACTACATAGAAAAGTGTCTGTCCCGCTAGGACTACATAGAAACGTGTCTATCCCGCCAATACTACATAGAAAAGTGTCTATCCCGCTAGGACTTCATAGAAAAGTGTTTATCCCGCTAGGACTTCATAGAAAAGTGTCTATCCCGCTAGGTCTTCTTAGAAAAGTGTCTATCCCGCTAGGACTTCATAGAAAAGGGTTTATCCCGTTAGGACGACATAGAAAAGTGTATATCCCGCTAGGACTACATAGAAAAGTGTATATCCCGCTAGGATGACATAGAAAAGTGTATATCCCACTAGGACTACATAGAAAAGTGTATATATTACGCTAGGACGACATAGAAAAGTGTCTATCCCGCTAGGACTTCATAGAAAAGTGTCTATCCCGCTAGGACTTCATAGAAAAGTGTCTATCCCACTAGTACTTCATAGAAAAGTGTCTATCCCGCTAGGACTTCATAGAAAATTGTCTATCCCGCTAGAACTACATAGAAAAGTGTCTATCCCGCTATGACTACATAGAAAAGTGTCTATCCCGCCAGGACTTCATAGAAAAGTGTCTATCCCGCTAGGACTACATAGAAAAGTGTCTATCCCACTAGCACTTAATAGAAAAGTGTCTATCCCGCTAGGACTTCATAGAAAAGTGTCTATCCCGCGAGGAATTCATAGAAAAGTGTCTATCCCGCTAGGACTTCAAAGAAAAGTGTCTATCCCGCTAGGACTTCATAGAAAAGGGTCTATCCCGCTAGGACTTCATAGAAAAATGTCTATCCCGCTAGGACTTCATAGGAAAGTGTCTATCCCGCTAGGACTACATAGAAAAGTGTCTATCCCGCTAGGACTACATAGAAAAGTGTCTATCCCGCTAGGACTACATAGAAAAATTTCTATCCCGCTAGGACTACATAGAAAAGTATCTATCCCGCTAGGACTATATAGAAAAGTGTCTATCCCGCTAGGACTACATAGAAAAGTGTCTGTCCCGCTAGGACTACATAGAAACGTGTCTATCCCGCCAATACTACATAGAAAAGTGTCTATCCCGCTAGGACTTCATAGAAAAGTGTTTATCCCGCTAGGACTTCATAGAAAAGTGTATATCCCGCTAGGACTACATAGAAAAGTGTATATCCCGCTAGGACTTCATAGAAAAGTGTTTATCCCGCTAGGACGACATAGAAAAGTGTATATCCCGCTAGGACTACATAGAAAAGTGTCTATCCCGCTAGGACGACATAGAAAAGTGTATATCCCGCTAGGACTACATAGAAAAGTGTCTATCCCGCTAGGACTTCATAGAAAAGTGTCTATCCCGCTAGGACTTCATAGAAAAGTGTCTATCCCGCTAGGACTTCATAGAAAAATGTCTATCCCGCTAGGACTTCATAGGAAAGTGTCTATCCCGCTAGGACTACATAGAAAAGTGTCTATCCCGCTAGGACTGCATAGAAAAGTGTCTATCCTGCTAGGACTACATAGAAAAGTGTCTATCCCGTTAGGACTACATAGAAAAGTATCTATCCCGCTAGGACTATATAGAAAAGTGTCTATCCCGCTAGGACTACATAGAAAAGTGTCTGTCCCGCTAGGACTACATAGAAACGTGTCTATCCCGCCAATACTACATAGAAAAGTGTCTATCCCGCTAGGACTTCATAGAAAAGTGTTTATCCCGCTAGGACTTCATAGAAAAGTGTCTATCCCGCTAGGTCTTCTTAGAAAAGTGTCTATCCCGCTAGGACTTCATAGAAAAGGGTTTATCCCGTTAGGACGACATAGAAAAGTGTATATCCCGCTAGGACTACATAGAAAAGTGTATATCCCGCTGGGATGACATAGAAAAGTGTATATCCCGCTAGGACTACATAGAAAAGTGTATATATTACGCTAGGACGACATAGAAAAGTGTCTATCCCGCTAGGACTTCATAGAAAAGTGTCTATCCCGCTAGGACTTCATAGAAAAGTGTCTATCCCACTAGTACTTCATAGAAAAGTGTCTATCCCGCTAGGACTTCATAGAAAATTGTCTATCCCGCTAGAACTACATAGAAAAGTGTCTATCCCGCTATGACTACATAGAAAAGTGTCTATCCCGCCAGGACTTCATAGAAAAGTGTCTATCCCGCTAGGACTACATAGAAAAGTGTCTATCCCGCTAGCACTTAATAGAAAAGTGTCTATCCCGCTAGGACTTCATAGAAAAGTGTCTATCCCGCGAGGAATTCATAGAAAAGTGTATATCCCGCTAGGACTTCAAAGAAAAGTGTCTATCCCGCTAGGACTTCATAGAAAAGTGTCTATCCCGCTAGGACTTCATAGAAAAATGTCTATCCCGCTAGGACTTCATAGGAAAGTGTCTATCCCGCTAGGACTACATAGAAAAGTGTCTATCCCGCTAGGACTACATAGAAAAGTGTCTATCCCGCTAGGACTATATAGAAAAGTGTCTATCCCGCTAGGACTACATAGAAAAGTGTCTGTCCCGCTAGGACTACATAGAAACGTGTCTATCCCGCCAATACTACATAGAAAAGTGTCTATCCCGCTAGGACTTCATAGAAAAGTGTTTATCCCGCTAGGAATTCATAGAAAAGTGTATATCCCGCTAGGACTACATAGAAAAGTGTATATCCCGCTAGGACTTCATAGAAAAGTGTTTATCCCGCTAGGACGACATAGAAAAGTGTATATCCCGCTAGGACTACATAGAAAAGTGTATATCCCGCTAGGACGACATAGAAAAGTGTATATCCCGCTAGGACTACATAGAAAAGTGTATATCCCGCTAGGACGACATAGAAAAGTGTATATCCCGCTAGGACTACATAGAAAAGTGTATATCCCGCTAGGTCCCGCTAGGACGACATTAAACTCATTAAATAAAAGTGTTACAGTTTGAACAGACTGTAAAAAACGAATCCCACTTTGCTAAATATTTTGCCATTCCTGTAAATCTTGGCAAGTGAATCACAGGCACATTATTCTTGCATTATAGTTACGATCTAGAGCAATGATTCCTGACCTTTTGGGGTCCATGCACCCCTTCAGATGTCCAAAAAAAGTTCATGCACCCCCTCGTGAAACTTGCAGAAAATGCACAATAAACTATGTTAATTTTAGGAACACAACAGTTTTGACCACATGCAACAGGGAATTAGTGAGAGATCTGCTTCTTCTTATGATCAATCAGCGATTTAAATCTGGGGACTGTTTTGGACAAAGCAACTCTCATGTCATCCTCTGCATTAAACTTATTCCTTTCCTTGGTTTTAATCGTCAAAGGTGTGGAGAATCCTGCTTCACAGACATGAACTTGAGCTATCCCTTTACTCGTTGTTGGGTCTCCATCGTGAACTGCTCACTAACACCCGCCATTTGTCCCGGTCCTGTGCTACCCTTTGAGAGTCGCTGAATGACAGGCCGGTCCACTCTTTGATATCGTCAGAGATAGGTTGTGGCAAATGGAAGGAGAGTCAGTGTTGCCCTCTTGGCTTGTTGTGGGTAGGAATCTAGCTGGGCGCACCAAAATTCAATCAAGGTATTGCAATGGAAGGCACTCCTCAGTACTTCTCTGGTTCTCAAATCAATCAGTTCATCTTTAGCAAAGTCACTGTCATCAATGTTGTCCAAGTCACAGAGAAAAGGATTGCGAATCCAAAGGTCTTTCCTAGCAATTTCTTGACAGAAATACTCATCAAAGGGCCTTTGCAATGTTGAAAAGTGCTCTGAAATTTCCCCTTTGATGTTGTCTGGCAGTGATCCCTCAGTGCTTCCTTCTGCAGCAGATATTACAACTTCATCCAAGAGTGGAAAGTTGGCCAAGTTGGACTTTTCTAGTCGTCGCTGGAATAGTGGCAGTTTGTTTAGGAAGGCTTGCAATATCTCAGTAGCATCCATTACAGTCACAGCAGGTCCTTGGAGAGATGTGTTCAATTCATTCAAGATGGTGAAGATGTCAGCCAGGTATGCCAAGTAATGAATTAAATTTGGACAGTCAAACTTGTCAGCAAGGTCACTCTTTCTCACAAGAAAATGGCAAGCTCCACTCTCAGTTCTAATAACCGAGAAAGTATCCGTCCCCTGGACAACCAGCGCACTTCAGTGTGGTAGAGCAGAACTTCATGCTCAGAGACCACCTCCTGACAGAACAACTTGAAGAGGCAGTGGTTTAAGGCATGTGAGCGGATAAAATTTACAACTTGGACTGCAGTAGAAAGAACTGACTTCAAGGTTGGAGGTAGAGTTTTGCATGCCATGGCCTGACGATGAAGGAAACAGTGTGTAGTGACAATATCTGGAACTTCTTTCTTTACCAGTGCTGAAAATCCTGACTTATTACCGAGCATGGAGGGAGCACAACCTGTGAAAATTGAAGAAATTCTTTAAGTCCAGTCAAACTGGTTTTCAGTGAAGAATGCCCTGACTAGCTGCAGCACATCAGCAGCTTTGGTAGTATCTAGGAGTGGCTTACAAAAGAAAAATTCCTCCTTCAGCAATCCACCGAGAACATATCTCAGAAATACAAGAATCTGACTCCATTGTGCTACATCAGTGGATTCACCCAGCTACATGCTAAATGGAAAAGTACTGATTCTCATCTCGCACAAGACTTGATCCAGAATGTCTGCAGCCATGTCACTAATCCTGGAATGAATAGTGTCATTGGACAAAGGAACTTTTTCAACCTGCTTCCTCTGCTGGTGACCACACATCAGTTCCACCATCTCCAGAGCACAAGGCTTCACCAAAGTTCTCCAATGGTGTGGGGTTTCTTGTTCTTTGCAATAAGATATGCAACCTTGAATGATGCCTCCAGTGCAGGTTTCTGTGACAAAGAAAATACAAGCTTGGGCAAGGTCAAGAAGCGAGCTCTCTTCTGCTTGAAGACCTCAACACTGACCTTGGAATTGGATGGATGGACTTTCTCCAAGTGCTCTCGGAGTCTAACAGGCTTCATGTTGTCATTGCACAGGATTTTTCTACAGAGGAAGCACTGAGGCTTTTGTGTTCCATCTCTCTCGCTCTCTCTTTTTTTATTATTTATCAACGGTTTTGAGGGGGTGTTGACAATCGGAAAGTCGTACCAGTCAAGGCAAATTTTTAACTGATGAAGTTGATGTTTTTAATGACCGGAATTGGATGCTCAACTCAAGATTTTAGGTTTCAATGACGAATAATGGCTTACATTTAACGTTTTTAAGACCTTTTCAGCGTACCAAGCAATAAAAGTGAAGGAAAAAAATCCCAACGTTTACACCCGCTCAAAACAGTTAAAGGATCACCGGAAGACATATATCTGACGTATTTAATGACAAAATTAAATTATTTTTAGAAAAATGTGACGTAAAACATGACATTCCGAGGAACACGTAGAGCGAACCGTTCATTTTGCGAAAATGTTTTTCCGTCAATTTTCGACATGCGCAGAACGATGCACGAACGAAAAAAAAAGAAAGAAAACAAAAGGTTGTAAATGGGTGCCCATTAACGTGGCATGCCTTGCTTATGGTTTACATTTTCAGATTATCAGTTTTTCTTTCTTTTTTCCCTTCATCTTTTTTTCTTCCTCTTTTTCTTTTTTTTCCACTCTGAATGGTTCATGCACCCCCTGGAACCTTGGGGGTGCATGCACCACTGGTTAGGAACCGCTGATCTAGAGCAAGTTTTATATTTTTAAAAATCTTTTATATTAACTCGTTGCATCTGCTTGCTTGACTGATGCCTTGAATGCCGAAAAAACTTTGGATCGATTTTTAACCCACTTCCTCGTATGCTAGCGAGCTGAAATTTTGCAGACATACTCGATGATAAAAATGATATCTCAAATTATCAGATTGATCGAATGTACTGCAATTAAATGAATGAATTTTTAGATTATCTCTATTTATCTCTAGGTAGCGTGTTAATTGTTTGTGCGAGTGTAGTGGTGCGTATTAAATCGAACGACCTTTTACTTTCCTGTTGCGATGTGCGGTTCTTATTATATTGACGATACTTTTTTAAAAATATATTCCCGATCTGTAAATGTAAATGCTATTAATTGCTAATCTGTCTAACGGTGCACACTATGTTAAACATTTTTATAACCCTTTTCCCTTCATCAAATCGAGCTGAAATTTAGCAGGCAGCCTGTAGAAGTTTTTTTTTACCCTAAATTGTTTATATATTTGAAACACAACTAAAATTTTGTATTTTTGGATTGTCGTGCGATGCGTATTATAATGAACACTAGCGTACACCCGTCAAAAATGACGGAAGTTTTCAACTGAAATCTATTTATTTTATTTAAAAATGCACTTTTTTTAGGGCGCCTACGGCGCCGAACTTTTTCAAAAGCCCAACTAACTTGTCCTTGTTTGATAAATACGAAATATTAAACTTTCTGAAATGTACACAAATTATTTTATAATAGTGGTTGCAGGGCGCCTACGGTGCCCCCTTTGTTTTTTTTATATTTTATAATTAACCATCATCAAATTCTCTTTTTACATTGTTCCCTTTTCCAAAATTACTATATGAACTAAATCATTGACGTCATATAATATGTTTTACAGCGTATCTTTAATTTGCACACCTTTTGATGCATTGGTTCAGTAATTTGGTTTTCCTTGCTTTCTAAAATTAGTAGCGCCAGGACAGACTGACTGACTTGCGTGACAATTGCAAATTATATAGTTTTATTATTATTCTTTTAGTTATGTCTCGTATATAAAGGATTTATGGTTTTTTTAAATTATCATTACCACAATCAAGTACTATTTCATTAAATGTTTGGGGTTTTTTTTTCTAGAAACACATGTCTTAAGTAAAATAATTGTAACAAGTCTCGTTGTTAAGTTTTATTTCATATAATTGATCATCTTACTGACTTTTGTGCTACGTCCGAGGTAGTGGATTATTGACACGGTGACACACCCACATTAATGGATCCTAGTTTTAGATTTACGCTACTATGTAACAAATCCTATACTAATCAAAGTTTGAATACTTTCTCGAGATATTCAAATACAAAGTCAAACCTAAGTGATATTTGCAAGCACAAACATTAAAACTCAACAGAAAAAAATTGGGTTCACGTGGGTTCAAAGGCTCATCTTGAAATCGTCGTCATATTTAACGTGGATTGGATGGAAGTAGTCAGAAAAGCATTTAATCCCAACTTGATGCTGTCGAGAGTATTCTTGTAACTTGTAAGTATAGGTAAACTGATGCTGTCGAGAGTATTCTTGTAACTTGTAAGTATAGGTAAACTGATGCTTTGTGTATGTCAAGTGGCTCTGTTGGTAATAAATTTTGTCGTGACTCGTGACCTACATTCAAATCTGACGTCAGATCATTGCAAATGGCGACGTTATAGTTCCCTATTGGTCTTGGTGCAACTGTCACAAAATGGCCGATACTGTTCTCGCCTTCAATTATTCTTTACTTCAGTGGTGGATCCTTTACCAACTATGCTCAAGCTTTAATGACACAACTCAGTAAATGGCAACTTTCACCTCGGATTACATGTAACAACCTCAATGTCACTTTGGGAGACATAAAACTTTTAAAAGAAATCAACATTTTAAAATATTGCGACTGTTAAGAATGTTTTTGATATTTTTCTTCGCATATACTCTGAATCCTGACCCACTCAAGAAATTTCTTCCACTCATTGGATCCACCACTGTAACCATTTATTTCTCTGTGTCTGTCCTAGCAGTACCTTCATCAATGCGTTTTAGATTGTGTCATGATCTAGTGTTTGTCATGTATTTTATGAAAATGTTTTCAAATATACTCACTCATGGCCATTTTATGAAAATGTTTTCAAATATACTCACTCATGGCCATTTTATGAAAATGTTTTCAAATATACTCACTCATGGCCTACGCGTTCCTTATAACTCACCCCTAGGCATAGGTACCACAAACTGAAAATTCATTTTACTCCCACAGCCTTTTCAAATATTAATTTTTAAACTACAGGTAATTCTAAGAATGTAGATACCAAATTGGTCCATACATCTTCGGAAAGGATACGGTGGTGAAAATTTGAAATTCATGTACTTTCGTTTTTTCTGACACCCTAAAAAGTGCTGTTTTTTTTAAAAGGTTCTCTATGTAAATTTATTTTACTTCACCCACTTACTGACTCTAACCAAATGTATATAGAGAACAAACTCAATGTTTTTCAAAGGTACAAAATAATTGAATCATTAAAGTTTATTGACATATAATGGCTTTACATCATTTTTTGAGAATAATAAGAAGGGAGGTAAAGAACCAAAATTTTCTACTTTAAATTCAGCCTATAAACCAGGATACAAGATAGTTATATCAAAATGTATGGTAACTAAAGATCTATAAACAGAAATAAAATGTGCACCCACAACATGAATATTTAAAATAAATGTAAGGTTAGAAAAATGCAAGGGTTCTCAAAAAGTTAAAATTTAGTCATTTTGAAAAATTGTAAAAACATTTATCTTCCCAGTTGTACAAGTTTTATTGCAATAAAGACTAACCGTTGCCTGAAACTATTCAAAGTGTAAATTAAGTCATTTTATTTATATTTATTCTATTTATATTTAAATTATAAGTGAGGTTGGAGATGTGCAATGGTTCATATGAACTTATAAGTGCAAGAAAGTTTTGCAAATGTTTTTTAAAAAATCCCAATAATAAGAAAATGTTATCACGTATCAATATACAAACAACACAACAAAATAATTCCGAGAAAACAAAATTCCTGTCTTTTTTAAATTGCTATTAAAATATCGTTAAGACGAAGTACATTGTTTTCGGAAACCAATTTAACAAGGTAAGGGTTAGCCTGAAACTAGATAACAAAACACAGAGTTGGCAATAAAACTAGATAACAAAACACAGAGTTGGCAATAAAACCTTGTCCGGAAAACAAACCAAACACAAAGAGACTTCAATATTTATAACTTCCAAATAGTCAGTCTTACTCGTTGTTTTGTTCTGACTTTTTTCTGGAGTTCTCGTTTAAATTATGTTTTTTTTACATCTAGTTTCTTTACAGTCTCACCCCTAAAGTAGCAACCTAATTAATTTAGTTGGTGTTATATTACTAAATTGACGGACTGATTTGTCAATTATCTGTTCAAAGTATTAGCTTCACTGAACTTATTTATCATAAATGGTTCAGATGAATGAACATAATTATAAAGTTAATCTGAAGAAATGTGTTTAACAACATTGAAATAGCATTGTTAATTAATAAAACGACCATGTCATATATATATTTAATGGTTTTGATAAGCTTAAACACTCGATTGGTCAAAAAAATAAATCCTGTTGAATTAAATTTTTACAGTAATTAGATTTATTTATTGCTTTATTTTCTAAATTTTATTATTTAATTTATGTTTTAATTTTATTTTTTGTTGGGGGAGGGTTTGGAGGTAGATGTGGGAGAATATTTGTTCTGGACTTTTTAATGCTCTCCAATTTACTAGCAAAACTTCTGTTATTTTTTTATGTTCTGTCCTCTATTCTCATGAAGCCTCTAAAAACACAAATATTATCATCTGTTTAAGTTATTACAATTGGTTGTAATTTTTGTTATAACTCATCTCGCCATTGCTTAAACCATCCGGTAGTATATGGAACAATATACATGTTTGTAAATAATAACCTAAGTATTTGATATATTTAACCTTTATTTAAGGGCGTTACAAGTTGAAATTCTGTCTCTAACACCAGAATAAACCACTATTTAATTCCATGTCGACTTGTCACAAAACTAACATTAGATGATGGTAGATGATCGGGTGTTTGTCCTGTCACCAAACTTTGAGACTAACATTTGCTTGCGTATATAACCTATACTAAACAACGAATGCGTCAGTCAGTAACAAATTTTACTTACACACAGTTTAAGCATGGAATTAAAAGAAATTTACATAGCCGTTTTATAAAATTTTAAATTTAATAATAATTACTTTTTAAAAAAAATTACTTCAGTTCTAGCGAATTAAGTTTATAATTTATGCTATTAAAATACTTTATTTTTGTTAACTGTATTCATACCTCGGCGTCATACAATTATATTTTGTATACGTATATTTCTGGATAATTTCATTTATCACTGTTTACAAAAATTAAAAAAAATTATAGATTTTGTTTTTGAAAATTAGTCTGATTTATATACATTGTTCTTTTCGTAACCATTTTTATAATCACGGGTGAAAGTAAAACAGTCAACGAACACAGCACAAAATATAAAGTGTCCTGGCCAGTAACTGTTGGCCAGTAACTGTTGGCCAGTAAGTGTTGGCCAGTAACTGTTGGCCGGTAAGTGTTGGCCGGTAACTGTTGGCCGGTAACTGTTGGCCAGTAACTGTTGGCCGGTAACTGTTGGCCGGTAACTGTTTGCCGGTAACTGTTGGCCGGTAACTGTTGACCAGTAACTGTTGGCCAGTAACTGTTGGCCGATAACTGTTGGCCGGTAACTGTTGGCCGGTAACTGTTGGCCGGTAACTGTTGGCCGGTAACTGTTGGCCAGTAACTGTTGGCTTACTTTCATCCCTGAGCTAGTGTTTGACTTGCCCGAATCTTCACCACTCCTTAAGTCACATTTACTCACCAAACCACTTGACTCAGTTGATGACGTCTCTCACTAACGTCTTTATTAGGTTTATATTTTGTGTACGTTTCTGTTAACTGATGCACTGGACCCTTTCAGGTGATCTGGGTCAACCCCAAAAAGATTGTGATGAGTATGGGAGATCGAAGGCTCATCGACGACCATCGGATCAGCGTTGAGCGGCCATACATCAAGATCTGGAACCTGCTGATCAGAAACGTCCGTTACAACGACAGTGGAGTGTTTGAGTGTCGTATAAACTCAACTCCGGCCCTAACCAAGAAAGTTCATCTTGATGTCAAAGGTCATTATAAGTTTCCTTATTGTTCTCCTTCTGTCACAGCTGTAACGTTAGCATTTATTTCATATGCCCCGACCAGATGTAAGTCAAAATATATTTTTTAAATCATGTCTCGCTAAAGCGCAATGGACATTGTATTTTCCTGTTACCTATTTTCCCGTTGATCCGCCTCTAATTTCTGCTATTACTTTATTTCCAGAAAATTCAATAGACTAAAAAATGTTTTTATTAACAGCTCAAATAGGTTGTATGTGTAATGTGTTTCTTTAATAACATTGTTTTATTTACCCTTTATACTTCAATTGGTAAGAATAATCTGATCCAATGATTTATTCGGCTTTCTTTGTTTTGATACGTATACTTTAACTTGAAAGATTGTTTACACTTGTGACTGGCTCATTCCTGCACTAGAGTCAAGAGACAGCTAGACCCGTGCTACAAATATAAGACAGACTTAGTCATAGACTAGAGCAGGACAAGACAGCTAGACCCGTGCTACAAATATAAGACAGACTTAGTCATACACTGGAGCAGGCCAAGACAGCTAGGCCCGTACTAAAAATAAAAGACAGACTTAGTCATACACTAGAGTAGGCCAAGACAGTTAGGCCCGTGATGCAAATGTAAGACAGACTTAGTCATACACTAGAGCAGACCAAGACAACTAGGCCCGCGCTAGAGATGTTTGCGTTTAAAACGTGTCTTCCTCTAAGTTTGGCCAGTAGGGAAAAAAAGTGGGCGCTGTTGATTTATTCGACATCTTTCATTCAGAGTGTCAATAGTCGGCATTGATCTATCGTCAGTCAAGGAGTCTAATGTAGTTAGTCCAGTGACCTAATGGCGACTAATGACCCAGGGGGGCCGCAGGAGAGTAAAACTCCCCCATTGTTATTGATTAGCTTTCATTGCCAGATGAGATTTGCTTATTTTACAAACTGAGGCTCGGAACTTTTTACACATCAGTAATCTCCCTTGCCACTTTGCCAATTTTGAAGGTCGGATTCAGGGACACACGATTTAATGCTTAAGATAAAATAAGAAATATCAAGAAGAAAACAGATTTGCCGAAGTGAATAATAAAAGTATCTGATTTTTTAAAGGATATTTAATTTTTTTGTAATAAAAAAAAATATTTAAAAATGGACATTTTTTGTGCGAGTTTTAAACATATGAAATTGTCTTTATGAAACATACACAATATTTTTTTTTAAACACGTTGTGTGTGTGTGTGTTTGTGTGTGTGTGAATGTGGGGCGGGGGGGGAGGGCTAATGAAGATTAGTAGGGATATGTTTTCGGTGATCATAAGAAAAGAGTTTTCATTCTAAAAAATAAGCCAAGAAATATGACAGGTGACGAGAATTAAGAAAGGTCTCCTCGAGAATTAAGAGAGGTCACGAGACGTAAGAAAGGCCATGCGAATTTAGAGAGGTCACGAAAAGTAAGAAAGGTCACGAAAAGTCAGAAAGTGAGAATTGAGCAAGGTCACCAGAAATAATAAAGGTCACACTTCAGAAATATTTTAGTCGCAATAAGAGTTGGACCTTTAAAAAAGGACGAAATATTGTCATATTCATTTCTGTTATTTTTGCAAACCATAACATTAATGGGTTCAAAACGTCATCGTTGTAAGAGGAAAGACAACTTCATCTGCACCACGTCCCAGAACTGTTACAAACCCGTCAACTAGCGTTAGAGTTACCTCCTCCTCTTGGCGAGGTCTCAACACCAGCCAGGTAAAACAGTCCTGACTTTAACTGTCACAATCTGACTTCTAGTGTCAGAGATTGCATAGCTGACGGCATTGATGACGTCAACATATCTCGAGGGGAGATCATCGCCGGCGTTTAAATCCTTTCCTTGTATTTATATCACAATCTCACACACATTTTAGTGACGTGACCTAGATGATCTCATCTCATTAAACCAGAGGCGTTGCGACTGGTGTAGGAGCGCTTTTGTTATATATTGTAATATGTGAACACGTGTAGCGTATTAATTATATTGTGTTGTATTTTTTAAAGGGGGGGGGGCTGCGCCGATTTCAAAATGTGTCCCTGAATATCTTAGCTAAACACTAATTTGGATCCACTTCGTAAAAAAAATCTTGTTACATATCAGGATTTACTTAGAGTGATAAAATAAAACGTCTATATTCTAATGTTATTCTGTTTAAAAAGTGAAGCATTTATAATGTGGAAATATTTGATGCTTTTTAAATTAAAAAATTATTTTTTTACCGAATAATTTGGTGAATGTATTTTATAGGAAAACTATATTCACTTTTGTAATAGATTCTATTAAATAGAAGGTTATAAAGAGTTTGAGTTTCAGAATGGGGTTAAATAATCTATTTAAACATTCAAGAATGGGGCCAAATAATCTATTTAAACATTCAAGAATGGGGCCAAATGATCGATTTAAATATTCAAGAATGGGGCAAATGATCTATTTAAACATTCGAGAATGGGGTCAAATGATCTATTAAAGATTCAAGAATGGGGCCAAATGATCTATTAAGCATTCAAGAATGGGGCCAAATGATCTATTAAACATTCAAGAATGGGGCCAAATGATCTATTAAACATTCAAGAATGGGGCCAAATGATCTATTAAACATTCAAGAATGGGGCCAAATGATCTATTAAACATTCAAGAATGGGGTCAAATGATCAATTAAAGATTCAAGAATGTGGCCAAATGATCTATTAAACATTCAAGAATGGGGCCAAATAATCTATTTAAACATTCAAGAATGGGGCCAAATGATCGATTTAAATATTCAAGAATGGGGCAAATGATCTATTTAAACATTCGAGAATGGGGTCAAATGATCTATTAAAGATTCAAGAATGGGGCCAAATGATCTATTAAGCATTCAAGAATGGGGCCAAATGATCTATTAAACATTCAAGAATGGGGCCAAATGATCTATTAAACATTCAAGAATGGGGCCAAATGATCTATTAAACATTCAAGAATGGGGCCAAATGATCTATTAAACATTCAAGAATGGGGTCAAATGATCAATTAAAGATTCAAGAATGTGGCCAAATGATCTATTAAACATTCAAGAATTGGGCCAAATGATCTATTAAACATTCAAGAATGGGGCCAAATGATCTATTAAACATTCAAGAATGGGGTCAAATGATCAATTAAAGATTCAAGAATGTGGCCAAATGATCTATTAAACATTCAAGAATTGGGCCAAATGATCTATTAAACATTCAAGAATGGGGCCAAATGATCTATTAAACATTCAAGAATGGGGTCAAATGATCAATTAAAGATTCAAGAATGTGGCCAAATGATCTATTAAACATTCAAGAATGGGGCCAAATAATCTATTTAAACATTCAAGAATGGGGCCAAATGATCGATTTAAATATTCAAGAATGGGGCAAATGATCTATTTAAACATTCGAGAATGGGGTCAAATGATCTATTAAAGATTCAAGAATGGGGCCAAATGATCTATTAAGCATTCAAGAATGGGGCCAAATGATCTATTAAACATTCAAGAATGGGGCCAAATGATCTATTAAACATTCAAGAATGGGGCCAAATGATCTATTAAACATTCAAGAATGGGGCCAAATGATCTATTAAACATTCAAGAATGGGGTCAAATGATCAATTAAAGATTCAAGAATGTGGCCAAATGATCTATTAAACATTCAAGAATTGGGCCAAATGATCTATTAAACATTCAAGAATGGGGCCAAATGATCTATTAAACATTCAAGAATGGGGTCAAATGATCAATTAAAGATTCAAGAATGTGGCCAAATGATCTATTAAACATTCAAGAATGGGGTCAAATGATCAATTAAAGATTCAAGAATGTGGCCAAATGATCTATTAAACATTCAAGAATGGGGTCAAATGATCAATTAAACATTCAAGAATGGGCCAAATGATATATTAAACATTCAAGAATGGGGTCAAATGATCTATTAAACATTCAAGAATGTGGCCAAATGATCTATTAAACATTCAAGAATGGGGCCAAATGATCTATTAAACATTCAAGAATGGGGCCAAATGATCTATTAAACATTCAAGAATGGGGCCAAATGATCTATTAAACATTCAAGAATGTGGCCAAATGATCTATTAAACATTCAAGAATGTGGTCAAATGATCTATTAAACATTCAAGAATGGGGCCAAATGATCTATTAAACATTCAAGAATGGGGCCAAATGATCTATTAAACATTCAAGAATGGGGTCAAATGATCAATTAAAGATTCAAGAATGTGGCCAAATGATCTATTAAACATTCAAGAATGGGGCCAAATAATCTATTTAAACATTCAAGAATGGGGCCAAATGATCGATTTAAATATTCAAGAATGGGGCAAATGATCTATTTAAACATTCGAGAATGGGGTCAAATGATCTATTAAAGATTCAAGAATGGGGCCAAATGATCTATTAAGCATTCAAGAATGGGGCCAAATGATCTATTAAACATTCAAGAATGGGGCCAAATGATCTATTAAACATTCAAGAATGGGGCCAAATGATCTATTAAACATTCAAGAATGGGGCCAAATGATCTATTAAACATTCAAGAATGGGGTCAAATGATCAATTAAAGATTCAAGAATGTGGCCAAATGATCTATTAAACATTCAAGAATTGGGCCAAATGATCTATTAAACATTCAAGAATGGGGCCAAATGATCTATTAAACATTCAAGAATGGGGTCAAATGATCAATTAAAGATTCAAGAATGTGGCCAAATGATCTATTAAACATTCAAGAATTGGGCCAAATGATCTATTAAACATTCAAGAATGGGGCCAAATGATCTATTAAACATTCAAGAATGGGGTCAAATGATCAATTAAAGATTCAAGAATGTGGCCAAATGATCTATTAAACATTCAAGAATGAAGCCAAATAATCTATTTAAACATTCAAGAATGGGGCCAAATGATCGATTTAAATATTCAAGAATGGGGCAAATGATCTATTTAAACATTCGAGAATGGGGGTCAAATGATCTATTAAAGATTCAAGAATGGGGCCAAATGATCTATTAAGCATTCAAGAATGGGGCCAAATGATCTATTAAACATTCAAGAATGGGGCCAAATGATCTATTAAACATTCAAGAATGGGGCCAAATGATCTATTAAACATTCAAGAATGGGGCCAAATGATCTATTAAACATTCAAGAATGGGGTCAAATGATCAATTAAAGATTCAAGAATGTGGCCAAATGATCTATTAAACATTCAAGAATTGGGCCAAATGATCTATTAAACATTCAAGAATGTGGCCAAATGATCTATTAAACATTCAAGAATGGGGTCAAATGATCAATTAAAGATTCAAGAATGTGGCCAAATGATCTATTAAACATTCAAGAATGGGGTCAAATGATCAATTAAAGATTCAAGAATGTGGCCAAATGATCTATTAAACATTCAAGAATGGGGTCAAATGATCAATTAAACATTCAAGAATGGGGCCAAATGATATATTAAACATTCAAGAATGGGGTCAAATGATCTATTAAACATTCAAGAATGTGGCCAAATGATCTATTAAACATTCAAGAATAAAACGGACGAAATGATAACTCTGATAATTACAGAACATAAATAAAACACGGAAGATGACACAGAGTTTACGGAGTCTCAATTTGAAGACACGTTGTAAGACATGCTACATACTTCTGAGACGTCTCAAGACACGTTGTAAGACATGCTACATACTTCTGAGACGTCTCAAGACACGTTGTAAGACATGCTACATACTTCTGAGACGTCTCAAGACACGTTGTAAGACATGCTACATACTTCTGAGACGTCTCAAGACACGTTGTAAGACATGCTACATACTTCTGAGACGTCTCAAGACACGTTGTAAGACATGCTACATACTTCTGAGACGTCTCAAGACACGTTGTAAGACATGCTACATACTTCTGAGACGTCTCAAGACACGTTGTAAGACATGCTACATACTTCTGAGACGTCTCAAGACACGTTGTAAGACATGCTACATACTTCTGAGACGTCTCAAGACAGGTTGTAAGACATGCTACATACTTCTGAGACGTCTCAAAATCCGCAAAGTTGTATAAATGAATCAAAGGGATGTAACAATGATAAAACATCGCACATTTATTTCGATGATGTGCACACAGCTAACTGAGCTAAAAATAGACGGCACATTGATGGACTTGCTACCAACTTTCGTTAATGTGTTTGGATCGAGATTATGAAATATTATTTTAAAATCAATTCGCAATTTAAAAGTACCCCCCCCCCACTCCCCGTGATGCCTATGGCGGCTTCATTTGTCTACACTTAGAATTCTTCGCTTTCTCCATCTACCATTTCATTCTATACTCACTTCTTACGTACATACTTCAATTATCCTGCAGTAGATCAGTAGGTGTCATTAAAACAAAGAATCCGCTATTTAAAGATGTTTAACTCTTATGCGTGTCTGAGGAACTTAGATACTTCCATTACTAGGACCAAGAGCAAAAATCATATAAAACCGTATAACCCCAGAGAATAAAGGTCCACAAAAGGCAGAATGCGGAATGTTGCCCTCAGTATCACAGCTCCCTACTCCGGGCATGACATTATCATCAGTGGTCCCCTAAAAGTAATTATGGACCAACTCAAACCTTTCCATGCACTGGAACTAATTACATAAAAAGTCATGTTTTTAAAAATATATATATTTATAGAAATATTTAAATATTAATCCTGCAAATATTTATGATATTTTTGTGTATAATAATGTAATGCAATTTAAAAGTTAAGATGGTTTTACAGCATAAATGTTTTAAATATTGATAACATTTATTTGGTTTCCGTGAAAAGCAACAACAATAACAAAAATAAGTAAATACAAATTTAAAAAAATAAAACATGAAAAAATAAATGCCAGTCTTTTTTCCGTCTAGAATTCTGGCGTGGAATGGGTTACCTGATGAAACCAGGAAAATCAACACACTATCAACATTTAAAGCTCTAATGAAAATGCAAGACTAGACATAAACCATAGTTAAGCGTAGGACGCAATTAACTTCTGTATAGAAAGAAAGTCTGTAACAAAAGATAAGTAACGCCATCTTTCGGTGCCTTCTAGTCCATTATTATGTAATAGTTATTTGTCCTTGTTTTTTTTACCTAGTTCCACCTGCCATCCTGAGTCAACTGTCGTCTGACAAGGTCACATTAGAGGAAGGTCAAACGGCCACCCTGGTCTGTAACGTGACGGGTATACCTCAGCCTAATGTCACGTGGTACAAGAGGAACTACAAAGAGATTTCAGGGGGATTAAAAGAAAGTAAGTATTGCTTGTATTAACGTCCTTGTCCTGTCAAGTGTCTAGGTTTCAGCTCTCGAATGTAAGCTCAACTTTCGTTTCAACCCAAGTACAATCACATCCCACGGTATACGTGATATTCTTACACTATGTTACAGTGTTACAGTTTACAGTATCACAGTTTATAGTTTACAGTGTTACAGTTTACAGTATCACAGTTTATAGTTTACAGTGTTACAGTTTACAGTATCACAGTTTATAGTTTACAGTGTTTCAGTTTACAGTATCACAGTTTATAGTTTACAGTGTTATGGTGTTTAGTATAACTTAAGCATGGCCATATATTCCTTGCTACGGGCACGGCTAAGTTCTGCTTTGTTTCTATCGGTCAGAAATAGGCCTGGAGGGTGAGGTCCTCATCATCCACAACGTGTCCAGGAGCTGTGACGACATCTACGAGTGTTACGTGGACAACGGCGTGCCACCGGCGGTCAGCAAGGCCATTAGAGTTGTCGTGGACTGTAGGTTCAATTTAATATAATATAATATATATAAGAGTCTTATAAAATATATATGTACATGTATGTATATACGAGGAGTTTACACTTTTATGGACTTTGTATATCTTACAGTCTTGTAGTATATATACATGTCTGAGTTTTACTGTATAGATGGTTCATAGTTGAAATGTTTGTATACTTGTGTTTGACGGTTATCATTGTCACACTGTACAGTATTGTTTATAGTGTCTACTGTACAGTATTGTTTATAGTGTCTACTGTACAGTATTGTTTATAGTGTCTACTGTACAGTATTGTTTATAGTGTCTACTGTACAGTATTGTTTATAGTGTCTACTGTACAGTATTGTTTATACAGTCTACTGTACAGTATTGTTTATAGTGTCTACTGTACAGTATTGTTTATAGTGTCTACTGTACAGTATTGTTTATAGTGTCTACTGTACAGTATTGTTTATAGTGTCTACTGTACAGTATTGTTTATAGTGTCTACTGTACAGTATTGTTTATAGTGTCTACTGTACAGTATTGTTTATAGTGTCTACTGTACAGTATTTTTTATAGTGTCTACTGTACAGTATTGTTTATAGTGTCTACTGTACAGTATTGTTTATAGTGTCTACTGTACAGTATTGTTTATAGTGTCTACTGTACAGTATTGTTTATAGTTTCTATTGTACAGTATTGTTAATAGAATCTACACAGTTTATTGTTTATAGTGTCTTATCTACCTTATTGTTTATAGAGCTACACAGTATTGTTTATAGTGTCTACTGTACAGTATTGTTTATAGTGTCTACTGTACAGTATTGTTTATAGTGTCTACTGTACAGTATTGTTTATAGTTTCTATTGTACAGTATTGTTAATAGAATCTATACAGTATTGTTTATCGAGTCTACAGAAAAGTTTACAAAGTCTACACTAATTTTTATACCTTCTATACAGTAATGTTTATAGAGTCTAGTGTACAGTAATTTTTATAGAGTCTAGTGTACAGTAATGTTTATAGAGTCTAGTGTACAGTAATGTTTATAGAGTCTAGTGTAGGGTGTTGATGTTATATAGTTTAAGCCAACCCTCTCTTCATATCAAACGCGCAGTGATTTCACTCGAGCTCTTTGGGCCTATTTACGTGGCGCAGTTTTGGAACATTTGTGAATACATCTGAGATTTCAAATAAAAATAATAAAAAAATTTCATGGCAGTCCGAATGCTTTAAGTTTTTGATAGCATAATTGAAACATTTTAATATCATTTTCGTAAATAGTTAAATTTCAAAATGCAATAATTGTTGATAGATGCCCCGGAAGTGATCATCCCGAACCCACGGCGCATGGGCCAATTCTTGGGTAAGGAAACAATCCTGGAGTGTAACATATTCGCACACCCACAGGCTGTGACTAGCTGGACCAAGGGGGGTAAAGTCCTGAACAAAAGTGACAAGTAAGTGAGGCCGTAAATATTTAACTCTTTATAGCATATAGATATAGAACATTGGCCAAGATTTCTGGTGTCTCTCCTGTTTCTATTCCAATCAATACTTACTAAAGAGCTGTGATTGTAAGACTTCATTTCAATTCCGGATCAGTCCTCAAAATGTCTGAGAACGTTTCAAACTTGTCTTTCATTAAAAAAATATATTCCAGTTAATACTTCAGCTGTGAACAGCAAATTTTAAATAGACTTATAACACAACATATGTTTTTAGTAGATACTTGATTAAAATGCATTATATGTTTGAATTAGATAGTAGGCCTATCTACGGCATTTGATTATCCTGAAAGTATGAGCTAAAATTGACAGTATAATCCCTATACAGCCAATTGTTTCAATTACCCTAATAATTGGAAATAATTTTTAAGTAAGTTTTTCAAGGAATTTGTACTACCGTATATACTCGTTCTATACAAGGAATTTGTTCTACCGTATATACTCGTTGTATACAAGGAATTTGTTCTACCGTATATATCCGTTCTATAAAAGGAATTTGTTCTACCGTATATACTCGTTCTATAGCCCGTCGAACGCGCGTACATTAAAATTGTGTGTAAACAGTGGCGAAAGCGCATATATTAAAATTCGTTGCTGAAAACAAAATTTGTAAAACAATTTTTAAAACATTGTCTACATTTTACAAGATTCGACTGCTCTACCAGAAGCTATAAAATATTATTAAACATCTTCACTTACCTTATTTATTCCTTTTATTTATTTTCGTGAAAGTGAAGCTGTTTAAATAAATTTTATAGCTTCTGGTAGAGCAGTCGAATCTTGTAAAATGTAGACAAGGACCTTGATGATCTACAATAACAACACCGATATTCAATGTACATGCAGAAATCACCTATGACCCGCTCGTAAGCCGACCCCCAACCTTTTCCCTTAGATTTTGTCAAAAACATGTTGGCTTTAGAACGAGTTTATAGAGTATATACGTTACTTGTAATTTAGTTTAGGCATCACGTGTGCTTTATTTTAAAAATTAGGAGACAAGAAAGTCACCCCAGACAATTGTACCTAGAAAATTCCCTTAATTTAGATTGAGTGTTACTGGCACGATGTGACATATTTTATATAGGTTGTTTACAGTAGCATTATTTAGATTGAGTTATACTGGCACACTGTCTAGTTTGGTGACATCGAAGCGGAAATACTCAAAGTAGAAAATATTTGATGAAAAAGAGATTGAGAGAGAAAGAGAGGGAAAGGGATGGCGGAAGATGGGGAGAAAGAGGAAGAGAGAGAGAGAGGGGGGGTAAAAAGAGAGAGAAGGAGAGAGAGAGATAGAGAGAGAGGGGGGATGGTAAAAAAGAGAGAGTGAGAGGTAAAGAGAGAGAGAGAGAGAGAACTGTAAGCTGTATATTTAAAAAAAAGGAATGATTTGTTTGTTTGAAGATATGACATTGAGGTTTACAAGAATGAGATGGAGAACTCTGTGACCTTGGCCTTGAGGATCCGTGACATCACAGAATCTGATTTTGGACGTTACGAGTGCTCTGGTTCAAACTTTCTTGGTGAGGACAGGGAGGATATGATCTTGTATGGTAAGGATCGTATAGATAGAGGACATGATCTTGTATGGAAAGGATCATAGAGAGAGAGGACATGATCTTGTATAGAAAGGATCGTATAGATAGAGGACATGATCTTGTATAGAAAGGATCGTATAGATAGAGGACATGATCTTGTATGGAAAGGATCGTATAGATAGAGGACATGATCTTGTATAGAAAGGATCGTATAGATAGAGGACATGATCTTGTATGAAAAGGATCGTATAGATAGAGGACATGATCTTGTATAGAAGGATCATATAGATAGAGGACATGATCTGGTATGGTAAGGATCGTATAGATAAAGGACATGATCTGGTATGGTAAGGATCATATAGATAAAGGACATGATCTGGTATGGTAAGGATCGTATAGATAAAGGACACGATCTGGTATGGTAAGGATCAGATAGATAGAGGACATGATCTGGTATGGTAATGATCATATAGATAAAGGACATGATCTTGTATGGTAAGGATCGTATAGATAGAGGACATGATCTTGTATGGTAAGGATCGTATAGATAGAGGACATGATCTTGTACAGTAAGGGTCCTATAGACAGAGGACATGATAATGTATGGTAAGACCCTTATAGACAGAGGATCATCATTTAAAGTAATCTCTCTTAGACAGAGGACAAGATCTTTTGGGTAAGAATGTTATAGACAGAGAGGACATGATCTTGTAAGGTAAAACTCCAATAGATAGAGGAAAGGATATTGCATGTTAAGGCTCTTATAGACAGGGAGGACTTTAATATGTACCAACAGGCTCTTATAGACAGAGATGACATGACTATGTACCAACAGATGACATAACTATGTACCAACAGATGACATGACTATGTACCAACAGATGACACGACTATGTACCAACAGCTCTTCCATAATTTAGTGCTCGGACTTGTTTGAAAGTTAGTTTTCTGCAAGCAATCCATTACTTTCTTTTATCCACGTTTTACTCTAATTTGGGTGTTCAGGTGAGTGATGGGTGATACGTTATACGGTACAACGCCCGGAGTGGTTGCGGCGTTTGTGTTACAGGGTACAACAATAATGTAAAGATAAATCATCTCTTTGGTGTTAATTTTATTTTTTTCTTTACAAAAGCGTTAATTTTTACAGAGTTAACCTGTAACTGTATTTATTTTGTTTTAGGTTTGGGAAACATTTCTTTATAAACATACACCTTACTAACTATTTTTGTTGCAGCATAGAACTTGAGACTAAGCTATTATACTCTGTCCTCAGAGCTAGTGACCACTACTGTGGCTACCACCAAAAGTTCACTGATATCAAACCACCTGCCATTCAACAGTCAGTCAACCAATAACTTCAACACCATCCCAGAGCCGGATCCATTCTCACAGCAGAGCAGCAACGGAGACAACTACAACATTGGCTACCCCAATCACAACAGTAATATTAAATTACTACAACATTGGCTACCCCAATCACAACAGTAATATTAAATTACTACAACATTGGCTACCCCAATCACAACAGTAATATTAAATTACTACAACATTGGCTACCCCAATCACAACAGAAATATTAAATTACTACAACATTGGCTACCCCAATCACAACAGTAATATTAAATTACTACAACATTGGCTACCCCAATCACAACAGAAATATTAAATTACTACAACATTGGCTACCCCAATCACAACAGTAATATTAAATTACTACAACATTGGCTACCAAATCACAACAGTAATATTAAATTACTACAACATTGGCTACCCCAATCACAACAGAAATATTAAATTACTACAACATTGGCTACCACAATCACAACAGTAATATTAAATTACTACAACATTGGCTAACCCAATCACAACAGTAATATTAAATTACTACAACATTGGCTACCAAATCACAACAGAAATATTAAATTACTACAACATTGGCTACCCCAATCACAACAGTAATATTAAATTACTACAACATTGGCTACCTAATCACAACAGAAATATTAAATTACTACAACATTGGCTACCCCAATCACAACAGTAATATTAAATTACTACAACATTGGCTACCCCAATCACAACAGTAATATTAAATTACTACAACATTAGCTACCTAATCACAACAGAAATATTAAATTACTACAACATTGGCTACCCCAATCACAACAGTAATATTAAATTACTACAACATTGGCTACCCCAATCACAACAGTAATATTAAATTACTACAACATTGGCTACCCAATCACAACAGTAATATTAAATTACTACAACATTGGCTACCCCAATCACAACAGAAATATTAAATTACTACAACATTGGCTACCCCAATCACAACAGTAATATTAAATTACTACAACATTGGCTACCCCAATCACAACAGTAATATTAAATTACTACAACATTGGCTACCAAATCACAACAGTAATATTAAATTACTTCAACATTGGCTACCCCAATCACAACAGTAATATTAAATTACTACAACATTGGCTACCAAATCACAACAGTAATATTAAATTACTACAACATTGGCTACCTAATCACAACAGTAATATTAAATTACTACAACATTGGCTACCCCAATCACAACAGTAATATTAAATTACTACAACATTGGCTACCCCAATAACAACAGTAATATTAAATTACTACAACATTGGCTACCCCAATCACAACAGTAATATTAAATTACTACAACATTGGCTACCCCAATCACAACAGTAATATTAAATTACTACAACATTGGCTACCCCAATCACAACAGTAATATTAAATTACTACAACATTGGCTACCCCAATCACAAAGGTAATATTAAATTACTACAACATTGGCTACCCCAATCACAACAGTAATATTAAATTACTACAACATTGGCTACCCCAATCACAACAGTAATATTAAATTACTACAACCTTGGCTACCCCAATCACAACAGAAATATTAAATTACTACAACATTGGCTACCCCAATCACAACAGTAATATTAAATTACTACAACCTTGGCTACCCCAATCACAACAGAAATATTAAATTACTACAACATTGGCTACCCCAATCACAACAGTAATATTAAATTACTACAACCTTGGCTACCCCAATCACAACAGAAATATTAAATTACTACAACATTGGCTACCCCAATCACAACAGTAATATTAAATTACTACAACCTTGGCTACCCCAATCACAACAGAAATATTAAATTACTACAACATTGGCTACCCCAATCACAACAGTAATATTAAATTACTACAACATTGGCTACCCCAATCACAACAGTAATATTAAATTACTACAACATTGGCTACCCCAATCACAACAGTAATATTAAATTACTACAACATTGGCTACCCCAATCACAACAGTAATATTAAATTACTACAACATTGGCTACCCAATCACAACAGTAATATTAAATTACTACAACATTGGCTACCTAATCACAACAGTAATATTAAATTACTACAACATTGGCTACCAAATCACAACAGTAATATTAAATTACTACAACATTGGCTACCAAATCACAACAGTAATATTAAATTACTACAACATTGGCTACCCCAATCACAACAGTAATATTAAATTACTACAACATTGGCTACCCCAATCACAACAGTAATATTAAATTGCTACAACATTGGCTACCTAATCACAACAGAAATATTAAATTACTACAACATTGGCTACCCCAATCACAACTGTAATAGTAAATTACTACAACATTGGCTACCCCAATCACAACAGTAATATTAAATTACTACAACATTGGCTACCTAATCACAACAGAAATACAATATTACTACAACATTGGCTACCTAATCACAACAGAAATACAATATTACTACAACATTGGCTACCTAATAACAACAGAAATACAATATTACTACAACATTGGCTACCCCAATCACAACAGAAATACAATATTACTACAACATTGGCTACCTAATCACAACAGAAATACAATATTACTACAACATTGGCTACCCCAATCACAACAGTAATACAATATTACTACAACATTGGCTACCCCAATCACAACAGTAATATTAAATTACTACAACATTGGCTACCCCAATCACAACAGTAATATTAAATTACTACAACATTGGCTACCCCAATCACAACAGTAATATTAAATTACTACAACATTGGCTACCCCAATCACAACAGTAATATTAAATTACTACAACATTGGCTACCCCAATCACAACAGAAATATTAAATTACTACAACATTGGCTACCCCAATCACAACAGTAATATTAAATTACTACAACATTGGCTACCCCAATCACAATAGAAATATTAAATTACTACAACATTGGCTACCTAATCACAACAGTAATATTAAATTACTACAACATTGGCTACCCCAATCACAACAGAAATATTAAATTACTACAACATTGGCTACCCCAATCACAACAGTAATATTAAATTACTACAACATTGGCTACCCCAATCACAACAGAAATATTAAATTACTACAACATTGGCTACCCCAATCACAACAGTAATATTAAATTACTACAACATTGGCTACCCCAATCACAACAGAAATATTAAATTACTACAACATTGGCTACCCCAATCACAACAGTAATATTAAATTACTACAACATTGGCTACCTAATCACAACAGAAATATTAAATTACTACAACATTGGCTACCTAATCACAACAGTAATATTAAATTACTACAACATTGGCTACCCCAATCACAACAGAAATATTAAATTACTACAACATTGGCTACCTAATCACAACAGTAATATTAAATTACTACAACATTGGCTACCCCAATCACAACAGTAATATTAAATTACTACAACATTGGCTACCCCAATCACAACAGTAATATTAAATTACTACAACATTGGCTACCCCAATCACAACAGTAATATTGAATTACTACAACATTGGCTACCCCAATCACAACAGTAATATTAAATTACTACAACATTGGCTTCCTAATCACAACAGTAATATTAAATTACTACAACATTGGCTACCTAATCACAACAGTAATATTAAATTACTACAACATTGGCTACCCCAATCACAACAGTAATATTAAATTACTACAACATTGGCCACCTAATCACAACAGTAATATTAAATTACTACAACATTGGCTACCCCAATCACAACAGTAATATTAAATTACTACAACATTGGCCACCTAATCACAACAGTAATATTAAATTACTACAACATTGGCCACCTAATCACAACAGTAATATTAAATTACTACAGCATTGGCCACCTAATCACAACAGTAATATTAAATTACTACAACATTGGCCACCTAATCACAACAGTAATATTAAATTACTACAACATTGGCCACCTAATCACAACAGTAATATTAAATTACTACAAAATTATGTACCCAAATTACAACAGTTATACTAAATAAACAAAAGATTTGCAACTGATGTAGTAACAGTTATAATAGATAAATACAATATTTGATACCTATGCAATGACCGTAGTAGCACATAGCATAGCAACGCAATAAAAAATGGAAAGATAATAATTATAACAACCAATATTTGCACTGGGTTTCTTAGTAAAAGCTAAACTTTTTAATTTATGCAAACATTTTTATGTCTATAGTCTAGATCAGGGGTCTACAAACTACAGCCCGCGGGCCAGATGCGGCCCGCGAGGCCCTCTCATCCGGTCCCTCGAGACCTTTTAATCTAAAAAAAGATACTAGTTTTACCTGTAGTTTACCACAAAACTGTGTGTAGTTGGCCCCCAAACTGCTGTTTGACAGTTAATGGGGCCCTCCGCCAGAAAAGTTTGGAGACCCCTGGTCTAGATGAATAAAAATATCACAAACACAATTCAAGCTTCCTGGGCTAATAACATCATCAATATACACGTTTACCTGATATAAAATGTTTGATGTAACATCATCAATATACACGTTTACCTGATATACAATGTTTGATGCAACATCAGCAAGATACAAGTTTACTTGATATAGATCTACAATGTTTGATATAACATCACCAATATACACGTTTACCTGATATACACTGTTTGATGTAACATCATCAAGATACAAGTTTTCTTGATATGCAATGTTTGATGTAACATCACCAATATACACATTTACCTGTTATACAATGTTTGATGTCTGAAGTAAGATATATTTCAAGAAAGACAGTGAAAGTTGTTACAATTCTACGATCATATAGAAATAATAAGAAAAACCCGTAAAAAACCAAGTTTTTGACTATAAATCCTTTATGGACGAGAAGTAACTAAAAGAATGTTCATTATAATACGCAGCGCCAGACCATCCAGAAATACAAAATTGAAGTTGTGTCGTAAAACATGTTTAATATAATACGCACCGATCAGGAATATGTTTATAAAAAGAGCTGTCAGTAAAATACGCACCTTATTGCGCGACAGAAAGGTTGTTCAATATAATACGCACCGCGACGCTCTATCTCAAAAAATAGCATGATACATAGGAATAAAAAAATAATCTAAAAAATCAATAATTTAATTACGGTACATGCGATCGATCTGAAATTTTGATACATTGTTTTTATCATCGGTACGAAACTGCCTGCAAAATTTCAGCTCGCTATCTTGCGAGCAAGTGGGTTAAAAATCGATCAAAAGTTTTGGCGACAAGCAAGCAAGCAAGCAAGGTCCGCCGCAGACACCACGAGTTAATATAAAGGATTTAATAAGAAAAACCCGTAAAAAACCAAGTTTTTGACTATAAATCCTTTATGTACGAGAAGTAACTAAAAGAATGTTCATTATAATACGCAGCGCCAGACCATCCAGAAATACAAAATTGAAGTTGTGTCGTAAAACATGTTTAATATAATACGCACCGATCAGGAATATGTTTATAAAAAGAGCTGTCAATAAAATACGCACCTTATTGCGCGACAGAAAGGTTGTTCAATATAATACGCACCGCGACGCTCTATCTCAAAAAATAGCATGATACATAGGATTAAAAAAAATAATCTAAAAAATCAATAATTTAATTACGGTACATGCTATCGATCTGAAATTTTGATACATTGTTTTTATCATCGGTACGAAACTGCCTGCAAAATTTCAGCTCGCTATCTTGCGAGCAAGTGGGTTAAAAATCGATCAAAAGTTTTGGCGACAAGCAAGCAAGCAAGCAAGCAAGCAAGGTCGGTCGGTCGGCCGCAGACACCACGAGTTAATATAAAGGATTTAAAAATACACGTGAAGTTGTATTCGCTTATTCTGACACATAAAATCCCCATTTGATCTGTAGTTGACCATGATGAGGACATCGATTCTGGCTCAAAAGACCCAGCTAGATCATCATTGAAAGACAAACTTAACACACGGACTGGAACGTCTATTGGTCAGTATTTGTCGCCTTAGACCAGGATTATTCATCAGTTTTATTCTGCTAGGCAACATTATAACTTATATTAGTAGTTAAGAACTATAAGAAATAAAAAGGGGTTATCCAATATGTAAGTACATACCTACAAAATTCTACCTTACTAACTTCTTAAGTAATGAAATATTTACACCTATTGAGCATTTAAAAAATATTTACTTTTCAATCTCTTGTATTTCAGACGACTCCCGTTCTGATGCCATATCGTTGGTTATTTCCCCTGCCAACGTCCTGTTATTTCTCAGTAATGTGATCCTGAACTTTTTCTTGGACTTGAACTTCCACTGACCAGATCACCACTAGATGAAAAAGATGTTTTTAATGTGATAATTTCTTACAATCAGTATAATGGGATTCTATACACAGGACGAAAGTGGGGTCTATTCTCTACCCCTTGAGTTTACACTGCATGACTACAGATGGTGAGGCTGGTAATATATGATTTGATAGACTGGACTACCATCTATTGAATGGTAAAAGAAGAATTCTTTCTGTCGGCTTGGAAAGGTTCCCTAAACTAAAAGGGAATTTTAATCTGTCAAAACAAATTGTAGGTCCTGACTATATGGATGCTGTCACGATTTGCATACAGAAATAACTTATTGATTATGTAACAAATTTAGATATGGTATAGAAATTAATATGGTATAGCTTACACTTTAGAAAAAACTTGGATACCTTAATTTTTTTTTACTGATACTGCAACAAAGAAGGATTTTTATAAACAACGTCCTTCAAAGATGAATATAATCTGAGAGAAAGAGGGAGAAAGAAAGAGATAGAGAGAAAGAGAGAGAAAAAAAGAGAGAGTGGTAGGATGGAGGGAGAGAAATATGCATTTCATAAACAAGAGGATTCCAAATATTTCTTGATAGAGCTCAAGATTGTAAGAACACCAATGGTACGTGTTGTAGGCATTGTTCTAACAGTTAACTAGGAAATATGATCTGCTTACATGTCCGATTGTGTCCACTCACTAATGGATCAACTTAAAGGCCCTGATAGGGAAATCAACTTAAAGGGCCTGAGAGGGACATCAACTTAAAGGCCCTGATAGGGACATCAACTTAAAGGGCCTGATAGGGACATCAACTTAAAGGGCCTGATAGGGACATCAACTTAAAGGGCCTGATAGGGACATCAACTTAAAGGGCCTGATAGGGAAATCAACTTAAAGGGCCTGATAGGGACATCAACTTAAAGGGCCTGATAGGGACATCAACTTAAAGGCCCTGATAGGGACATCAACTTAAAGGCCCTGATAGGGACATCAACTTAAAGGGCCTGATAGGGACATCAACTTAAAGGGCCTGATAGGGACATCAACTTAAAGGGCCTGATAGGGAAATCAACTTAAAGGGCCTGATAGGGACATCAACTTAAAGGGCCCTGATAGGGACATCAACTTAAAGGGCCTGATAGGGACATCAACTTAAAGGGCCTGATAGGGACATCAACTTAAAGGCCCTGATAGGGAAATCAACTTAAAGGGCCTGATAGGGACATCAACTTAAAGGGCCTGATAGGGACATCAACTTAAAGGGCCTGATAGGGACATCAACTTAAAGGGCCTGATAGGGACATCAACTTAAAGGGCCTGATAGGGACATCAACTTAAAGGGCCTGATAGGGACATCAACTTAAAGGGCCTGATAGGGACATCAACTTAAAGGGCCTGATAGGGACATCAACTTAAAGGGCCTGATAGGGACATCAACTTAAAGGGCCTGATAGGGACATCAACTTAAAGGGCCTGATAGGGACATCAACTTAAAGGGCCTGATAGGGACATCAACTTAAAGGGCCTGATAGGGACATCAAATTAAAGGGCCTGATAGGGACATCAACTTAAAGGGCCTTATAGGGACATCAACTTAAAGGCCCTGATAGGGACATCAACTTAAAGGGCCTTATAGGGACATCAACTTAAAGGGCCTTATAGGGACATCAACTTAAAGGGCCCTGATAGGGACATCAACTTAAAGGGCCTTATAGGGACATCAACTTAAAGGGCCTGATAGGGTCCCTATTACCAAGTGGAAGTATAGATTCTATAAAGTATTATTAGAATGTTAGTAAATGTGTTGATTAATTGAAACTAAATTATGGAAACCACAATCTTGCAAAACCTCATAATAAATTTAGGCCAGAAAGAAAACCTGGCCACTGGCCATGCCATCATGCCATGATTACATTACCTTGTTTATTACTTTCTAACATGATGAAAGGTAAATTTGACAATTATTCATGATTATATTCTACTTACGAAATTGTATTGTTAAGATGATAAATACATGTATTGTGTGTTGTTAAGAGGATAATTACATGTATTGTGTGTTGTTAAGATGATTATTACACGTTTTGTGTGTTGTTAAGATGATAATTACATGTATTGTGTGTTGTTAAGATGATAACTACATGTATTGTGTGTTGTTAAGATGATAATTACATGTATTGTGTGTTGTTAAGAGGATAATTACATGTATTGTGTGTTGTTAAGATGATTATTACACGTTTGTGTGTTTGTTAAGATGATAACTACATGTATTGTGTGTTGTTAAGATGATAATTACATGTATTGTGTGTTTAAACTTGTATGCATCTCATTTAGAGAATGATGAAGTGTTCAGTGGGAAAGATTTATTTAGTTCTGTATGGTATTGATTCAAGTACAGACAATATGTTGGTGTGTTTAAATGGTAGAGGCTACTTAGAAGGTGTGCTGTGCCGTGCTGATGTGTTCAAGTGGCTGTAACTTCAACAATGGATGTGTTATTTATTGATAAGAATTTGACCTATTTAAGTGTATTTATGTAAATTTGATTAACGTCAAAGTCCCTTAGACATAACGACTAATCTTCCTAGTGGCTGAAAATGTGAGTTTAATACACAAAAAGCTAACAAAAAATTGCTGTGGACCAAAAACATGTTATGTCAAGAAGTTTTAGTGCATCATTAGATCACTGCGCCATGTTTTTGTAACATTTAATTTTTAGCCTTGATTTTGATACGTATAATAATGCATTTTAAAGGGTTAATTTTGCAATGTGTACATATATGTGAAATGGTCTTAAGTGATCATTTAAGATATGTTAATGGCCACCCAAAAAAAACAACAATTCTTTTAAAAATTACTCACCAATCACATGAAATTAATTTTTTCGTGAAATACAAATCACTTATCAGGATTTAGTGTTGCAGTTGCAAATCATTAAAGGGTTAACAATAATTAGTAATTTATTTAGCCTTGAAATAAAATATTTAAAAACTAGTTGCTGGTCTACACCACTTCATGGAGTGAGATTTGCCAGTCACGGATTTAGATACATCAAAGCTTTATAGAAACTAACATTTTGTTCCATCTGACACTGAGTCTACTCACATATTCTGTTTATGTCATTGTTATTGTATGGGTCAAATGTCTTGTCTGTGAGTGAATGCGACATCCTGGTTGTCGAACTTTGGCCAAATATGTTGCTACACTCGGGAAATCAATCTGGTAAGATAGCAAATTTGTGCATTCCAAATAAATATTTGTATAAACTTTGATGACGTAATTCTCTACATTTATGTTCATTTCGATAGCTTTGTGACGCGTTCAGCTAATGTTTCCCCGGAAGAAGTTTTTTTTAATTTTAACTTATTCATTGTTTAAATTGATCATAGCGTGATTTTTAACCCATGGCACGAGTTTCAAGGGAAATAATCGAAGGATTTAGTTTCACATATCTATTTTTGTTATAAGTTATCTATCTTGTCTCTATAATTATTTACATTGTCTCTTAAAATGATAACGATTTTTAAGTCATTGACAATCTATATCTTTTTTTAAAATGCATTTTATTAGATTGAATGATCATAATATAACATTTAATCATTGGAATGTGTTTCATCAGTATTTAATTTTAAATGTATCTCTCTTACTGTCACTGAATTCATGATCATCAATGTCTAGACATTTCTGTGTGATGCTCAAATGTAAGTGGAGCTCTTCTCAATGCTGATAAATATTGGTCTTGATAACTGCGTTGGTAAATTTAAATAAATGACCTGACCTTCTCTTGTTTAATATGTTTTACTGTATTCAGTCATCCGTTTGAGAAAAAAATAATTAATTGTTTATTTTGCTTGTCTTTACAATAATTTTTTACTGAACGTCTATCAGAAAAGAATACAATTGTGCTTCTCAAACTAAGCTTGATGTGTAAGCGACTCTCACAAACAGACTTGTGTATCTAGACTTGTGTATATGCGTACAGAAATGTACTGTACAGATTTGATTTTTTACATTGTAATAAGCCGATTGTGAGTTATCATTGTACATGTTCCTACATACCTTTTACATGTTTGCGTTGTTTTACATTGTTCGTAACGTAATTATTCTTGTCTCCCCCTGATGTTAGACGCGTCATCAGATAGTGGTGTCAAAAGTTTGGTCAAACACCTACCCTGGGCGACACGGGATGTCTGGTACCTGGCTACCCCACGTGGTGTCTGGTACCTGGCTACCCCGCGTGTTGTCTGGTACCTGGCTACCCCACGTGGTGTCTGGTACCTGGCTACCCAACGTGGTGTCTGGTACCTGGCTACCTCACGTGGTGTCTGGTACCTGGCTACCCCGCGTGTTATCTGGTACCTGGCTACCCCACGTGGTGTCTAATACCTGGCTACCCCGCGTGTTGTCTGGTACCTGGCTACCCCACGTGTTGTCTGGTACCTGGCTACCCCACGTGGTGTCTGGTACCTGGCTACCCAACGTGGTGTCTGGTACCTGGCTACCCCACGTGGTGTCTGGTACCTGGCTACCCCGCGTGTTATCTGGTACCTGGCTACCCCACGTGGTGTCTGGTACCTGGCTACCCCACGTGGTGTCTGGTACCTGGCTACCCCACGTGGTGTCTGGTACCTGGCTACCCCGCGTGTTGTCTGGTACCTGGCTACCCCACGTGGTGTCTGGTACCTGGCTACCCCACGTGGTGTCTGGTACCTGGCTACCCCACGTGGTGTCTGGTACCTGGCTACCCCACGTGGTGTCTGGTACCTGGCTACCCCGCGTGTTGTCTGGTACCTGGCTACCCCACGTGTTGTCTGGTACCTGGCTACCCCGCGTGTTGTCTGGTACCTGGCTACCCCGCGTGTTGTCTGGTACCTGGCTACCCCACGTGTTGTCTGGTACCTGGCTACCCCGCGTGTTGTCTGGTACCTGGCTACCCCACGTGGTGTCTGGTACCTGGCTACCCCACGTGGTGTCTGGTACCTGGCTACCCCGCGTGTTGTCTGGTACCTGGCTACCCCGCGTGGTGTCTGGTACCTGGCTACCCCACGTGGTGTCTGGTACCTGGCTACCCCACGTGGTGTCTGGTACCTGGCTACCCCACGTGGTGTCTGGTACCTGGCTACCCCACGTGGTGTCTGGTACCTGGCTACCCCGCGTGTTGTCTGGTACCTGGCTACCCCACGTGGTGTCTGGTACCTGGCTACTCCGCGTGTTGTCTGGTACCTGGCTACCCCACGTGGTTTCTGGTACCTGGCTACCCCGCATGTTGTCTGGTACCTGGCTACCCCGCGTGTTGTCTGGTACCTGGCGACCCCACGTGGTGTCTGGTACCTGGCTACCCCACGTGTTGTCTGGTACCTGGCTACCCCACGTGGTGTCTGGTACCTGGCTACCCCACGTGGTGTCTGGTACCTGGCTACCCCACGTGGTGTCTGGTACCTGGCTACCCCACGAAGCAGACCTTTGAAGCAGACGGACTTATTTAGCTACTAATTTAATGGTGTTGATTAATTTGTATGTATCAGATTTGTTTTAAAAGATCACCAGGTTTAATTTTTACATTAGTTTCAGTCAATTCTCCAACGATCTGTTAGACTGTTATATCATCAAACCACCAAGTAACTTTAACGCGTTGTCTCGCCAATGGCGGCGTAACTAGAGTAGTGGGAAACGGGGGCGGGCGAAGTTTTATGTCGCCCACATCCCCACTGAACACTATGCCCACACCTCACTGGACACTATGCCCACACCTCACTGGACACTATGCCCACACCCCACTGGACACTATGCCCACACCTCACTGGACACTATGCCCACACCTCACTGGACACTATGCCCACACCTCACTGGACACTATGCCCATACCTCACTGAACACTATGCCCACACCTCACTGGACACTATGCCCACACCCCACTGGACACTATGCCCACACCCCACTGGACACTATGCCCACACCTCACTGGACACTATGCCCACACCTCACTGGACACTATGCCCACACCTCACTGGACACTATGCCCACACCTCACTGGACACTATGCCCACACCCCACTGGACACTATGCCCACACCCCACTGGACACTATGCCCACACCTCACTGGACACTATGCCCACACCTCACTGGACACTAAGCCCACACCTCACTGGACACTAAGCCCACACCCCACTGGACACTATGCCCACACCCCACTGGACACTATGCCCACACCTCACTGGACACTATGCCCACACCTCACTGGACACTAAGCCCACACCCCACTGGACACTATGCCCACACCCCACTGAACACTATGCCCACACCCCACTGGACACTATGCCCACACCCCACTGAACACTATGCCCACACCCTCACTGAACACTATGCCCACATCCTCACTGACACTTTGCCCACACCCCACTGGACACTATGCCCACACCCCACTGGACACTATGCCCACACCCCACTGAACACAATGCCCACATCCTCACTGAACACTATGCCCACATCCTCACTGAACACTATGCCCACATCCTCACTGAACACTATGCCCACATCCTCACTGAACACTATGCCCACACCCCACTGGACACTATGCCCACACCCCACTGGACACTATGCCCACACCCCACTGGACACTATGCCCACACCCCACTGAACACTATGCCCACATCCTCACTGAACACTATGCCCACATCCTCACTGAACACTATGCCCACATCCTCACTGGACACTTTGCCCACACCCCACTGGACACTATGCCCACACCCCACTGGACACTATGCCCACACCCCACTGAACACTATGCCCACATCCTCACTGAACACTATGCCCACACCCCACTGAACACTATGCCCACATCCCTCACTGAATACTATGCAGTCATCCGCCGAAAACAGCAAACCTCAGTAACACGAAAAAATAACGATTCCCCCCATCGCCCTCTTCACACACACACAATTATGGTACTACTAGATAGCTAGGAGTCTAACAATTTAGGGAACCACTATCTAATTCAAGGTATAAATTGACTCAAACGATAAGTCATTACTTATTGGGAGGTAGCAATTATTAAAGACGGTCTACTTTAAGGATTAGAAATGACATTAATGATTAGAAATGACATTAATGATTAGAAATGACATTAATGATTAGAAATTACTTTAATAACACAAGTTGTCGTTAGTCCTAATTGTTAATGTTCGTTTTGAAAGAACGATCAGACATATTTCTGTGTTGTCAAATATGAACTGATATTAAAATAAGTGATATAATACTAATCAATGGAGGTCACCACACATAAGACTTCATTTATCTACCTGGAACCTTTAGTTTGAAGATAGACCAATCTATAATTATCCGTTGCTGATGTAAAATAAACATTTTTCATATCTTTCAAAATTTAAAATTGTATCCATTGCCTGATCCACACGTTCGTGATTGATTTGTAGTTTGTTTTGAAACCAGTTTTATTAGACACAAACTAAATGGAAACATCGTACAAAATGAGTTAGCAAACACAAGACGCCGCTGGCATGTATTATCAAGTCTTCTTCTTCAATAGCCGCCATAGGACCGGTGCACTCCCTTAGACGTCATTTCAAGAGAGCTTAACTCCTCAATGGATTGAATTCGTATCATAGCCCCCAACCCTCATTAACACACGCTGATGCTAGTGGCGACATTTAAAAATACTTTAACCCGCCCCTGATGGGGCGACACCCCCTCACTTCACTGCCTCTGAATATAGGCTTTAATCTTCCTGTTTCCTGTCTCTCCATTCCCTGTCTTCCTCTTTTTCTATCATCTGTGATAAGAGAGTGAAAGGCGTCTTCGGAAATTGCAAAGCCTCTAACAAGACATCTTTATAAGAAAGTGTAGGCGTCTTCATAAGAATGTGTAATACGTCTTTATAAGAGAGTGTAGGCGTCCTATAAGAAAAAGCGAGACGTCTTATTAGAAATCGGAAGACGTCTTTATAAGAAATTGTAGGCGTCTTTATAAGAGAGTGAGAAACGTCTTTATACGAAAGCGAGGGACGTCTTTATAAGAACGTGAGAAGCGTATGTGAGGCGTCTAGACAAGATTGCTATGAATGAATGTTATGACTGTCATCATGTAAAGTTGTCATAGCTATTCCACATCAAACCAAATATCAGTGTATGATAATAGGTTAAGTATCTTTCTAATGTGACATTAAAATGTTTGTGTAATCAAATCTTGTCTGGCTTGTTTAATTGATTACATGTGTGGCTTACTTTCATATCATAGTATTGTGAATGTAATTTTTTTTTCTGCATGATCTTTATAATCATTTTTATCACATTTATGATTACTTGAAGATCTCCTCTAGCACTCACACAGCGCACAACAAAGTAATGACCCTTCGTCTGCCGCTGACATCCGCAACTCCACGTCCACATCATTTACCAGTAAACATTTGAGGCTCTATTGAAATGCTTACCTGTTTATTTCATATTTCTTCCTGATGTCCTTAAGTAAGAAGCAGCAAGTGAAGACTTTCAGTCGTGTATGTGTCACGATATTGGTCATTGCTGCTGTGATGGAATCATCATCTGCAACCTTGAACCTTTCCTGTCAAAGTCTTCGTTGAAACACCAGGGAATTTCAAGCTAATGACAGCATTGATTGTATTGTAAATGTGACGCTAAATCTTTGGCGTTGATCAATGAATGTTAATGGCACATAGTGTCTCTAATTAAAAATAAAATACTTTAAAAAACTTTTTTTTAAAAAGGACACGCTTTTATTTCCTTATAGAAAGTGCACTAAAAAGAAGAAGAAAACTTTTCTATTATTACAGGTGAAATCCGTGAACCTATCCACTGGACATAAAAGCGTGGGGCGCCCATCACAACTCATTTCTCTTTGCAACTATTCTTCTGCATATAGATAAATATTTCTAATTTCTACGTCACTGTAGAGTTCATTGTTATCAATTAACCATCGTAGCGCATTGTAGATTCGTGATGTAATGAGCGCCCCACGCTTTTATGTACAGTGGATAGGTTCACGGATTTCACCTGTAATAATAGAAAATTTTCTTTTCTTCTTTTTAGTGCACTTTCTATATGTAAATAAAAGCGTGTCCTTTTTTTAAAAAAAAAGTTTTTTTTCAGTATTTTATTTTCTACTTTTTAGTCTAAAAAGTTTTAAAATCGATTTTTCGACCTTATCAATTCAATTTAATTAGTATATGCTATATAGAGATAAACTTTAACAAATGCATTAATTTAATTCGATCTATCTGAAATTTTGAAACAATGCATTGTTATCCAAGATCTATCTGTGGTAAAAATTTTAGATCTCTAGGGCCATCAGAAGTGGTTTAGTTTTACGTTACAAGATTTGAAATTTTACACATGCTATATAGCGATAAACTACATTTTTAAAATGCATTAATTTAATTACGGTACATTCGATCAATCTGAAATTTTGATACAATACATTGTCATCCAAGATCTATCAGTGGTAAAAATCGTAGATCTCTAGGGCCATCAGAAGTGGTTTAATTTTACGTTACTAGATTTGAAGAATACAACATACAAGCAGTGTGAGTTAAATAAAGGCGTGTAATGAAGTCCTTTTGATGAACTCAACAAGCTACTCATCACTGCAACCCTGCACGGATAGATTTCTGAAAGAAAAACCACCAGGTTAAAAAAAACAAAAAATTGGAAGATAAAATAATAATTTACATGTTTATCTACCTTTGTGTGTGAACTCCTAGAGGTCACCTTGTCAGACTAGTTTTATCAACCGCTTCGCAGGAATCAGCTGTTTCGCCCATTAGCGTTTTAAAGAAATGAAAAAAAGTTAGGGAGGAAATCGTAGAGGAAAAACAACCAAAGTGCGATATTGAAGACTTAATCTTTCCAATTTTTCAGCAGTACCTTAGTAAGTAGACAGTGCAGTGAATGTCATAATGGACGAGACATGAAAATTTTTCCTAAATCTTTAAAACTGCTTTTAACTTCCAAAGATTGACGTAAATCTGTCAAATTTTGAGATATACTATCATTGAGATTTAGTGCGTGTCTATCAACAGATGTGTCATAGATTGAGACATACTATCATTGAGATTTAATGCGTGTCCATCAACAGATGTGTCATAGATTGAGACATACTATCATTGAGATTTAATGCGTGTCCATCAACAGATGTGTCATAGATTGAGACATACTATCATTGAGATTTAATGCGTGTCTATCAACAGATGTGTCATAGCTTGAGACATACTATCATTGAGATTTAATGCGTGTCTATCAACAGATGTGTCATAGATTGAGACATACTATCATTGAGATTTAATGCGTGTCTATCAACAGATGTGTCATAGATTGAGACATACTATCATTGAGATTTAATGCGTGTCTATCAACAGATGTTTCATAGATTGAGACATACTATCATTGAGATTTAATGCGTGTCCATCAACAGATGTGTCATAGATTGAGACATACTATCATTGAGATTTAATGCGTGTCTATCAACAGATTTGTCATAGCTTGAGACATACTATCATTGAGATTTAATGCGTGTCCATCAACAGATGTGTCATAGCTTGAGACATACTATTATTGAGATTTAGTGCGTGTCTATCAACACATGTGTTTGCACGTGATGCAGCTAAACACTGGCACAATTCAACATTCTACCTGAGGAAGACCATTTAGACCAGCGAGTTCTTTTACAAACCTATAATTTTAACAAAGAAAACAAAGTGATTCTCCTAATTAGAGTTATTTTCGAAGAAAATCTTATTCTAAACGCTTATCCATAATCTTTCAGCCAGACCTAATCTCCAAGCTAGAACTAATCTTTCAGACAGACCTAATCTCCAAGCCAGACCTAATCTCCAAGCCAGACCTAATCTCCATGCTAGACCTAATCTCCAAGCTACACCTAATATCCAAGCTAGATCTAATCTCGAAGCTAGAACTAATCTTTCAGCCAGACCTAATCATCAAGCTAGAACTAATCTTTCAGCAAGACCTAATATCTTGAAGCTAGACCTAATCTTGAAGCCAGACCGAATCTCCAAGCTAGGCCTAATCTTTCAGCCAGACCTAATTTTCAAGATAGACCTAATCTTCAAAAGACACATTATCTCTTAGCCAGGCGTTATTTTCCATATTGGCACGCTGTTAAGATGTTAGCTTCTATGTTCACAAAAGCACATCGACAAGGGTATAAATATTTGAAATGAGGGTCAATAGCAAGCTATGAAAGGGAGCAATGGTATGGAGCAATGGTATGGAGCAATGGTATGGAGCAATGGTATGGAGCAATGGTATGGAGCAATGGTATGGAGCAATGGTATGGAGCAATGGTATGGAGCAATGGTATGGAGCAATGGTATGGAGCAATGGTATGGAGCAATGGTATGGAGCAATGGTATGGAGCAATGGTATGGAGCAATGGAAAATGATTTTACTATGTCCTCATCACGACTAACACCTACCTTTATTTTAATCATTGAAATAAAAAAAAAGCAATTATAATTATTTCTATTTACAATGGTATCAAAATGAGGCTTTCAACAGATTTACTCACTAAGGCTTGCCTCCCTTGCACAGTGTAGCTGAGAAAGACGTGCTGGAAGTTTCTGTGCAACTTGCATGGAGAAATGGCCCGCGAGGCTCAATGCTAAGCGATAAAGAATTTGTTGGCAATCAGGGGACACCACCAGGATATTATCTTGCCCAAAAAAACGCTCTCCCTTGATGACGAAATGTTGTTACGGGGTAAAACTCTAATACCTGCACTAAAGGGGAGGCAACGGAGTCGAAAGGGGGGATCACTTAATGTAGATTTCTATCAATACGGATGCCTGGTGTCTTACACTTTGATGGTTCTCACCCTAAGCTGATATGGCCCCCAGCGGATCCGTCAGCAGCCTCTGGTGCCCATATCAAAATGCTAATGACAATTGTATTATTTTTATTTTTCCATATCTGTTTTCCAATCACATGAAAACTAAAACTGGCGCCTGTCAGAAATAAGATGGGACTTATATATGGATGTCTGGAATGTTTTACAAATCCTGTATTTTGTCTATGAAATAGAAATGCTTTAGTTTTAGGTAGTCTTAAAAGCTGATGGGATTAATAAAATGGACTACAGAGGTAAAACGTATAAAATGATATAGGCCTAGTGCTGTCATGGCTGGAAAGCACACAGGAGCTCAAACAAAGGCTCAAGGGCACAAATCTCAACGTCAAATTTATATCTTGCGCGAAGAAGTCATTTAATATGTTTGTTTTTTAAAAATACATTCTTTTTAATTTAAAACTCTGTAACTTTTTATTTACGACAAAACGTTGAAACACATTTTTTCTATGTCTACCCACCTTTGTGAAGTTCTAATTGCTGGTACAAGCCAGGCATTAAACTGAATTGTGGATACGCCTTGTCGACCAAGACACGACACCATGCTACCATTTAAGACTATTTTATAGAGATACGAGCAACAAAGCCCGTCCAAGGACGTTCCGCCACCGTTCGGTGGCATGTTGTAACTCCCCTCCAACAGCCGTCTCGACCGGCATACATGTGCACCACGTCAAAAATACTATTAATATATATATTTACGCTCAATTATTGCTGGCTGCCTCACGCCTAACGCTAAGGGACATCACTATGCTTTTTCAAATTGAAAATATAGACTTAAAAATCATAATCCTTTTGGTTTCCAGATTAACATTAACCAAACAACGCACGAACCTATGACGTCAGCATTTGTGTTGTTAACAGTGCTGACTGACTCAAAGAGTTATTTTTTTGGTGCAGTAATTTGGTGCGCTGCTTTCTAAAATTACATTACTTTAAAAATCGTGTGGTGATTAGCACTGTAAAAAATATTATATACACTAGTTTGTGCTGCGGCGCCGTGGCGCCTGCGGCGCCCCCCTTTTTTAAGGGTGCCTACGGCGCCCACCTTTTTCAAAAGCCCAACTAACTTGTCCTTGTATGATAAATACGTAATATTAAACACATAGCTCCTATTGTTGAATTGATACTATGTACAGGAAATGCAGAGAGATCTAGTTAGGGTGGAACTAATACTAATTAGCAACCACAGTAAGTAAACATTGGAAGGAAAACTCCTTTGTTGGTGGGCGGCACCAAGACCAAGCTAATTGGAGAATAATTGGGGGTTGTCCTGAAAAGGACAGTATGGCAAAAAAAATGGGCCGGGTGGTTCTGTTGTTGTTGATAGTGTGCTTTGAGCGTTACGGAATGAGTGAGTCAGTGATAATTGAGGGTGTTGTGCTGGGGTGCCAGCTAACTAAATACGATATATTAATTTTCCTGAAATGTACACAAAGTATTTCATAATTAACAATCTTCAAATCCTCTTTTTACATCGTTCCCTTTTCCAAATTTAAAATATGAGCTAAATCAATGACGTCATATAATATCTTTTTACGGCGAGAAATTTTAGAAAGCAGCGCACCAAATTACTGGGGAAAAAAAAACACTCTTATCGAACGTCCGCATGAAATTGTTCAATTATTAATAAAAAACAACCCGTAAAAAACCAAGTTTTTGACTATAAATCCTTTATGTATGAGACGTAACTAAAAGAATGTTCATAACAATACCATCCAAAAATACAAAATTGTAGTTGTGTCGTAAAACATGTTTAATATAATGCGCACCGATCAGGAATATCTTTATAAAAAGTGTTGTCAGTAAAATACGCACCTTATTGCGCGACAGAAAGGTTGTTCAATATAATGCGCACCCTTACACTCTATCTAAAAAAATAACATGATACATAGGAATAAATAAAATAATCTAAAAAATCAATAATTTAATTACGGTACATGCGATTGATCTGAAATTTTGATACATTGTTTTTATTATCGGTACGAAACAGCCTGCAAAATTTCAGCTCGCTAGCTTACGAGCAAGTGGGTTAAAAATCGATCAAAAGTTTTGGCGACAAGGGCGGGCGCGCAAGCGCGGGCGGCCGCAGACACCACGAGTTAATATAAAGGATTAAAAAAATAGTGTGGAGGGTGTTTAATGTTAATCTGGAAACCAAAATGATTATCCAATTTTTTAAAAAAGCAGAGTGATGTCCCTTAGCGTTAGGCTGCATAATTGAGCGTAAATATATATAATATATATATATATATATATATATATATATATATATATATATATATATATATATATATATATATATATATATTATATATATATACATATTCTAGTTTGTGCTAGGGCGCGCTCAGCCCACTCTGATTTGCGTGTTTTAAAGGGCGGCCCTACGGCACCCACCTTTTTTTGTCAAAAGCCCAACTGACTTGTCCTTGTATGATAAATACGTATTATTAAACACATAGCTCGTATTGTTATAACAGCTATATCAATGAACATAATTTAATGACATGAGTAAATAAAATAGTAACAATCTTCAAATCCTCTTTTTACATCGTTCCCTTTTCCAAAATTAAAATATGAGCTAAAACAATGACGTCATATAATATCTTTTTTACTGCGAGAAATTTTAGAAAGCAGCGCACCAAAATTACTGCACCAAAAAATATTAAGTCTATATTTTCAATTTTAAAAAAAAGCAGAGTGATGTCCCTTAGCGTTAGGCATCAGCGATAATTGAGCGTAAATATATATATATGATAATACTTTGTGTACATTTCAGGAATATTTAGTATTTATCATACAAGGATAAGTTACTTGGACTTTTGACCAAAAAAACAACAACACCCTATTATAAAATACTTTGTGTACATTTAAGAAAGTTTAATATTACGTATTTATCATACAAGGACAAGTTAGTTGTGCTTTAGAAAAAGGTGGGCGTCGTAGGCGCCCTTAAAAAAGGGGGCGCCGCAGGCGCCACGGCGCCGCAGCACAAACTAGTATACAATATAATAGCCCAAGTCACAGGCTGCTTGGATGTGTAACGCTACCACGTCATTTTTGAGCTTATATTTTAATACAAGGCGTGCATCGGAAGGCGCACAAAAAGGTGTGCAAAATAATTATAAATTAAAGACGCGCTGTAAAAAATATTTTTTATTTTAAATTATGACGTCATTGTTTTAGCTTATATTATAATTTTTGAAAATGGGCATTATGTAAAAATAGGATTTGAGGATTTATAATTATAAAATACTTTGTGTACTTTTTCGCAAGTTTAATATTTCTTATTTATAAAACAAGGATAAGTTACTTGGGCTTTTGACCAAAAAAAAGTCTGCGCCGTAGGCGCCCTACAGCTGCAGTGATCGCCGTAGGCGCCCTACAACCCCTATTATAAAATACTTTGTGTACATTTCGGTAAGTTCAATATTAAGTATTAATCAAACAAGGACAAGTTAGTTGGGCTTTTCGGCCCCGTGCAACCTAGTTCATTATAGTTAAAATAAATAACTCGTAAAAACAGAGCTTTTTACTATAAAATACTATAAATCCCAAGGTCATTTGTATGGTTGTAAATCGCATAACTCAAAATAAAGTCTTGGAAGAAATACTGCATAAAAAATAACTCGTTCTGAACGTCTGCGTAAACGTGTTCAATATGATTGGCTGTAGGAGTCATATGTGTTTGAGGGACCAATCGTTATCGATGACCGCATGGAACATAGCCTTTAATTATATAGGAGGATATCAACTGAATAATGTAAACAAAAGGTAGAATACCTCAAACAGTAGTGAAAACTAACAGAGCAGCAATGGCTACTTTTTATTTGCATGTTGTTTATATTTCTGTGGACACCTGTACTTGATGAGATCAATGATGAACTTTATGCACTAAACTAAGTTAAAAAATCGTTTGCAGATTTACAGGAAGATACATTTTAAATTTGACTGATAACAAAATTGTTTATAAAAATCTGTGGGATTGTGCTGAAACCTCCCTGACGAAGAAGGAGAGAGAGAGAGAGAGAGAGAGAAAGAAAGAGAGAGAGAGAGAGAGAGAGTTAGAGAGAGAGAGAGAGAGAGTAGAGAGAGAGAGAGAGACAGAGAGAGAGAGACAGAGAGAGAGAGTTAGAGAGAGAGAGAGAGACAGAGAGAGAGAGACAGAGAGAGAGAGAGAGACAGAGAGAGAGAGACAGAGAGAGAGACAGAGAGAGAGTAGAGAGAGAGACAGAGAGTGAGAGAGGGGAGAGAGAGAGAGAGAGAAAGAGAGAGAGAGAGAGAGAGAGAGAGAGAGAGAGAGAGAGAGAGAGAGAGGAGAGAGAGAGAGAGAGAGAGAGAGAGAGAGAGGGCAATATCTTGGAGAAGGAAGTGAGGTTGCAAACTTGTCACATGAAAATGAGTTCAGAAGAAATTTCTATTTTTCATTAGCTAAGGTTACAATAAATCTTCATGAGAACTTTCGGCCGATAGAGAGCTCTTAAAACATACATGACTTTCTGACAGTAGCTGGACGTTGCTGGCCATCATATCAAATTCGAGTACGCATCATGGATGGTAGGGACAATGAATGACTAACTCACGGAAAATAAACGTAAATAACTGAACACAAGACCAATGGATTTTTGAAAGTTTATTACAAAGTTTCTCTGTATAGCAAATAGCATGATAACATTACTTCGTATATTCTTACAATTGGTTTAAGTAATGCCAACTACTGTAAGTCAAGCTTCTCTAAACTAAAGTCAATCAAAAATTAAATACGATCAATAATCAGTACTTTGATATTGACAGACCCATCAAAGATTTTACCTTTAGGAAAAGCTGTAAACTTGAAGTTTATAGAAGAAAGGAAAGTTATTCAATTTTTATTAACTTAACCCTTTATAATGTACTTAGTATTATTTTCTAATAAAAATTTATAATAGCACCTTATTTTATAATACAGGGGAGCGGCGGAAAACTTGGCATCTACCCCGGGTGGCAGAAACCCAGGCTACGCCGCTGATTTTTGTATCAAAGATCTTTACGGTGAATTTCTGTGAAACTGTTATGACGAGGGAAGCATCTGTCAGATGAAGTTACACGCCTTAATAAAAAAAAATTCCATTTCCTTTTCACTTCCGACATCGTACACAACAGAAAGATATCACAGAAGAGCACGTGCCGGGGAGCCTCTTTCTGAGTTCAATTAAATTGTATCGTAGAATTCATCCAGTCTTGCAGTACTCAGTGGGTTAAAACTCTGACCTGTCTGGTTAGATTTTTGAAAATCCAAAATAAAAGTGCAGTAACAGCAGGAGTCCGCCCTTGTACCCGGTACCTTGTACCAAGTTTCCTGTACCTTTTAACAAGTTCCCGGTACCTTGTATCAAGTTCTCCGCACCTTGTACCAAGTTCCCTGTACCTTGTACCAAGTTCCCAATACCTTGTACCTCGCATTAGGTTTGTGATTGTCTGCTTAATGAAACTGTTGAACTCATTCCACCATTGAACAGATTGCTCAAAACTTTATGCACATAATTACAAGGAATCTGATGGCTAAACAAATAGACTCTGGTTATTTTAATGTATCAGTTCTTCAGGACATTAGAACTTATATCATTCTTGAGGCCGTTGTTCATTTTGGTATTCACTAGAACCATTGAAAAAAAATGTTTTACATGTATAACACAACGTGAGAACCACTATTTTAACTTTATTATTCGGGTGTTCCATTACAAAAACAAATGCTTGGGTATTTGAGCAATAAAAAAACTGGACTTGATTAAAACCGTTAGTGATGATTTGAGAAGTTAAAACTCTTGTTGATTTAGTTTAAAATCTCACTCGTTGAGCCACTGGGAAAAATGTTTTTGTGAACATTATAATTTCCAAAGTCAAATCTCAGGTCAGTGTTGAAATTTAGGCTTTTAATTAGTTTTAAATTGCTTTTACATATTTTTCAAATAAAGTATTTATGAGTCATACAACAAAGGCTAGATAGTTGTGTGCCCTTTGTTTTCATCATAACAGTGCACCATTAACCGTAATTATGCCTGCTATTTCAAGGCATACAATTCTAAAAATGCATTTTTCTCTCTGTAATTTAGTCGGATTTAGTTAAATCCTAAAACAAGAACAAAAACCTTAATCATGATAGAAAGCAAAACAATGTTCCTTACTGTAAAATTTAAATATTGAAAAAAGCAAACGCTTTTAAAATCTTTACTTTTCAAGCATCTTTAAGACGATAAAATTTTAATTATAGAATACTTTCAACATTTAACTGCAAAGGAATACATTTATTGTCTAAAATCTTTGGAATTATTTAAATATCTGTAAAAAGAAATCGTTTTGATGTTATTTAAAAGTTCAGTTGGTCCAGTCCATTGTAAGTCCTGCAGAAATTCAGTAGGTCCAGTCCATTGTAAGTGCTGCAGAAGCAAAGTTTGAGCTTATTTCAGTCATCTGCGCAAACATAACAAATGTGAACAACACTAACTACAAAATGTTATGGCGTTTCTACTTCGAGATATAAACTGTACATTTTTTAGGATCTCTGAGATGTACTTTAAAAAAACCATTAAAATTTCTGGATGTCTATAGCTTTACATAAAATCTATGAACTGTCCGTTTACAAACATACAAATGGCTTTGATTGGAAATGGGAAATAAAATAATTTAAACGACTGAGTACACGAGATGTCAATGTTATTCTAATTTTATTAAGTGTTTGTGTTAATTAAGATTTTCTTAATTGTCGTCACCAAGGCACGTCCCAAAGGAGGCCAAGGTCAAGGGCTTCAAGAATATATCTAGGAATTAATATTCTAGTACATTTTAAAGATCTAGTCAGAATTTTATTTTAATATTTTTTCACTCTCTTAGCTTGACGATCATTCAGATGCCTTAGCAAGTTCTTCTGATTCAAGATTTATTTCATTGTTACTTGTGCTAGAGCTTTCAATTTAAGTGTTTGAGAAAGGGGGGGGGGAGGGGTTGCCAGAAGGTATCACATAAATAGGGCAGCTAAAAATATCCCCGCCACATATTTTGTACATATGTTTTAAAAAAAATATTTTTAAAAAAATTATTTAAAAAATATTTACAATAACGCCTTTTAATGCGTTAAGTCCCATCTACTTATGTGAACGGTCAGAGCATACAAAAAAAGCAAAAGTATCCCAATATGTTCTCATACGCTCCTGGTACGTTACACTTTCTGTTCACGCCCTTGATTACATTAATAATATAAGATACCCCTGTAAACCTCTGTGTAACACCACTTACATATCCCATCAATATTTACATTTCCGGAAAACAAATTAGCACGCCTTTAAAGCTATTATTGTTGACATTTGTTCCCATGGAAACCCTCTGCTTCTACAAAGTTCATGCGCGAATTTGTTTTTCATTTCTTAAAAGATGTGATGATACTAACACATTTAAAAGATGTGATGATACTAACACACTTACAAGATGTGATGATACTAACACACATTAAAAGATGTGATGATACTAACACACTTAAAAGATGTGATGATACTAACACACTTACAAAGATGTGATGATACTAACACACTTAAAAGATGTGATGATACTAACACACTTAAAAGATGTGATGATACTAACACACTTAAAAGATGTGATGATACTAACACACTTACAAAGATGTGATGATACTAACACACTTAAAAAATGTGATGATACTAACACACTAACACAGTAACACACTTGTATATTCAGCGAGGCGTGAGATCGCTCTCTTAAATATGTTCCAACACCTGACCAAGTCATGTTACTAAGATGTTTAGTGGACAATCTTGACGTATTGAATGTAAGCAGGTAATAACGTTTGGCATCAAAGACTCAAAAACTGAACAGGTAAAGAAACACTTAGAAGCTGTTGGACTTAGTTTGCCTTCACATTGAATGACATGACGATGTTAACACATCATAATTCAATTTTAGCCGGGATAAAATGTATCAGGTATCCTGGAAAAAACAAAGCGCAAAAGGCCCAATTAAAAATGACTTGGGAAGCTGACTGTAGATTTCAAGGATGTGGAGGAATTCGATCAAGTTTCCCGAGAGTTTTGGGAGGGGCGATGAGAGAGGCAGGTCATTATTCCTGTATCAATGGTGGGACAGCAGTTTATCAACGGTGGGACAGCAGTCTATCAATGGTGGAACAGCAGTTTATTAATGGTGGGACAGCAGTTTATCAATCGTGCCACAGCAGTTTATCAATGGTGGGACAGCAGTTTATCAATGGTGGGACAGCAGTGTATCAATGGTGGGACAGCAGTGTATCAATGGTGGGACAGCAGTGTATCAATGGTGGGACAGCAGTGTATCAATGGTGGGACAGCAGTTTATCAATGGTGGGACAGCAGTGTATCAATGGTGGGACAGCAGTGTATCAATGGTGGGACAGCAGTTTATCAATGGTGGGACAGCAGTGTATCAATGGTGGGACAGCAGTGTATCAATGGTGGGACAGCAGTTTATCAATGGTGGGACAGCAGTGTATCAATGGTGGGACAGCAGTTTATCAATGGTGGAAGCAGTATATGTGGGACAGCAGTTTATCAATGGTGGGACAGCAGTTTATCAATGGTGGGACAGCAGTGTATCAATGGTGGGACAGCAGTTTATCAATGGTGGGACAGCAGTTTATCAATGGTGGGACAGCAGTGTATCAATGGTGGGACAGCAGTTTATCAATGGTGGGACAGCAGTGTATCAATGGTGGGACAGCAGTTTATCAATGGTGGGACAGCAGTGTATCAATGGTGGGACAGCAGTTTATCAATGGTGGGACAGCAGTGTATCAATGGTGGGACAGCAGTTTATCAATGGTGGGACAGCAGTTTATCAATGGTGGGACAGCAGTTTATCAATGGTGGGACAGCAGTTTATCAATGGTGGGACAGCAGTGTATCAATGGTGGGCAGCAGTTTACATGGTGGGACAGCAGTTTATCAATGGTGGGACAGCAGTGTATCAATTGTGGGACAGCAGTGTATCAATGTGGGACAGCAGTGTATCAGTGGTGGGACAGCAGTGTATCAATTGTGGGACAGTAGTTATCAATGGTGGGACAGCAGTTTATCAATGGTGGGACAGCAGTTTATCAATGGTAGGACAGCAGTTTATCAATGGTAGGACAGCAGTTTATCAATGGTGGGACAGCAGTTTATCAATGGTGGGACAGCAGTTTATCAATGGTGCCACAGCAGTTTATCAATGGTGCTGCAGCAGTTTATCAATGGTGCCACAGCAGTTTATCAATGGTGGGACAGCAGTTTATCAATGGTGCTGCAGCAGTTTATCAATTGTGCTGCAGCAGTTTATCAATGGTGCCACAGCAGTTTATCAATGGTGCCACAGCAGTTTATCAATGGTGCTGCAGCAGTTTATCAATGGTGCTGCAGCAGTTTATCAATGGTGGGACAGCAGCAGTTATGTTTTCAGCAAGATTCACAGAGAGACAGAGCCTGGGAAACATTTTACTATCCAATTTTGCCTTTGAAGAAATAGTTTGATATAAAAAAGGAGATAGGTGGTTGGTTAGAGAGGGATTATATCCTGTTGATGACCTTATGTGATTGACTGGTGTCACTGGAGTCACTGGTGTATATCCTGTTGATGACTTTATGTGATTGGCTTTGGTTATAGGGTTCTGTCTTGTTTGACTTACCAACATTATGTAGTTTGATTTGGCCACTGGTCTACAGGGTAAAGTGTTTTAATCGGTGTAAAAGATTTGGCCTAGAGAAAGATGTTTGAGTATCAATCGGTGAAAAATGAAGATGAAATTTCCTAACACAATGATGTGTTACTATTTCTCAAGATAAGTTTGATTTCTTTATATGTAATATTTCATAACTAGTTTGTGCTGGGGCGCCGTGGCGCCTGAGGCGCCCCCTTTTTTAAGGGCGCCTACGGCGCCCAACTTTTTCAAAAGCCCACTAACTTGTCCTTGTATGATAAATACGTAATATTAAAATTTCTTAAATGTACACAAAGTATTTTATAGAAAAAAAATTTTTAATTAAAAATTATTTTTTTTATGTCAAAAGCCCAAGTAACTTATCATTGTATGATAAATACGAAATATTCCTGAAATGTACAGAAAGTATGTATATAATATAGGTTGTGCTGCGGCGCCCACTTTTATTTAGGGAGGGGCGATGAGAGAGGCAGGTCATTATTCCTGTATCAATAGCGGGACAGCAGTTTATCAATGGTGGGACAGCCCACCTTTTTCAAAAGCCCAACTAACTTGTCCTTGTATGATAAATACGTAATATTAAACTTTCTTAAATGTACACCAAGTATTTTATAATAGTTTTTTTATTTTTATTTTATTTTTTATGATGTCAAAAGCCCAAGTAACTTATCCTTTTATGATAAATACGAAATATTCCTGAAATGTGCACAAAGTATGTATATAATATAGGTTGTGCTGTGGCGCCCACTTTTATTTAGGGCGCCTACGGCGCCCACTTTTTTCAAAAGCCCAAGTAACTTATCCTTGTATGATAAATACGAAATATTCCTGAAAATTAAACAAAGCATTTTTTCTATATAATAATTTTTACAGTGCTAATCACCACACGATTTTTAAACTAATTTTAGAAAGCAGCGCACCAAATTACTGCACCAAAAAATAACTATTTGCGTCAATCAGCACTGCTTACAACGCAAAATTTTAAAAAAAGCAGAGTGATGTCCCTTAGCGTTAGGCATCAGCGATAATTGAGCGTAAATATAATATATGATTAATTTACATGAGATTTATTTAATGAGGTATTAAGTAATGATTAATCGAGTTGAGATTTCTTTAAAGGCATTACGAAATGATGAATCCAGAAGGTATGTCTTTAATGAGGTATTAAGTACTGATTAATCCAGATGATATTTCTGTAGTGATGTATTAAGTACTGATTGATCGCAATGAGATTTACTTAATGCCGAATAAGATTATAATTAAGTAAGATCAGTTTTCTTGAAAGAACTTGATGAGTGCTCAAAGATTATTCCATTAATCGGTCGGTTGACTGGTCTCCAAAAACAGTTTTTAAAAAATAGTTGGTAGAAAAACAACAATCTCGTCTTGCTTCATTGAATACGTGTTTAAAAAATATAAAGTTGTTTGTTTGGGAGCCCTGAAAGTGAAACAAGTAGAACAAGTAGAACAAGGAACAAGTAGAACAAGTAGAACAAGTAGAACAAGTAGAACAAGTAGAACAAGTAGAACAAGTGAAACAAGTAGAACAAGTAGAACAAGCAGAACAAGTAGAACAAGTAGAACAAGTGAAACAAGTAGAACAAGTAGAACAAGTAGAACAAGTAGAACAAGTAGAACAAGTAGAACAAGTGAAACAAGTAGAACAAGTAGAACAAGTAGAACAAGTAGAACAAGTAGAACAAGTAGAACAAGTAGAACAAGTAGAACAAGTAGAACAAGTAGAAAAGTAGAACAAGTAGAACAAGTAGAACAAGTAGAACAAGTAGAACAAGTAGAAATAGTAGAACAAGTAGAACAAGTAGAACAAGTAGAACAAGTAGAACAAGTAGAACAAGTAGAACAAGTAGAACAAGTAGAACAAGCAGAACAAGTAGAACAAGTAGAACAAGTAGAGCAAGTGAAACAAGTAGAACAAGCAGAACAAGTAGAACAAGTGAAACAAGTAGAACAAGCAGAACAAGTAGAACAAGCAGAACAAGTAGAACAAGTAGAACAAGTAGAACAAGTAGAGCAAGTAGAACAAGTGAAACAAGTAGGACAAGCAGAACAAGTAGAACAAGTGAAACAAGTAGAACAAGTAGAACAAGTAGAACAAGTAGAGCAAGTAGAGCAAGTAGAGCAAGTAGAACAAGTGAAACAAGTAGAACAAGTGAAACAAGTAGAACAAGTAGAACAAGTAGAGCAAGTAGAGCAAGTAGAACAAGTGAAACAAGTAGAACAAGTGAAACAAGTAGAACAAGTAGAACAAGTAGAACAAGTAGAACAAGTAGAAAAAGTAGAACAAGTAGAGACAAGTAGAACAAGTAGAACAAGTAGAACAAGTAGAACAAGTAGAACAAGTGAAACAAGTAGAACAAGCGAAACAAGTAGAACAAGTAGAACAAGTAGAACAAGTAGAACAAGTAGAACAAGTAGAACAAGTAGAACAAGTAGAGCAAGTAGAGCAAGTAGAGCAAGTGAAACAAGTAGAACAAGTGAAACAAGTAGAACAAGTAGAACAAGTAGAACAAGTAGAACAAGTAGAACAAGTAGAACAAGTAGAACAAGTAGAACAAGTAGAACAAGTGAAACAAGTAGAACAAGTGAAACAAGTAGAACAAGTAGAACAAGTAGAGCAAGTAGAACAAGTAGAACAAGTAGAACAAGTGAAACAAGTAGAACAAGTGAAACAAGTAGAACAAGTAGAACAAGTAGAGCAAGTAGAGCAAGTAGAACAAGTGAAACAAGTAGAACAAGTGAAACAAGTAGAACAAGTAGAACAAGTAGAACAAGTAGAACAAGTAGAACAAGTAGAACAAGTAGAACAAGTAGAGCAAGTAGAACAAGTAGAACAAGTAGAACAAGTAGAACAAGTGAAACAAGTAGAACAAGTGAAACAAGTAGAACAAGTAGAACAAGTAGAACAAGTAGAACAAGTAGAACAAGTAGAGCAAGTAGAGCAAGTAGAACAAGTGAAACAAGTAGAACAAGTGAAACAAGTAGAACAAGTAGAACAAGTAGAACAAGTAGAACAAGTGAAACAAGTAGAACAAGTAGAACAAGTAGAACAAGTGAAACAAGTAGAACAAGTAGAACAAGTAGAACAAGTAGAACAAGTAGAACAAGTAGAACAAGTGAAACAAGAAGAACAAGTAGAACAAGTGAAACAAGTTGAACAAGTAGAACAAGTAGAACAAAAGAACAAGTAGAACAAGTGAAACAAGTAGAACAAGTAGAACAAATGAAGTTATTTGATCTAATATATATCTAAGGACAGTAAATAGTTTTCCACTAAAAAGATGTGCTTTTGTTTACATTTTACGTGTCACGCTGAGCTCGGTCCAGCGATCGGTGACCAGACCTTTCCAAGCAAAAGGGAGTTAAGACAGATTCAGTCTGTAAATGTTTGTCGCGTTTGAACATAATCAGTACTGTTAGTTATGCCTCATATATAAGGGATTTATAGTCAAAAACTTTGTTTTTACGGGGCTGTTTTATTACAAGTTTGGATTCATCGCGGGAATTTACAGCCAATAAAAAAGGAAAAACTAACCCATCTTATGAAAAAACGTTCAAGGGGAATAATCACACTCCCCCAACCAGCAGCAGAAGCAAGACCCCAAAATAATCAATGCCAGCCTAAACTATGTTTGTAGAATTGTGTTAACTACCAGTGGCATTAATGGGCTTTACAATTACGGACACATGTCCGTGTCAGATCACGGAACGGAACATTGAATTCACGCGGGAAACCTTCAATGTTTTGAGATGATCAGCAAAAATGGCCAGATCCTTGTTGATCCTTACAGGCCTACTCGAGACTTTCCTTATTGAATCACAACGACAGCCGAGAGGAGAGCGAGGGCCCAATATACCCCTCGTCCTGTGAGAAATGAGCAGACATGTTTCTTGCCATTTGATGCCAACAATTATTTGCTTCGTTCACTGAGCACGTTATTTTAGAAACTTGAATAGAGAAAAACATCCCACGTTTTTTTTAGGTCAAAGCATTCAGATTTTTTGAAAAAGATGTAACATCGAATGAAACGAAAAGAAACGTTTGGCAGTATTGGCATCAAGTGATACAGATATGTGAAGGGGGTATGATGGAGAAATATAAGCAGCGTGTTTGAGATTAATAGAAACGATATAAACAAGGGCGGGAGAGGTAGACGCGATTTGAATGTGTTTTCTAAGTTTCTGTTAATTTACTTAAATCTTATACACTTCTGTGAATGTGTGCATGGCGGCTGTACACTTGTAAGTGTTGTGGTTACGTTAGAAACTATGGGAATGGTGGCTGTACTCTTGTAAGTGTTGTGGTTACGTTAGAACTATGGGAATGGTGGCTGTACTCTTGTAAGTGTTGTGGTTACGTTAGAACTATGGGAATGGTGGCTGTACACTTGTAAGTGTTGTGGTTACGTTAGAACTATGGGAATGGTGGCTGTACACTTGTAAGTGTTGTGGTTACGTTAGAACTATGGGAATGGTGGCTGTACACTTGTAAGTGTTGTGGTTACGTTAGAACTATGGGAATGGTGGCTGTACACTTATAAGAGTTGTGGTTACGTTAGAACTATGGGAATGGTGGCTGTACACTTGTAAGTGTTGTGGTTACGTTAGAACTATGGGAATGGTGGCTGTACACTTATAAGAGTTGTGGTTACGTTAGAACTATGGGAATGGTGGCTGTACACTTATAAGAGTTGTGGTTACGTTAGAACTATGGGAATGGTGGCTGTACACTTATAAGAGTTGTGGTTACGTTAGAACTATGGGAATGGTGGCTGTACACTTATAAGAGTTGTGGTTACGTTAGAACTATGGGAATGGTGGCTGTACACTTATAAGAGTTGTGGTTACGTTAGAACTATGTGAATGGTGGCTGTACACTTATAAGAGTTGTGGTAACGTTAGAACTATGTGAATGATATTTGTGGGTAACTTTTACACACTTTCAACATTTAAAAGTCTAATATAAAGTAAGACTAGACATAAACCATGGATAAGAGGAGGACGCTATCATCTTCTGTTAGAAGGAGCGTCTATAATAAGATATGATAAGATTTGTTGTTTTCTTTTTTTGTGTGTCCCATAACCTCGTGGTCGTAGGGGGTTCTTATGTGTTTTTTTTTAAATTTGAAAAACAGAAAGGCGGGTGGGGGATGGTCGCGAGTGGGTGGATTCACTGTTTCCGGTTTTCTTCATCATTTGCCTAACGGCTCTGTTGAGACGACGGCGAGAATGTGTAAATGGATAATTGAAATTTGATCAAAAAAATAATTTTAAAGGAAGAATTTTAAAAAATATGTTTTAAATTTTACAGTTCAGAGAATAAAGATTTTTTTTTAATGCCAAGACAAAAAATGTGAAACGGTGGGCAGCAAGATATTTCCATAAGTTGATAAGAAAAAAGTACAACAGAAGAAAATGACCCGCATCTTTGGGGATTTTCTCTGTAGGAGGGCAGACATTGGGGGACTGATTAGATTAAACATGGAATGGCATTAGGTGGTGTTTGGACAGGTTGGTGGTGTGTGTTATAGAGGAGGTTTGGACAGGTTGGTGGTGTGTGTTATAGAGGAGGTTTGCATAGGTTGGTGGTGTGTGTTAGAGAGGAGGTTTGGATAGGTTGGTGGTGTGTGTTAGAGAGGAGGTTTGGACAGGTTGGTGGTGTGTGTTAGACAGGAGGTTTGGACAGGTTGGTGGTGTGTGTTAGACAGGAGGTTTGGGACAGGTTGGTGGTGTGTGTTATAGAGGAGGTTTGGACAGGTTGGTGGTGTGTGTTAGACAGGAGGTTTGGACAGATTGGTGGTGTGTGTTAGACAGGAGGTTTGGACAGGTTGGTGGTGTGTTATAGAGGAGGTTTGGACTGGTTGGTGGTGTGTTATATAGGAGGTTTGGACAGGTTGGTGGTGTGTTATAGAGGAGGTTTGGACAGGTTGGTGGTGTGTGTTAGACAGGAGGTTTGGACAGGTTGGTGGTGTGTGTTAGAGAGGAGGTTTGGACAGGTTGGTGGTGTGTGCTATAGAGGAGGTTTGGACAGGTTGGTTGTGTGTGTTAGACCGGAGGTTTGGATAGATTGGTGGTGTGTGTTAGACAGGAGGTTTGGATAGATTGGTGGTGTGTGTTAGACAGGAGGTTTGGATAGATTGGTGGTGTGTGTTAGACAGGAGGTTTGGATAGATTGGTGGTGTGTGTTAGACAGGAGGTTTGGATAGATTTGGTGGTGTGTGTTAGACAGGAGGTTTGGATAGATTGGTGGTGTGTGTTAGACAGGAGGTTTGGATAGATTGGTGGTGTGTGTTAGACAGGAGGTTTGGATAGATTGGTGGTGTGTGTTAGACAGGAGGTTTGGATAGATTTGGTGGTGTGTGTTAGACAGGAGGTTTGGATAGATTGGTGGTGTGTGTTAGACAGGAGGTTTGGATAGATTGGTGGTTGTGTGAATGAGAGGCGGTTTGGACAGGTTGGTTGTGTGGTAGAGAGGAGGTTTGAATAGGTTGGTGGTGTATTAGTGATGTGAGTTTCTAAGCATAAAAATAATTAATTCAAAGATTAAAATTGTGTAAGTAGAGTTGAACTCTAAAAAACCATTTATGTGTGGATAGTTAAGGTGAGTAAAGAATATAGTAAACATTTGTAAGGATACCAGAATTCAAAATGAATACATTTGAACACTCAACAACTGCAGCTCATGAAGATTTTTGAGGTCCTGTGAGCTGAACGATATCTTTAGAGAAGAGCGAAAATATGTTATAATATGTGAGACTCGGTGATAAAGTTTTATGTAGATTTCTACATGTCACATAAAGAAAATGGCTTATTCAGCGCACAACGGAAGTTGACCACAAGAGAAATGTCTCCTAATGATAATGTCAGCAGAGTGGAAAGTTCTTTTGTTCATGAACCGCGCCAAAGGTCGAACTGTATGACATTCTAGAACAATGTCTGGTCCACTTCATGACGTAGCCGAGGGCAAGTCGACCTAGCCGGTGTCCGATGTGACTCGTGAGCACAAGATTGGAAATCCTGATACAGTTTTCTTGTCAGCATCTTGAACCTAATGACTTCTCTCATCTATACCATTATAGCTTATGTAGCTAATGATCACGTGATGGCGTAGGGGAAATACAACAATACCAGGGTTCTTATGTAGCTAATGATCACGTGATGGTGTAGGGGAAATACAACAATACCAGGGTTCTTATGTAGCTAATGATCACGTGATGGTGTAGGGGAAATACAACAATACCAGGGTTCTTATGTAGCTAATGATCACGTGATGGTGTAGGGGAAATACAACAATACCAGGGTTCTTATGTAGCTAATGATCACGTGATGGTGTAGGGGAAATACAACAATACCAGGGTTGTTATGTAGCTAATGATCACGTGATGGTGTAGGGGAAATACAACAATACCAGGGTTCTTATGTAGCTAATGATCACGTGATGGTGTAGGGGAAATACAACAATACCATGGTTCTTATGTAGCTAATGATCACGTGATGGTGTAGGGGAAATACAAAATACCGGGTTTTTGAGATGACAGTGAGGGGAAATACAACAATACCAGGGTTCTTATGTAGCTAATGATCACGTGATGGTGTAGGGGAAATACAACAATACCAGGGTTCTTATGTAGCTAATGATCACGTGATGGTGTAGGGGAAATACAACAATACCAGGGTTCTTATGTAGCTAATGATCACGTGATGGTGTAGGGGAAATACAACAATACCAGGGTTCTTATGTAGCTAATGATCACGTGATGGTGTAGGGGAAATACAACAATACCAGGGTTGTTATGTAGCTAATGATCACGTGATGGTGTAGGGGAAATACAACAATACCAGGGTTCTTATGTAGCTAATGATCACGTGATGGTGTAGGGGAAATACAACAATACCATGGGTTCTTATGTAGCTAATAATCACGTGATGGTGTAGGGGAAATACAACAATACCAGGGTTTTTGATGTATTTATTGATCACGTGATGGTGTAGGGGAAATACAACAATACCATGGTTCTTATGTAGCTAATGATCACGTGATGGTGTAGGGGAAATACAAAATACCAGGGTTCTTATGTAGCTAATGATCACGTGATGGTGTAGGGGAAATACAACAATACCAGGGTTCTTATGTAGCTAATGATCACGTGATGGTGTAGGGGAAATACAACAATACCAGGGTTCTTATGTAGCTAATGATCACGTGATGGTGTAGGGGAAATACAACAATACCATGGTTCTTATGTAGCTAATGATCACGTGATGGTGTAGGGGAAATACAACAATACCAGGGTTCTTATGTAGCTAATGATCACGTGATGGTGTAGGGGAAATACAACAATACCAGGGTTCTTATGTAGCTAATGATCACGTGATTGTGTAGGGGAAATACAACAATACCAGAGTTTTTGATGTATTTATTGATCACGTAATGTTGTAACAGAAATAAAATATGCAGGATATTCATACGGGAAATTACCACGGACTGCAATTATAAGTTTTAAATAACATAATAGGTATTTTTTATGAATAAAAAACTTTAATGTATTAACTTGTGTCTGTAGTTTCTTATCTTACGTGGCTCGGTCTATTATAAGTCCGTCCACAATTCATGTACACCTCTGACTGAAAAAAGACTTTAGCGTGAACTAACATTACTCTCTAGTCCAAACATCTAAAGAAGAACTGAGCTCCGCCCACAAAAAGCCTTCTCTAATTTCTTAATTCAACAATAAACTGTGAATGGCCAGCAAATCATATTATACATAGGTTTTGAATATATCAAGCAATTAACTTCATTGGTTGTCGTAAAGGCAGTTACCTCCTCCTGTCTTTACGTTATTTTTACAGGAACGGCTCTCTATCTCTATCCATTACAATAATTTCTAAATATAAACTCCGTGAAGCAAGTTTTCCTCATTATGTTATTAATTTTATGCACAATTTTACGATAGCCGAGTTCCAGAGGTCAATGCTGGGAAGCTGGCAAATCCACGAACTGAACGGAGACTTTGGCACTAGTCAAGGAACTCAGAGAACTGTACGGAGACTTTGGCACAAGTCAAGGAACTCACAGAATGAATCGATTGGAATTAATAAACTGAATTGTTCAAAACCCCCTCCCACCTTTCCCCAACTCTGGAAATGAAGATTTATGTTGGATGCTGAAAAAAGGAGGATGCTGGGATACTGCAGCTGAGCGTTGGATGAAAAAATGGATGGGGGAGGGGGTGAGGGGGGTAACAACCCGCATGACCTTATTAGTATTCATAGCTTTAAAAGCCCGGATGTCGTCCGTACATTGAGAAAGATTAACTTGGCAGACACTTTCAAGAACTCGCAGTCACTGCCAAGGTTTCCTGAGAGGACAGAAGTAAAGTACTAAATGTTGTTGTCCGCTGTATTTGGGATGTGAGTCGGTCTGCTGTTGGTATCAATACACTAGTGCAGGGGTCGGGCAACCATGGCTCGCGAGCCAGATGTGGCTCTATTGATGGCTGCATATGGATCTCAGAAAAATGTTCGATTATAAAAAAAATTTTTATTCAGACTCATTTGAACTATATATTAATTACATATAAAACAGCTTAACAATGTTATTAAAAAAATTAATTCAGAGACATTTTTATTGTACTTTCGGTGTTGAAATTACACAAAATGTACATATTTACTAGTTTTTAGTTTTAAACATAATGTATGGCTCTCACAGAATTACTTTTCAAAATGTGTGGTGTTTATGGCTCTCTCAGACAAAAAGTTTCCCGACCCCTGCACTAGTGTATGTGGAACAAGAGTTGTATGACAACATAGTCATACGGCTTTTTGAAACTAATATATGAAGTATGCAATGCTCTTTTAAAAAATAATACACTTCAACATAATTGTATTTCCAATGCGGTCATTAAAAATCTGATAATGATAAATTACAAGCAAAAACTTGGTCTATAATCATAGAGGCGTTAGTGCGCAGAAAAGAAGTGAAGTTTGTGGAAAAACGTGTAATAAAATAAAATAAATCTATAAAAACCCTTCAGGGATATTCTATCAATGCTAGAAATTGTTCATCGAGTCCATGGCTATAGCAATAACAAATCGATGAAGTAATTATGAAAATAAGCGATGATGTAAAGGACAGTTGAAATCAAGAGAAAAAAAAATAATCCTGTAATACAGTTGATAAAAAACTATAATCTCTCATTTAGTATCCATCGAAACGAATAAAACGATTGGCTTCACTTCGCTTAATCCAAAGATCGATTACAACAATCAAATTTTTCTGTCAATATTTAAGAAATAAAAGAGTCGGTTAAGACAGTATCGCTAAAATGCTAATGGTAGCCGATTACTGTCGTCGCGCCTGGACTAAATTCTTTCGAGGGGAGGGGAAAGGGAGAAAACTCAGGATGGTTTGGCCAGTGGCGTGCTAACGGTGAGGTGGGAAGGGGAACGGGCGGCTCATTTGCAAAGAAAACCAGCAAGTGCTTAGGAGAAATGTTATAGCGCTGGGAGAAATACTGGGTATCGGGTCTTGATGTATGATGGCATAATTATTAGATAGTCGAATCTATACGTCTCCTCACTGATGTATTGGAACGCATGGGTAGACAGGATATGACCCTTGGATGGACGCGATGTGACCCCTGTGGTACACGCACTGACACAAAGTTGACACACACTGACACAAAGTTGACACACACTGACATCTTTAAAGACATCGTATTCTGATGATGTCATCTCGAAGTGTCATTACATGTGTTACCAAGCTCTTCATCTCCGTGTATCAAGCAATCACATGTGGATAATACTGTCATTTGTCAGCATATGCGTTCAACCGATGTTTGGGAATTTATTCTTTAATCGTCAAAGAAATGTTCATAGAGAGGTGAGTTGTTTGTGTCCTTGTGCTTTCATTGTAAGCTCCTTAGTCCTGTGGTATATCCATACTATTTATCAATCTGAATAGTTCTGTATAGGTAGAAAACAACGCATGTATTGCTTGTTCGCCAGTTACTTAATATTTCACCCAATTGATTATGATTAATTAGTATTGTTGCCAAGTATGGTTCTTATTTTGGAAATTCGCATTGAATATTACTTTTTAAACTGATTGCTTTGCATTCGAGGATGACACGTCTTTAAATTAATAAAGTTTTTTTCTATTTTATGTAAATTAATTAATTGCAAGCGTATAAAAGTGTATAACTCGTATAAAAACACTTAGTATTTATACAATGATATTTTAATTTATTTAAACATTTAGTAACAATGAAAACATAGAAAAAGTAGTTACGTAGTTACGTAGTTACGTAGTGAAGAAGTGGTTTAGATAAATCAAAACATACAAGGCCATCGTATAGACCAGTGCTTCTCAAAGTGGTGGTCCGCGGACCAGTGCCGGTCCGTGGGCCATCCGCTGCCGGTCCGCAGATGTTCTCCAAAAAAAAGGACAGAAAAAAATTGTCAGTGCAGGGAAATAGTGCACCGGTCCCTGGTGCAATGGAAAAAATTCCTGCCGGTCCGCCATACTAAATAGTTTGAGAAGCACTGGTATAGACTATACATGATTCTGAAGTTGGGCTTGATAATAATGTCTTCTTGATGGAGCCATAATTTTTAGTTTTATTGACAGAGCCATGTTTTATAGTTTTCTTGACAGAGCCATGCTTTATAGTTTTCTTGACAGAGCCATGTCTTATTTTAATACTGGGCCATTCCCCAACCCTCACCTTTTCTCACGGCGCTCCCTTTCACGTTTGATCTGACTTTATGATGGCTAGACCTGTCTTAAAAGATGTACGTCTGGACCTGCCAACTAGCTCTTTGATGCCAGGAGAAAGAGTTTAAACCAATTAACTTGGTCTGTACAATTGAAGTTCATGGGTCGGTCTCAGATATACGGAGATATGTAAAGCCTGAGGATGGAAGGTCAAGACACATCAGCTAGGTCTCCGTCTGACATCTAAAAAAAAACAAGAAAAACTTGATATCCCGATAAGCAATATACTTAACTAATTCAGAAATAGGTCACATTATTTTGTCAGTAGCCCACAGATAAATCCTAATCGAGACACTACCNTCAATCATCTACTACCTGACCTATCAATCATCTACTACCTGGCCTATCAATCATCTACTACCTGACCTATCAATCATCTACTACCTGACCTATCAATCATCTACTACCTGGCCTCATCAATCATCTACTACCTGACCTATCAATCATCTACTACCTGGCCCTATCAATCATCTACTACCTGACCTATCAATCATCTACTACCTGACCTATCAATCATCTACTACCTGACCTATCAATCATCTACTACCTGGCCCTATCAATCATCTACTACCTGACCTATCAATCATCTACTACCTGACCTATCAATCATCTACTACCTGACCTATCAATCATCTACTACCTGACCTATCAATCATCTACTACCTGACCTATCAATCATCTACTACCTGACCTATCAATCATCTACTACCTGGCCCTATCAATCATCTACTACCTGACCTATCAATCATCTACTACCTGACCTATCAATCATCTACTACCTGACCTATCAATCATCTACTACCTGACCTATCAATCATCTACTACCTGGCCTATCAATCATCTACTACCTGACCTATCAATCATCTACTACCTGACCTATCAATCATCTACTACCTGACCTATCAATCATCTACTACCTGACCTATCAATCATCTACTACCTGACCTATCAATCATCTACTACCTGACCTATCAATCATCTACTACCTGACCTATCAATCATCTACTACCTGACCTATCAATCATCTACTACCTGACCTATCAATCATCTACTACCTGACCTATCAATCATCTACTACCTGACCTATCAATCATCTACTACCTGACCTATCAATCATCTACTACCTGACCTATCAATCATCTACTACCTGGCCTATCAATCATCTACTACCTGACCTATCAATCATCTACTACCTGACCTATCAATCATCTACTACCTGACCTATCAATCATCTACTACCTGACCTATCAATCATCTACTACCTGACCTATCAATCATCTACTACCTGACCTATCAATCATCTACTACCTGACCTATCAATCATCTACTACCTGACCTATCAATCATCTACTACCTGACCTATCAATCATCTACTACCTGACCTATCAATCATCAACTACCTGACCTATCAATCATCTACTACCTGACCTATCAATCATCTACTACCTGACCTCATCAACTCATCATACTACTACCTGACCTATCAATCATCTACTACCTGACCTATCAATCATCAACTACCTGACCTATCAATCATCTACTACCTGACCTATCAATCATCTACTACCTGACCTATCAATCATCTACTACCTGACCTATCAATCATCTACTACCTGACCTATCAATCATCTACTACCTGACCTATCAATCATCTACTACCTGACCTATCAATCATCAACTACCTGACCTATCAATCATCTACTACCTGACCTATCAATCATCTACTACCTGACCCATCAATCATCAACTACCTGACCTACCATCATCTACACTTGACCTATCAATCATCAACTACCTGACCTACCATCATCTACTACCTGACCTATCAATCATCTACTACCTGACCTATCAATCATCTACTACCTGACCTATCAATCATCTACTACCTGGCCTATCATCATCTACTACTGACCTATCAATGATCTACTACTTGACCTATCAATCATCAACTACTGCCCATCAATCATCTACTACCTGGCCTATCAATCATCTACTACCTGAACTATCAATCATCCCTATCAATCATCTACTACTTGACCTATCAATCATCAACTACCTGGCCTATCAATCATCTACTACCTGGCCTATCAATCATCAACTACCTGGCCCATCAATCATCTACTATCTGGCCCATCAATCATCTACTACCTGACCTATCAATCATCTACTACCTGGCCTATCAATCATCTACTACCTGGCCTATCAATCATCTACTACCTGGCTTATCAATCATCTACTACTTGACCTATCAATCATCAACTACCTGCCCATCAATCATCTACTACCTGTCCTATCAATCATCTACTACCTGGCCTATCAATCATCTACTACTTGACCTATCAATCATCTACTACTTGACCTATCAGTCATCTACTAGCTGGCCTATCAATCATCTACTGCCTGACCTATCAATCATCTACTACCTGTTTCCTGATACGAAGTTGGGGAACTACAGAAGAGCTTATCTGTCCATTATTGGCATTAGGGAAAATTACACGATTCAGAAATGTGCCTGTTTTGAAGGTTCAACCGTGAAGTCCAATAACTTAATTTTCTTATAGATGAGGCCATGTGTGTTGGGGCCATGTGTGTTGGGGCCATGTGTATTTTGGGCCATGTGTGTTGGGGCCATGTGTGTTGGGGCCATGTGTGTTGGGGCCATGTGTGTTGGGGCCATGTGTGTTGGGGCCATGTGTGTTGGGGCCATGTGTGTTGGGGCCATGTGTGTTGGGGCCATGTGTGTTGGGGCCATGTGTGTTGGGGCCATGTGTGTTGTCCTCTGGCACCTTCTTCCCGAGTCAATGGATATATGGAATTCTTCATTACCTCTCGAGTTTTTCTTCTTGCACCTAACTGGTGCGATTTACTTCAATTGTCTGTTGGTGTCTTGAAGCCATCAAAGTATTTTACGTTTTTCCAGTTATTCCAAATATCCCAGTTGGTCCCAATTATCTCAGTGAATTCAAATATCTTGGTGATTCATAAAGCACCAGCAGATGTGTCTATTTAATTGCACCAATCATCTCAGGGTATTGATGCCCATTTATGTATTGAAATATTTCCCCTATCTACGAATTCTTTTAAGAAATAATAAATGAGCTTTTGAGATGTAGGCTTGACATTTTAGGGATATGGCAATGTATTTAAATAATTATAAAATTTCATTATGGAATTTTTACTTTTAATACAACGTCACGCCGATGTGGAGAGGAGCATGCATTTGGTCACTGTGGTTTTTGGAGAAATATAGAAAATCAATTTGAATACATGGAAAATATATTTAGTAAATTTTGTTGTACAGAACATAGATTTGGTCTCTGTGTTTACAGAGATAACACATCGGTTAAGGAGACAATAGATGAGATCACCAAAGATGCTGAATATTTATATACTGTTTATTATTTTACAATAGAGAGGGATAGGTCACAAAAGATTAAATTAACTTATTTAGAGAAAATATTTTATCACAATGACTTTTCATTTGTATGAGGGACACAGTACTATATATACACCCTAGGTCTCTCTCTTTCATTCTATCCGTCTTTTTTATTCTCTCTCTCCCTCTCACACACTTTCTCTCCCTCTCTCTCTCAATCTTTCTCTCCCTCCCTCCGTCACTCTTTCTCTCCCTCTCTCTCTCTCACTCTTTCTCTCCCTCCCTCTCTCACTATTTCTCTCCCCCTCTCTCTCACTCTTTCTCTCCCTCACTATCTCACTCTTTCTCTTCCACCCTCTCTCACTCTTTCTCTCCCCCTCTCTCTCACTCTTTCTCTCCCTCCATCTCTCACGCTTTCTCTCCCTCTCTCTCTCTGTATCCCCCTCACTCTCTCACTCTTTCTCCCCTCGCTCTCTCACTCTTTCTCTCCCGCCCTCTCACACTCTTTCTCTCCCTCTCTCTCTCACTCTTTCTCTCCCTCCCTCTCTCACTCTTTATCACACTCTCTCTCTCACTTTTTCTCTCCCGCCCTCTCTCACTCTTTCTCTCCCTCTCTCTCTCTCACTCTTTCTCTCCCTCGCTCTCTCACTCTTTTTCTCCCGCCCTCTCACACTCTTTCTCTCCCTCTCTCTCTCACTCTTTTTCTCCCTCCCTCTCTCACTCTTTCTCACCCTCTCTCTCTCACTCTTTTCTCTCTCCCTCTCTCTCTCACTCTTTCTCTCCCACCCTCTCTCACTCTTTCTCTCCCTCCCTCTCTCACTCTTTCTCTCACTCTCTCTCTCACTCTTTCTCTCCCTCTCTCTCACTCATTTTCTCCCGCCCTATCTCACTCTTTCTCTTCCACCCTCTCTCACTCTTTCTCTCCCCCTCTCTCTCACTCTTTCTCTCCCTCCATCTCTCACGCTTTCTCTCCCTCTCTCTCTCTGTATCCCCCTCACTCTCTCACTCTTTCTCCCCTCGCTCTCTCACTCTTTCTCTCCCTCTCTCTCTCTCACTCTTTCTCTCCCTCTCACTCTTTCTTTCCCGCCCTCTCTCACTCTTTCTCTCCCTCTCTCTCTCACTCTTTCTCTCCCTCTCTTTCACTCTTTCTCTCACGCCCTCTCTCACTCTTTCTCTCCCTCACTCTCTCACTCTTTCTCTCCCTCCCTCTCACTCTTTCTCTCCCTCTCTCTCTCACTCTTTCTCTCCCGCCCTCTCTCACTCTTTCTCTCCCTCCCTCTCATTGAATTTATTATAGCGATGAATGGTTTGAACGTTTGCTCGTTTATTTTATGCTAGATAAGACCCGCGGCGTAGCATACGCCGCAGACTTGCTCGCGGATAGTCCAAAGAAATGGTAGAAAGAAACGACACTAGAGCATGAAGAAATCAAAACAATGAGAGTGAAAGTCGGTGGGGAGGAACCACCTACGCATTGATGGTCTCAAGACATTCGCACTGTGGCTATCTACCTGACCACCACCCTTCACCACCCTAACTTGCCAAGCATAAAATGTGATTGGCCGACCCTAGCGAGGTTGAGCCATGCTCGTAAAAAAGGGGGAAAAGAATTGGCACAAACACACATTTTAAAAAAATTAAAAAATATTTTTTTCGCTGGGGCTTGAACACAGGACCTTCCGTATTTACGGCGGACGTGATAACCACTACACTACGAATCACATGTTCTTATGTGAAGGAACAATGCAAGTGAATGCAAGAACCATTGTTGCCCCTCTCTCCACCACCACCGCTTGCCAAGCCATAAACTGATTGGTCGACCCCAACGAGGGTCATTCGTCATGCTTATTTGCACGTATTCTCTTTGGTGAATTATAAATATATATATAGATTGGCCGTTGTTTTTAACAAAGGCATTTGTGTACAACAACATTGTAAGTTGTGCTTAACATTGGCAGTTGTGTTAAACATTGCCAGTTGTGTTAAACATTAGCAGTTGTGTAAACATTAGCAGTTGTGTTAAACATTAGCAGTTGTGTTAAACATTGGCAGTTGTGTTAAACATTGGCAGTTGTGTTAAACATTTTGGCAGTTGTGTATTAAATATCTTATCTTATCTGTTACAGACGCTCCTTCTATACAGGAGATTATTGCATCCTACGTTTATCTATGGTTTGTGTCTAGTCCTGCATTCTTATTAGAGTTTTAAATGTTGATAAAGTTTTGGTTTTCTTGGTTTCTTCAGGCAAATCCATTCCATGCTCGAATCCCGGACGGGAAGAACGAGAATGTGTATGTGTTTGTTCTTGAATATGGATTAAGGAAGGTGTTCATATTTGTATACGATTGGCAGTTTTGTATAACATTGGCAGTATATTTAGCAATCATAACTAGAACACATGTAATATATAGGAATGGTTAGATTTGACACTCCCTTGAATGGCGATCACGTTTTTAATAAATGTTCCGACAGATGGCGCTGTTGAGATGTTGCTGATCCCACGTCATTCTTAAATCCTCTAATTCCTCCCCATCTAATAATTTTCTAGGCGCCCCCGCACGCTAGAACTCATTCCAGCCGATTATATCTCACGCACGTTAAAATGAGAAAAGAAAAATTGCGCTTTAATAATGTTTGATATCAGCTTTGTGAAGTAATGTAAACAACTAGAGATAACCCTTACAACAGTTGAATAGCTAGAAGGGCTAAGCCGTTATTTCCCATCTGCTAAATTTATTTGACGCAATAGGCCAGTGGTGGCAAACCTTTTTGGGGCCGCGTGCCCAATATTCATCCTAAACCCCACTTATTTATAGCACGCCAATGAAACCCGAAAATGATTAAGGAAGTAATATTTTAGTCGCGTGCCGGCTGATGTGGCTCTGCGCACCGTCTGTGGCACGCGTGCCATAGGTTTGCCATCACTGCAATAGGCATTCAAGTAAAGCACTTTATAAGAGTACCAAAACTAAAGTTGAATGTTCTTAAAATACATTCTAATATTGCAAAGATTATGTAGTACGTTTGAGAATCATACTGAGTACTACATCTACAACACACAAACTGATACCAAGTTTGTTCACTTAAACGTCATTGCACAATAGATTAAAGTATCGTTTCAGGTCTAGCTGAGGGGGCTGCTCATTTGAATCTATAAATACTTACTGACGAATGTCAGATATAAAGTTGAACTGCAGGTGAGCATCATGGCAGTGGATGTATCAACATGCCATTTAGAGATAACATTTCTCTCTGTATCAGTTGCAGGAGTTAAATTAACTCATCATTGGTAGACAGGAGTTAAAAAACATTTTATCATTGATAGCCAGGAGTTTACCCACCTAATCCATAATTTGACCCATATAAAAATGTAACCTTTACATCTAAAATGCTGGAAAAAATTCAAATTGCAACCAATTGAAGAATGTCTGAGTCTGTCAGCAGATTTCTTCATTGAAATTCTTTTCATCGATCTCAATTCATCACCACCAAAACTCACTTTGATTACTTTGCACTGTGGTCTCTCCTTCTCTCTATCCCCCTCTCTACTCTCCCCCCTTCTGTCTTTCTTTCTCCCTATCTTTCCCGACCCCTTATTTCTCTCCCTATCAGTCTCTCTCTTATATACATTTAATATATCATTTTCAAGGAACCGATTCCCTAACATCTAATAACTTCTCATCGACTAGTGGATCATCATCTCGCTTTTGACAACTATTAATATCAACAAGTAGGTTTTCATCTCTCTGTTGACATCCATTAATATCAACAAGCAGGCCTTCATCTCTCTGTTGACATCCATTAATATCAACAAGTAGGCAATGATTTTCCTGTTTAAAACTATTTTTATCAACAAGTATGTCACCATCTCACTATTTAACACTACTTATATAAACAAGTAGGTATAATATCTCTATTTAACACTATATCAAGTAGGTCATAATATCTCTATTTAACAATATATCAAGTAGGTCATAATATCTCTATTTAACACTATATCAAGTAGGTCATACTATTTCTATTTAACACTATATCAAGTAGGTCATAATATCTCTATTTAACACTATATCAAGTAGGTCATAAAATCTCTATTTAACACTATATCAAGTAGGTCATAATATCTCTATTTAACACTATATCAAGTAGGTCATAATATCTCTATTTAACACTATATCAAGTAGGTCATAATATCTCTATTTAACACTATATCAAGTAGGTCATAATATCTCTATTTAACACTATATCAAGTAGGTCATACTATTTCTATTTAACACTATATCAAGTAGGTCATAATATCTCTATTTAACACTATATCAAGTAGGTCATAATATCTCTATTTAACACTATATCAAGTAGGTCATAATATCTCTATTTAACACTATATCAAGTAGGTCATAATATCTCTATTTAACACTATATCAAGTAGGTCATAATATCTCTATTTAACACTATATCAAGTAGGTCATAATATCTCTATTCAACACTATATCAAGTAGGTCATACTATCTCTATTTAACACTATACCAAGTAGGTCATAATATCTCTATTTAACACTATATCAAGTAGGTCATAATATCTCTATTTAACACTATATCAAGTAGGTCATACTATCTCTATTTAACACTATATCAAGTAGGTCATAATATCTCTATTTAACACTATATCAAGTAGGTCATAATATCTCTATTTAACACTATATCAAGTTGGTCATACTATCTCTATTTAACACTATATCGAGTAGGTCATAATATCTCTTTTTAACACTATATCAAGTAGGTCATAATATCTCTATTTAACACTATATCAAGTAGGTCATAATATCTCTATTTAACACTATATCAAGTAGGTATACTCATACTATCTCTATTTAACACTATATCAAGTAGGTATACGCATAATATCTCAATTTAACACTATATCAAGTAGGTATACTCATAATATCTCTATTTAACACTATATCAAGTAGGTATACTCATAATATCTCTATTTAACACTATATCAAGTAGGTATACTCATAATATCTCTATTTAACACTATATCAAGTAGGTATACTCATAATATCTCTATTTAACACTATATCAAGTAGGTATACTCATAATATCTCTATTTAACACTATATCAAGTAGGTATACTCATAATATCTCTATTTAACACTATATCAAGTAGGTATACTCATAATATCTCTATTTAACACTATATCAAGTAGGTATACGCATAATATCTCTATTTAACACTATATCAAGTAGGTATACTCATAATATCTCTATTTAACACTATATATATATCAACAAGTGGGGTAATAAAATAACCTTTGATTACAATACACAGAAGAGCATCTCATTTTTGACAACTATTTACAACACAATATGGCTCATAATCTCATCATTGACAACCATTAACATCAACGCATCATTTGTCATCTCACACTGACAACCATTAACAGGAACATTATCTCATTTTGCCAGCTATTGAAATCAACCTGTGATTAACATCTCACCCTGTACAACTGTAAACATCAACAACTGTCTCACTACTTTGATATGACTAAAAACTTGGGGCGGGTGTTCGGTATAAAAATTAAAGATTTCTAATTTAGAAGACAAAAGAGAGATCTATAAGTGAGAGTATGAGTGAGCTGCATATTTTATACCTCATAAGCGCCCTACCCACGTTTTTAGTCATATTAAATCAAAGTACTTGAACTTATAAGTTTTAAATTATTTTCTTCTTTTTAGTCCGCTTATAAAAACGTGTTTTTTTTAAATCTTTTTTTTTACTTCTATTTATTATTCTAATAATTACTTTCAATTTTAAAGTAATTTAACAACAATTAATAATCTCATATTAACTTTTTTTTATTTCCTGGTAGCTGGTAGTTTTGTATTCTTAGTAACTGAACATTTTTGTTTTCAATGTAGATAATATGTCTAGGACAGTCAGGACTGTCTGTAAACCAGGAGACCCCATTCGGAATTCGATTTTTTATTATGCTTTTAGATTTTCAAATAAGTATATGTAATTGAATAATAATTAGTCGGATGGAGACGACTTTATCTCACGGTCTTGGGCAACCTTGATTTCGAGAGCCTTCATTCTTATAGGAAGATCTTATTAAAATATGACTTTTAGCATCGTTCTTCCTTTGTATCGTGTTAGACTTAGAGGGTTGGATTAATAATTTGATCGAATAGATGAAACTCCAAAAACATTTTATACGTTACTTTTCTATTAGTCCTTGACATTGGAGAAAGCATACCTTTGACTAGGACCTTGCAATGCGGGGAAACAACTCACATACCTTTGACTGGGACCTTGCAATGCGGGGAAACAACTCACATACCTTTGACTAGGACCTTGCAATGCGGGGAAACAACTCACATACCTTTGACTAGGACCTTGCAATGCGGGGAAACAACTCACATACCTTTGACTAGGACCTTGCAATGCGGGGAAACAACTCACATACCTTTGACTGGGACCTTGCAATGCGGGGAAACAACTCACATACCTTTGACTAGGACCTTGCAATGCGGGGAAACAACTCACATACCTTTGACTAGGACCTTGCAATGCGGGGAAACAACTCACATACCTTTGACTGGGACCTTGCAATGCGGGGAAACAACTCACATACCTTTGACTAGGACCTTGCAATGCGGGGAAACAACTCACATACCTTTGACTAGGACCTTGCAATGCGGGGAAACAACTCACATACCTTTGACTAGGACCTTGCAATGCGGGTAGACAACTCACATACCTTTGACTAGGACCTTGCAATGCGGGGAAACAACTCACATACCGTTGACTAGGACCTTGCAATGCGGGGAAACAACTCACATACCTTTGACTAGGACCTTTCAATGCGGGGAAACAACTCACATACCTTTGACTAGGACCTTTCAATGCGGGGAAACAACTCACATACCTTTGACTAGGACCTTGCAATGCGGGGAAACAACTCACATACCTTTGACTAGGACCTTTCATTGCGGGGAAACAACTCACATACCTTTGACTAGGACCTTGCAATGCGTGGAAACAACTCACATACCTTTGACTAGCACCTTTCAATGCGGGGAAACAACTCACATACCTTTGACTAGGACCTTGCAATGCGGGGAAACAACTCACATACCTTTGACTAGGACCTTGCAATGCGGGGAAACAACTCACATACCTTTGACTAGGACCTTGCAATGCGGGGAAACAACTCACATACCTTTGACTAGGACCTTTCAATGCGGGGAAACAACTCACATACCTTTGACTAGGACCTTGCAATGCGGGGAAACAACTCTATCTGATGCTGAACTCAGATCTTTGATGACCACGTCATAAATCAGACCAAAATCGATTTTTTTCTATCAACTATTTACATTCACTGCAAGTAGCCAATATTAGCTATCAAACTTGAAAGTCTATTTTAGGCAATAGAATCCGTGCGTCTGTGGTGTCGTCTGGGAACGTTGCTGACCATTCATGGCTACCTGGGGTACAGTGAAATGGCTTTCACAGAGCTCTGGTTTGCTTGGATCGAATACATGATGGAAATCACACATCGCGGTAGAAATGAGGTCTAGGTTTAGTGCATCAGTGATAAATCTGACAAATTAGCTTTTTGTCTCACAAGCGACTGGGGCAAGCATACAAATTTGCCAATCTTTTAAATACAAAGACACACAATTATAACGCATACATCAAAAGTATTCAAATATTGTACTTTTGTTTCTTTTTAACTCTATAAATAAAAATTTTTAAATAGTTAATTAAATACTAATTTTCCAAGGAAAAAAATTAATTCAGACATTAATATATTTTCTAATTAAAGATATTAACCCTCCTAAGCGATGCAGGGCGCCGTGAGTTACATGTTCTACAGATAATTTTATTGGCACCGACTTTCCTGGTGCTGGAGCGCCTGTAGGTACCAGTTGATAAAGAGATTCAGTTGAGCGCCATGTGTGACGTAGGGCACCAATCAGACTTGTCTATACTGTAGTATTTGGATGAGATGAATAACTCGATAGTCGGACCCAATAATGGAGTCATGTAGACACAGATGTAATGAAAGTACCCCCAACACCTGTTCACTGAAGGTTTCATGCTGTGTCATACACAAATGATTTTCCACTGTGTTATCCAGATTGCGTGGAAAGAGACGTGATTTGTTGGGATCTCCCCTGGCCATGGTATGACAGAAAATATCAATCACTTCAGTAGCACCTGTAAAGGAGACACAGCAATCAATTTATACACGTTCATGTCTTGTAGATACACTAAACACTGGCGTTAAAACCCTGAACATGATAATACATTTGCAAGACTAGACATAAACAATGTATGAAAATAGGGCGCAATGATCCTCTGTATTGAAAGAGCGTCTGCGATGTATAAGATCTCCCCGAATATTGTTATTATTATTATTTTATGTTATTATTAAAATGAAAATTATATTATTAGTTTTATTATTATTATTATTATTACATTATTATTATGTACACTTATGAAGATTTCTGGCAAGCTCCATACTTAATTTAATTGCCAAACATTCAACGTTAGACATCGCTTTAATTTTTCAACATTAACCAAACCGAAACTGAGTCAAACTTCTGGAGAGTTCCTTAGTTGTCCAAATCATAATGTTCTCATCTGGCCAGTCGTTAACGTGTGCCTACATCAGGTGACAGCAGTGACCTCAATCCTCCTCTTTGATGGGCCGTCCATTTCACGTTTTATTTGAAGTCATGCGATGAGGTCAGTGGCATCCATCTTGCGGACACTTTGTAAGTAGGTCACGTCGCTCTACCTCTTCCTCCCGGACCCAAGTGCTTATTAAACTCGGACAGAGTGAACTGGACTTTGGTTCATCAGCCGGACAGAGTGAACTGTACTTTGGTTAACCAGCCGGACAGACTTCCGGTGACCATTTGAAATGCAACGACGAAGGCTCACCAATGGATTGGTCAGATAGTTTTGTTGCTTTAAAAAAAAAGAATCTTTGTCTCAGTAATCACCCTTGTTTGACCCCGAATTTCGAGCTCTTAGTTTCCCGTGTGTTCCATCATCACGAGGAGAGGAAATAGAAGCCCTCGAGGGCAAACCAAGAATAATCACTTTTGGTGTGAAAAGTATCGTCAAATAGACAACTCCTGCTTTCTTTCAATGAGTCGTTGGAGAGTTTTAGAAACTATGTAAAAAAAATAAAAAAATATATATAAGAAAATATCATTCGATTGTAACATCGCCTTTCATTTGATAATGAATGACCTTGTGACGTATATGTGCTGACGTTAGTCCCATCTCATTGTGGCTTTGCAACATGTATTTACTGCAACATGTATTTACTGCAACATGTATTTACTGCAACATGTATTTACTGCAATATGTATTTACTGCAACATGTATTTACTGCAACATGTATTTACTGCAACATGTATTTACTGCAACATGTATTTACTGCAACATGTATTTACTGCAATAATTATTTACTGCAATATGTATTTACTGCAACATGTATTTACTGCAACATGTATTTACTGCAACATGTATTTACTGCAACATGTATTTACTGCAACATGTATTTACTGCAATATGTATTTACTGCAATATGTATTTACTGCAATATGTATTTACTGCAATATGTATTTACTGCAATATGTATTTACTGCAACATGTATTTACTGCAACATGTATTTACTGCAACATGTATTTACTGCAACATGTATTTACTGCAACATGTATTTACTGCAACATGTATTTACTGCAACATGTATTTAATGCAACATGTATTTACTGCAACATGTATTTACTGCAATGTGTATTTACTGCAATATGTATTTACTGCAATATGTATTTACTGCAACATGTATTTACTGCAACATGTATTTACTGCAACATGTATTTACTGCAACATGTATTTACTGCAATATGTATTTACTGCAATATGTATTCACTGCAATATGTATTTACTGCAATATGTATTTACTGCAACATTTATTTACTGCAATATGTATTTACTGCAATATGTATTTACTGCAATATGTATTTACTGCAATATGTATTTACTGCAACATGTATTTACTGCAACATGTATTTACTGCAACATGTATTTACTGCAACATGTATTTACTGCAACAGTATTTACTGCAACATGTATTTACTGCAACATGTATTTACTGCAATATGTATTTACTGCAACATGTATTTACTGCAATATGTATTTACTGCAACATGTATTTACTGCAATATGTATTTACTGCAACATGTATTTACTGCAATATGTATTTACTGCAACATGTATTTACTGCAATATGTATTTACTGCAACATGTATTTACTGCAATATGTATTTACTGCAACATGTATTTACTGCAACATGTATTTACTGCAACATGTATTTACTGCAATATGTATGCAAAGATTCTATTCCTTCATATGTGGTCACAAGAGATATCGACAAACTCAACTCATAAGTAAGCAATGTTTATTTACTGCAGTATGTATTATAACATTATATTTGATTACATTTGGCCACAAACTGAACTCTAAAATTAGCAATGTGTATTTACTGCAGTATGTATTATAACATTATATTTGATTACATTTGGCCACAAACTGAACTCTAAAATTAGCAATGTGGATTTACTGCAGTATGTATTATAACATTATATTTGATTACATTTGGCCACAAACTGAACTCTAAAATTAGCAATGTGGATTTACTGCAGTATGTATTATAACATGATATTTCTTTACATTTGGCCACAAACTTAACTCTAAATTTAGCAATGCGTATTTACTGCAGTATGTATTCTAACATGATATTTCTTTACATTTGGCCACAAACTCAACTATAAGATCCTGTTTGTCACAACCATCATACAATCATTGTGACCCTCCCCTCTCAAGTAATGAAACTAATTATGTGCCACGGTTTGGTCTATACTTTTGCGTTGATACGTTTCACTCCAATATAAAAACACTGAGATTAGGGCGTCATGACAGAAGCGTAACTGGGTTTTCCGCACCCTTGGCTAATTCATTTTTTGGCGCCCTTGAGAAATAAGGAAAATAGATATTTATACAGAATATATTGATTTTTTAAAGATTAACCCTCGGCGCCCTTGGCAACAGCCCCGATGCCAAGTCGTTGTTTCGCCTCTGCTTCATGATGCAATATTCAGGAAGTTACACATTGAAACCCAGCACCCATCGAACCATTGGTACCTAACCCCATCCCGTCTACCTGAAGTTACACAATGAGACCCAGCACCCATCGAACCATTGGTACCTAACCCCATCCCGTCTACCTGCACCATCTCAACTAGTTCATCTTTTAAACAGAACATTTTGCTACAAATTTTAAATCTTTTCAATACCCCAAATATCGAATAGTAAGAAACTGCAACCGTTATTTTGATCTTTTTATAAAATTGTTGGCTTCAATTAACAATGAAAGTCAAAGGACAATGATAAATTAGACAAAACAGATGTAAAATTCTGGTTGAAACCTTTCAATCTAATTATCAAATACTCACTGCATGTACATAAACCTTGACATTTTCCGAGAGTTTCGGCTTTTTAATTATAATTCTTATTCTTATTGGAGTGTAAATTTAATTATGCAGGAAAGCTGCATGCTTGTATACACGTCTGGAATATGAGATTTATATCAATCGATATTCTAAATTGATGTTTGAATTAATGCATATATTCAAAATCGATTTTATCTTTTAAATTGAACACAATTATATCAGACATTGAAGTGAGCATTTAGAAAATGGAATAAAATATAAAATTAGAGTTTCTAAAGATATCATAGGCAAAAAGAAATGATAAGTGGGCCATTAGAGGACCGTGGTTGTCCCGGTCAATTGATTCCTTTATAAATTAAATCTATTGTTGATTATCTAATTCTCTCAGTTCTTTGTCTACGTCTACTGTTGATTATCTAATTCTCTCAGTTCTTTGTCTACGTCTACTGTTGATTATCTAATTCTCTCAGTTCTTTGTCTACGTCTACTGTTGATTATCTAATTCTCTCAGTTCTTTGTCTACGTCTACTGTTGATTATCTAATTCTCTCAGTTCTCTGTCTACGTCTACTGTTGATTGTCTAATTCTCTCAGTTCTCTGTCTACGTCTACTGTTGATTATCTCATTCTCTGGGTTCAATGTCTATAATTATAATTCTCTAATTTTCTCGGTTCAGTGTCCACAACCACTATTGATTGCCTACTATCTGTATCTGTGGTTCCCTAGAATCATAAAATTCTTCCAGATACACTGAAGGCCTACAAGTGTAGGCAGTACGCCAATATTTTAATGGCTACACACATTTAAATAAAAGGGAAAATCTAATGCAATTTTATTTATCAGCATTGGTAAATGTAACTTCTCTCTGCCACTTATTTCATCATTACTTGAATGATAAACGGAAAAGGATATCATTATTTAATGTTAAATTTATACGTTAAATCAAGATCAGAGCTGAATATACTTTTGTCAAAATCTGAAGTGATATGGAAAGACCGACTAAAGGCTTCAAAGATCTATAATATTCAATTAGCAAGTTATTGTCACGGTAATGACGAGTTGTTAAAAATCACGCCGTATCTAGTAGCTTTTACTTGACGTGGCAATATAGTGGTGGTCTTAACAGGAGAAGATAGCCGTAACATTAAGTAGCCCCTTTTGTAGACTAGGTAGCCGTATAATTTAACGCCGTTAGTAAGTAGCCGTATATTTAGTGCACGAACCAAGGTGGTAGCCGAGCAGTGGATGTCAAGTATTGGTAATAAATTTCATAGATTGCTAATATAAATGAAAACTCCGTGTTAAAATATTTGCAAATCTCCCACAGATCTCCCTGTTTCCCCATCCATCAGATCTCCTTGTTTCCATACCATCATATTTCCCTGTTTCCCATCCATCATATCTCCCTGTTTCCCATCCATCATATCTCCCTGTTTCCCATCCATTATATCTCCCTGTTTCCAAACCATCAAATCTACTTGTTTCCTCGTCCACCAAATCTCCCTGTTTCCCAATCATCATATTTCCCTGTTCCCCATCCATCAAATCTCCCTGTTTCCCAACCATCAAATCTCCCTATCTCCAAACCATAAAATCTCCCTGTTTCCCCATCCATCAAATCTCCATGTTTCCCATCCATCATATCTCCCTGTTTCCCCATCCATCAAATCTCCCTGTTTCCCCATCCATCAAATCTCCCTGTTTCCTCATCCATCAAATCTCCCTGTTTCCAAACCATCAAATCTCACTGTTTCCAAACCATCAAATCTCCCTGTTTCCCCATCCATCAAATTTCCCTGTTCCCCATCCATCAAATGTCCCTGTTTCCCCATCCATCAAATCTCCCTGTTTCCCAACCATCAGATCTCCTTATTGCCCCATCCATCATATATCCCTGTTTCCCATCCATCATATCTCCCTGTTTCCCATCCATCAAATCTCTTCTTTTCCCATCCATCATATATCCCTGTTTCCCATGCATCATATCTCCCTGTTTCCCATCCATCAGATCTCCCTGTTTCCCCATCCATCAAATCTCTTCTTTTCCCATCCATCATATATCCCTGTTTACCATCCATCATATCTCCCTGTTTCCCAACCATCAAATCTCACTGTTTCCAAAACCATCAAATCTCCCTGTTTCCCCATCCATCAAATCTCCCTGTTTCCCCATCCATCAAATCTGCCTGTTTCCCAACCATCAGATCTCCCTGTTTCCCCATCCATCAGATCTCCCTGTTTCCCCATCCATCAAATCTCTCTGTTTCCCATCCATCATATCTCCCTGTTTCCCATCCATCATATCTCCCTGTTTCCCATCCATCATATCTCCCTGTTTCCCATCGTCTTCTATGTATCTTCTCATCCAAATCTCCGCTATTCTCATCCTGCAATTCTCTCTCTCTGTCACATCTCTGTTTGAATACTTGGTGCTCGGTGGTCCTGCCAAGTGCACGAGTTCCCTCCATTTGCTTTACGTCTAGCCTGCCAAGTGCACGAGTTCCCTCCACTTGCCCTATATCTAGCCTGCCAAGTGCACGAGTTCCCTCCACTTGCCCTATATCTAGCCTGCCAAGTGCACGAGTTCCCTCCACTTGCTCTATGTCTAGCCTACCAAGTGCACGAGTTCCCTCCACTTGCCCTATATCTAGCCTGCCAAGTGCACGAGTTCCCTCCCCTTGCTCTATATCTAGCCTGCCAATTGCACGAGTTCTCTCCACTTGCCCTATATCTAGCCTGCCAAGTGCACGAGTTCCCTCAACTTGCCCTATATCTAGCCTGCCAAGTACACGAGTTCCCTCCACTTGCCCTATAACTAGCCTGCCAAGTGCACGAGTTCCCTCCACTTACCCTATATCTAGCCTGCCAAGTGCACGAGTTCCCTCCACTTGCCCTATATCTAGCCTGCCAAGTGCACGAGTTCCCTCCACTTGCCCTATATCTAGCCTGCCAAGTGCACGAGTTCCCTCCACTTGCTCTATGTCTAGCCTGCCAAGTGCACGAGTTCCCTCCACTTGCCCTATATCTAGCCTGCCAAGTGCACGAGTTCCCTCCACTTGCCCTATGTCTAGACTGCAAAGTGCACGAGTTCCCTCTAATTGCCCTATGTCTAGACTGCCAAGTGCACGAGTTCCCTCCACTTGCCCTATGTCTAGACTGCCAAGTGCACGAGTTCCCTCCACTTGCCCTATGTCTAGACTGCCAAGTGCACGAGTTCCCTCCACTTGCCCTATGTCTAGACTGCCAAGTGCACGAGTTCCCTCCACTTGCCCTATGTCTAGACTGCCAAGTGCACGAGTTCCCTCCACTTGCCCTATGTCTAGACTGCCAAGTGCACGAGTTCCCTCCACTTGCCCTATATCTAGCCTGCCAAGTGCACGAGTTCCCTCCAATTGCCCTATATCTAGCCTGCCAAGTGCACGAGTTCCCTCCAATTGCCCTATGTCTAGACTGCCAAGTGCACGAGTTCCCTCCACTTGCCCTATATCTAGCCTGCCAAGTGCACAAGTTCCCTCCAATTGCCCTATATCTAGCCTGCCAAGTGCACGAGTTCCCTCCAATTGCCCTATGTCTAGACTGCCAAGTGCACGAGTTCCCTCCACTTGCCCTATATCTAGCCTGCCAAGTGCACGAGTTCCCTCCAATTGCCTATCTCTAGCTTTCAAGTGCACGAGTTCCCTCCGCTTGCCCTATCCATAGCCTGCCGATTCAATAGTAGATATCTGTAACATACCTGTCTACACGCACAGCTATTATCTTCCCACCACAACGTATACCCGCTAAGATTTTTGTATTCTGCAACAAATTCAAATACTAGTTGACATAAATACGAGTAGAGAAAAATGATTATAATACCTGGCAGGTGTTACTAGGTTGGATGATGATACCACGTGCCATGCAAGTGATGGCTTATGCCGACTTAACGCTCTGTTGCCTATGGGAGATTTAAGGCCTTTAATATTGAATCCCTTAGTTATGACTAAAAAGTTGTTCATGCGTAGCATGTTGGTCACAGCTTGAGTGTAGACAGTGGATGTGTCATATCCAGACTGATGAGAGTGTGGACAGTGGATATGTCATATCCAGACTGATGGGGCAGATGTCTTCATTTTAGATTAACTTTATAGGTATCTTATGGATGCGTACTTTGGGAAACAGCTTGAAGTCTACATGAGAGCTACACGTTCATTATCATCATGACAGCATGCTATAAATAACCTCCTCTTTGCACAGTCTTTATCTTCCACCACAGTTTCCCTCTCACATCAAAGTAGACCTTACTTATATTAAAACTTAGGAGATACGGTGTTTCAAAGTGCGATTACAAGAAGAATTTGTGACACCCGTTATAATATTCTTTCCTAATGTCAAGGGCAGGTAAATGGCTGGGTGAATAATTTAATGATATAACTCTTAGGTTGGCGACACGTTTCATTTCCTATATTCAAGTGTGAATGCCGTGAACAATTTCAAAAAGTTTTAGTTAAAAAAGAACAAAGAAGTTTATGTTGTTAGGCAACAATCTTTGTTTCACATGTTAGAATCAATCTTTGTTTCACATGTTAGAATCAATCTTTGTTTCACAGGTTAGAATCAATCTTTGTTTCACATGTTAGAATCAATCTTTGTTTCACAGGTTAGAATCAATCTTTGTTTCACATGTTAGAATCAATCTTTGTTTCACAGGTTAGAATCAATCTTTGTTTCACATGTTAGAATCAATCTTTGTTTCACATGTTAGAATCAATCTTTGTTTCACATGTTAGAATCAATCTTTGTTTCACATGTTAGAATCAATCTTTGTTTCACATGTTAGAATCAATCTTTGTTTCACATGTTAGAATCAATCTTTGTTTCACATGTTAGAATCAATCTTTGTTTCACATGTTAGAATCAATCTTTGTTTCACATGTTAGAATCAATCTTTGTTTCACATGTTAGAATCAATCTTTGTTTCACATGTTAGAATCACTTGACTTTAAAACTTTCCAGATAGCTTGCCATTTCTTAAATCTTTTACACGGAGTACACGTAACTTACATGACACTCTTTTCGTTTAATTGTAGCTGCTATACTCGTATCTTTGTCTTATCCCTGCTGGTACCCAGTAGTGTTCACTGCTACACTCGTATCTTTGTCTTATCCCTGCTGGTACCCAGTAGTGTTCACTGCTACACTCGTATCTTTGTCTTATCCCTGCTGGTACCCAGTAGTGTTTACTGCTACACTCGTATCTTTGTCTTATCCCTGCTGGTACCCAGTAGTGTTCGTTCGATACACTTGTTTGTAACCGTTCATCAATTGACATTTCATAAGTCATTTCAAAATGTTGATTTACAAATCTAAAACATTGACGAGTACCGTTGTTCTCTTTTGAAAGATGGGTAGGCTTGGACATGTATTAAAATTAACATCTTACCACACGTCACTTGGACATGTATTATAATTAACATCTTACCACACGTCACTTGGACATGTATTATAATTAACATCTTAACACACGTCACTTGGACATGTATTATAATTAACATCTTACCACACGTCACTTGGACATGTATTATAATTAACATCTTACCACACGTCACTTGGACATGTATTATAATTAACATCATACCACACGTCACTTGGACATGTATTATAATTAACATCATACCACACGTCACCCATTAAAACCTGATGTCAGCAGTGCAAACGAAAACAAAATGTAAGATAATTTGAATTTGTGTCTTGATTCTTGAAACTACAGCAAAAAACATTGAATCTTTAAACAAATTTTATACTAGAATGTTGAATACATAACTTTTATATGTAGCGCTAATACATACACCCTTAATACTCAAATATATTACTATAATACTGTTTTTCTAATAATACTAAAATAAATGTATAGCCATATCTCAAGTATAGTTATAATACCCACTTGGTTGACGCCATCTTGGAGGACGTGGGTAGACTCGAAAGACTTGGAGGTAAGGTAACAGTGCAGTGGATCCCGAGCCACGTGAATGTTAACGGCAATGAAAAAGGCAGACTCCCTGGCCAAAGCAGGAGCGGTCCTGCCCCAACCAGAGGCCCCAGTCACTTATCTTGGGGCTAAAACCTGGCTAAAGGACCACTTCCGGAATAAGTGGTACCAGGAGTGGGCTGACAACACGACAGCCAGGGGGGTATTCGCGAACATTCCCAGGCCAAGCCATTCAGACCAGTGGTGGAACCTGAGTCGCAAACACCAGAGTTTAGTGACTCAGATGAGAACAGAACACTGCCCAAGCAACTCATACTTTCACAGGCTAGACCACAACAGGGACTCGAACTGCCGTCATTGCAGCCAAGCCTCTGGGACGGTCGTACACCTGGTGACGTCTTACCCGGCGCTTGATATAGCCGGGGAGGTGAGGGAGGCGGAAGAGTCCCATGTAAAGACAATGTTGTATGGCAATGCTCAACAGATGGAGCAGATTGCCCAGGTACTAGCCAAGGCCTTAAGAGATTAGTCTCAGGCCTACAGAATACGTGTTTAGTTTATTAATAATAAAAAATATAACTGCATGGTACCAAATGTAAAAGCTAATATATAAATAAATATAATCTTTCTCACTTGTTGTATCTTCAACGCGGAATAAAGCCGCAGTTAATTTCATAAATAGTTGATATGAACCCAATGTTTCCAAGTTACATCGAGCCTAGTCTTTGTCTTATACAACGATGACTTATCTTTGTATGGCATCTGTCCGTCTACGAAAGACGATAGATTTATCTTTATTATCTGCAGCTCTTGGTGTGGCTGATGAGACCAATCCTTGAGTGGCAGTCTCTTCTGCATGACACACACACGAAAGCAGTGGGGCAGTGTTTCCTGGCCTTTCTCCTCGCCCTTTTCCCGACTGCTTCTGCCCTAGTTTGCTCCTCTGCTCTTAGTGATCCTTCTTTCACTATAGCCCGCCACATGGACCTATCCTCTGCCAGGTTTTCCCAGTTTTGTATATCAATGTTGGCTACTTTCATGTCTCTCTTGCATATGTCCACGTATCTGAGACATGGCCGACCAACCGACCTTTTCCCTGTCGCCAGCTCGCTGTAGAGCACATCCTTGGGTATGCGACCACTTTGCATCCTCTTGACGTGTCCAAGCCAACGGAGGCGTCTTTGGCTTAATATTGCTGCAATACTACTCATGCTTGCTTGAGCCAGGACCTCTGTGTTGGGGACTTTCTCTTGCCATTTGATGTCTAGGATGCGGCGCAGGCATCTGAGGTGGAAGCTATTGAGCCTTCTTTCATGCCTGGTATAGGTGGTCCAAGACTCGCATCCATAGAGGAGTGTGCTCAGTACGCAGGCCTGGTATACCTGCAGCTTAGTCCTTGCTGTGAGTTTGGCATTGGACCAGACTCTTTTGTACAGTCTAGCCATAACAGTTGCTGCCTTCCCTATCCTACTACTTACAACGATGACTTATCTATAGCAACTATAATCTGGAATGTTCTTAACGTAAAGCCCTACACAAACAATGCTAATGATAAGAACCAACAGAAGCTCCCAACAGAGGCTAGAAACTGAGACACTGATATAAGGACAGACAGCAGCCAATGGAAACGGACGACGCTGATATAAGGACAGACACCAGCCAATGGAAACGGACGACGCTGATATCAGGACAGACAGCAGCCAATGGAAACGGACGAAACTTATATAAGGACAGACAGCAGCCAATGGAAACGGACGACGCTGATATAAGGACAGACAGCAGCCAACGGAAACGGACCATGTGTTGGCGGCTTGATTAAAATTTATGGAAATGGTAGGTGGACTTTGATTTCTTGACTAGATGCTGCAAGCGGAGATAACTCCAAATTGCAGCATTATCTCCCCATTCATGAGCTCGGGAAGTTAGATGACGACGTTAGTCGCTCGAGTTATCTTGTAATAGCGCCATTCCTCGTGTTGTCGGGTTCTGTCTTGTCACCATTTCGTCTTTGTAACATCTTAATGTTCCTTCGGTTGTTTGTATGTCGGCTGCTACTAGTACTAATGATAAAACCTACATTTCCATACAGATTTCAGCCATCAGGTTTCTGGTTTTTTCGTTTGATAAATAGATTTCATTGTACAAAGGACAGCAGCTGTTTTACGTAATGTTTCCTTTCAGATGGGCTCCCTTTAATGTAAACAATGGCTAGTAGAATATTATACTTTACAGAATCCAATGAAAGATTTTTGCAAACCAACATATTTTTATAGTGTACATCATGGTTATTTCCAGCTGAGCTTTAATAATCTATATTTTGTTTCCACAAGTTTGATCACATTAAAAGGTGTAATACTCTGTCACGTGTCACAAAGGACGTATTTTAAAAAAAAACTCTTTGTCAATCAACAACGTCCACATATTTATACCAAACCCGAAATCGATGAATATTTCGTAGTCTATCTGGAAAAATTGAATAAATCTTTCTACATATAATCATTGAATACATATTTATACATATAACCATTGAATAAGTTTGTCTACGTATAATCATTGAATAAATATGTCTACATATAATCATTGAACAAAACCTGTCCACATATAATCATTGAATAACTCTGTCTACATATAATCATTTAATAAACCTGTCTACATATAATCATTGAATAAATCTCTGCACATCTATAAACATTACAAAAATGCGTGAATATTAAACATTCAACAATCATTATAAACTTCCAATTACTTTACAATGTTCTTCTCTTGTGTACTAAACAATCTCTGAAATATCGTCTAATAATAGAATCATATGACGAACTAAAAATATGTCATAATAATAATCTTCCTCACAAAATACACGCACACTCATACACGCACACGCATACACGCACACGCATACACGCACACGCATACACGCACACGCATACACGCACACGCATACACGCACACGCACACGCATACACGCACCCACTGAAACAACCTCGATGCACTCTCTTGTACATGGAATAACTGAATTAATTATTGCAAGGCTCAGATATATTATTACTAGAAGACCAAGTCCGGCAAATATACCTTAATCCTATATACCTTAATCCTATATACCTTAATCCTATATATCTTAATCCATCCATTAAATTGACACAGTTGCAGCATTCCTCAAGCCTATATACCTTAATCCATCCATTAAATTGACACAGTTGCAGCATACCTCAAGCCTATTTACCTGAATCCATCCATTAAATTGGCACAGTTGCACCATACCTCAAGCCTATATACCTCAATCCATCCATTAAATTGGCATAGTTGCAGCATACCTCAAGCCTATATACCTTAATCCATCCATTAAATTGGCACAGTTGCAGCATACCTCAAGCCTATATACCTTAATCCATCCATTAAATTGACACAGTTGCAGCATACCTCAAGCCTATATACCTTAATCCATCCATTAAATTGACACAGTTGCAGCATAACTCAATCCTATATACCTTAATCCAGCCATTAAATTGACACAGTTGCAGCATACCTCAAGCCTATATACCTTAATCCAGCCATTAAATTGACACAGTTGCAGCATACCTCAATCCTATATACCTTAATCCAGCCATTAAATTGACACAGTTGCAGCATACCTCAAGCATATATACCGTAATCCAGCCATTAAATTGACACAGTTGCACCATACCTCAAGCCTATATACCTTAATCCAGCCATTAAATTGACACAGTTGCACCATACCTAAAGCCTATATACCTTAATCCATCCATTAAATTGGCACAGTTGCAGCATACCTCAAGCCTATATACCTTAATCCATCCATTAAATTGGCACAGTTGCAGCATACCTCAAGCCTATATACCTTAATCCATCCATTAAATTGACACAGTTGCAGCATACCTCAAGCCTATATACCTTAATCCATCCATTAAATTGGCACAGTTGCACCATACCTCAAGCCTATATACCTTAATCCATCCATTAAATTGACACAGTTGCACCATACCTCAAGCCTATATACCTTAATCCAGCCATTAAATTGGCACAGTTGCAGCATACCTCAAACCTATATACCTTAATCCATCCATTAAATTGGCACAGTTGCAGCATACCTCAAGCCTATATACCTTAATCCTATATACCTTAATCCATCCATTAAATTGACACAGTTGCAGCATACCTCAATCCTATATACCTTAATCCAGCCATTAAATTGGCACAGTTGCACCATACCTCAATCCTAACGATTCAAAGTTTCAACTTTGACATTTTTAAACATGAGCCAGGGCCACATATACAAAAAGATATTTTAATAAATTGAACTTCGTTTTCACCGACGCTAATGGACATATTGGACGTTGAGCGAGTTGACAGACAGGCAGGAGACTCGTGGGAATGCTGTCAATATCAAATATTTCAGTCAGCCAGCTACACATAACAACGGTTTATTCAAGATGAAATTAAATTTTATTAGCAACATAAAAAAATCTGTTTTCTTCCATCGATCCTTCGTCTTCTCTCTATATCAGTGTAAAATTAAAAACTACGCCAAACTCTGATACATGACAGAAATCGCGGGGTCTGTAATATTATTTTAGGTGAGAGAACCGAGTCTATAACAACAAAAAATCTTAATCATTGTCAGGAAATGAAACAAGCCCGACTAGAACTTTCCATTTATGTCATCTTTGATAAAGCCAAGTATTGGTGTTTGGATGAGAGTGGACGGGTGGAATACAACATGACCCAGTATTGGCGTTTTCTGGTTGATCATTGTTCACATCAAAAACATAACATAAGACATGAAGATATGGTATGTGGTGTAGATGGTATGTGGTGTAGAAGATATGTGGTGTAGATGGTATGTGGTGTAGATGGTATGTGGTGTAGATGGTATGTGGTGTAGATGGTATGTGGTGTAGATGGTATGTGGTGTAGATGGTATGTGGTGTAGATGGTATGTGGTGTAGATGGTATGTGGTGTAGATGGTATGTGGTGTAGATGGTATGTGGTGTAGATGGTATGTGGTGTAGATGGTATGTGGTGTAGATGGTATGTGGTGTAGATGGTATGTGGTGTAGATGGTATGTGGTGTAGATGGTATGTGGTGTAGTTTCTGTTGAGTTATGTTAAGGTGCGAACCATAATCCTTATTTTATATGGTGGTCAATTTACTTGTTTTTTTAGATAATTGTTTCGTTATAAATTCGCATTTAATCAGCTTGTACTTGTCAACAAATCTCAACACGGTCAAATTTGTCGCCAGATCCTAGAGAGAACTCTATGCGATGAGTGCGGGTTCTAGTGGTCGTCTTATTTAACGTGAATCCACGTCCAACGTTTTTCTGCTACGCACTCATCAATCCTCGAATGATTGTTTCCGACTGACTCACTTTATTTCTATTGACAAAATTAATGAATCTCTCAGAACGTAGTGTCGTACTAATAGGAATTTGGTACAAATTAGTGTTAAGCTGAATCGTGACCAAACGGCTTAGAAAGTGAACCGAATACTTTGATTAAAACCTCTTATCTTATTATCCAGCAGAACAAAATGTTCTCTGATTCCCAAGATAAGGACATGCAATAATCTGAAGAACATCTCTTACTTCTAAAGTTCATGTGCTTTACAAATTACGCTATAGGGTTGGTCATTATTTACCGGAAGTCTAATAATAGACTCGATCTATAACTAGGTCACCGCCTGAGCTGCCGTAAGGTCAAGTAGTTAATATTTATTCATAACTATTAGAGGGAATGCGCTCATTGAAATTATCTAAAACTTGTTTAAAAGCTTGATTTTTATAGAATTTTAAAGAAAAATATATGGTCATATTATTTAATTTTATTCATTCATACAATTTACTTCTAAAACTAATGATGTAATTATAATTAAAGTCATGATCTAGTGTAAGTTTATTACTAATAAATACTAAGGCATATATAATTTATATGAACCAACAAAAACAATTTATATTAAATATAAGTTTGTTAGCACTAGTGACTAGTACTAGTAGCGATGGTCAGGACGATCGCTTACACTTTCACTCATCTTAAATAAATGCTTAGGCTTAGGCTTATTTATTTAAATTAAAATATCAATAGATGGTTATATTATGTAATATTATATTATGCGAAATGGAACGTCCTTGCGAGCATGAATTATGTAAATGAATTATAATTAGTGACTCTGCATCTGCTCTGACTGAGGCTCTAGTAATAAGTTAGTAGTAACTAGTTCTAGTTGCTCGTTCGTCCATGAAGTTTATTCTTTCATACTATGATGTAATTATAATTAAAGTCATAATCTTAGTGTAAGTTTATTACTAATAAATACCAAGGCATATATTTTTATAAGGCAAGGACCAAGGAAAACAATTTTAAAATACATATATGTTAATAATTGACTACGCTAGGACTAGTGTTTACCGTAGTTACGACTATCGAACGAATGCTTACACTCATCTTTAAATAATTTAAAATATGTTACGGCTTATTTATTAAAGTTTTAAGTCTTCAACATTTTAATAATTTTTTCGGCTTCAAAAATAAGTGTAAATAGAAATATTTTTTGCACAAAAAATTGCACCTAGAAGATTGTTTTTAGTGAGATCAATGTATCAAAATACACTGTTGTAATGGACATTTCTCAAATGTTTGACCTGAATCTAAAAATAGCCCAATGACCGAATGGTTTATCACGTTTTCCGGTCTTAGAAATGATCAAGTCTATTGCCCACACAGACCCCACACATTACACTATTGCCCACACAGACTCCGCACTGCTTGAAATGCCGCCATTGAAACAGTTTATGTTATTCTAACACCGCTTGTTAGTTTGAACATCAAAATGTCAGGTAGCTAAATCTGTAACATTATTTTCTAACCCCCTGAGTTCGCACCTTCATAACAAGAGTTATCTAACGTTTTGACCTTCAGTGTGTAAATCCCCCGGCAAAGTTGATTCTCTCAATGACGTCACGGTGGTCTGTGAGAAATCCCAGACAACCTCCTGACTCCGTGGACATTTGTATTTATATTTGTCCAACACTTGAACCAAGTGTCACACTTAGTGTTGTTTTAGTTCACTCCTGGGATTGGCTAAATGTTGTTAGATTAAACACATTACTGCCTTTGATTAGATAAATAGCTTACATTTTGGTGGATGAAGAAACAGGATGAACAATTCTTAAATAGATTAGAAAGTCAACTGGCGAACTCAAGGTTCTTTAGTTTTTTTTAAATGGTAGAGCTGTAACGTGTTTTTTCTTCTGTCGTAGTAAATAATTCACAGATCCATGTCTTAAAAAAAAATTGATATGAAAAATTTGATTGGAGCAAGTAACAGCTAAATCTATGGTAGACCAGAGCAGACCTATATTTATGTGTCGTTTAAAAGTTGGGTTACTTTAATAGCAAAAAAATACTACAGATGATTTAAAATCACATACACTTACATACGAAGCTAAAGCCATATTGCACTAACAAAATATTCGGTACAAGCGCAATACCCGTGCTACGCTATGGGGTCGTCATAATAGAAATATCAATACTTAGTTTTTGAATCTCATATTCTCCTTTTTACCCAGGTTGAGTGATGATATTGATATTGATGCCTGTAACTACCAATGAATAGTAACCTTTAAAAGTTCACAAAGGTGCCCCTCTGTGCCACCAATTAGCCTCAATCTTAACCCAGTGCATACATTGCTTCTTATTTACATCGTTTCATTTTCACAAATTATTATAAGCTCAAACAATGGGGTCATGTCATATAATATTTTACGGCGAGAAACACAACACGCTCATTTAATCTCGACACCGAAATGTTTATTATTTGACAACTAAATTTTGAATTTAAAACACAAGTAATCAAGAGTTACCTTCCATAGCGAGGACACACAGACACATAGCGCAATATATAAGAACTAGACGCCCCACGGCGTAGCATATGCCGCAGACTTGCTCAAGGAGAGTGCAAAGAAAGTGAAGAAAGAACGGACACAAACTATAGCGCGAAGAAATCAAAACAACGCGACTGAACCTCGGTTAGAGGGGGGGGGGAACTGCCAACTCATTGTTGGTTTCGAGATTTTTGCAGGCGAAATTCGGTACACCCCTAACTTCTATGAAGTCAGCCATAAAATGATAATCGGTTTAAAATCGGAGTCACATAATCGATAATCGATTTTCCAAAAAATAACAACAACAAAAACCACGCAATTAACAACCCTAAATATGACTAACCCTCGCTAGGATCGGCCAATCACAGTTTATGTTTAATAAATGGGAGGCGGGTAACAACAACCTCAGTGTGCATGTCTTCACGCTTACTCGCTATTTTTTTAATTTACTTTAGTGCTGCTTTTTGTGTCTGTACTCTCGACCCCCCCCCCTCTCAACCGTTCTTTGCACTGTCTATGATGAGTAAGTCTGCGGCGTAAAAATTTTTTAAAAAAATCTTTTCGCTGGGGCTTGAACCCAGGACCTCCCCGTATAAGGCGGACGTGATAACCAGTATATTACGAATCTCACGTTAGTCTGTGAAGGAACAATGCAAGTAAAGCGCAAGGACCATTGTTGGTCTCGATACAGTAGTCGACCCCAGCGAGGGTCATTCGTCATGCTATGTTGCACATACTTGCGTCGTGGTGTCTCGCATGGCCCCATGAAGAGAATTATATATATAGATATGTTATTAAAATGTAGGCAAATTTCGGTTGTCGTCAAGTTTATAATTTGTGGTCATCTTGATAATAGAAATAGTTGTTACTTTTAATAATACCTCTAATGGCTTGAACAAAATATAACAATAGAGAGATTTATCTGGGTCTATTATAGTTGGTATGTTATACGATATATCTAATGGCTTGAAAGAATATAACAATAGAGAGATTTATCTGGGTCTATTATAGTTGGTACGTTATACGATATATCTAATGGCTTGAAAGAATATAACAATAGAGAGATTTAGCTGGGTCTATTATAGTTGGTACGTTATACGATATATCTAATGGCTTGAAAGAATATAACAATAGAGAGATTTAGCTGGGTCTATTATAGTTGGTACGTTATACGATATATCTAATGGCTTGAAAGAATATAACAATAGAGAGATTTAGCTGGGTCTATTATAGTTGGTACGTTATACGATATATCTAATGGCTTGAAAGAATATAACAATAGAGAGATTTAGCTGGGTCTATTATAGTTGGTACGTTATACGATATATCTAATGGCTTGAAAGAATATAACAATAGAGAGATTTAGCTGGGTCTATTATAGTTGGTACGTTATACGATATATCTAATGGCTTGAAAGAATATAACAATAGAGAGATTTAGCTGGGTCTATTATAGTTGGTACGTTATACGATATATCTAATGGCTTGAAAGAATATAACAATAGAGAGATTTAGCTGGGTCTATTATAGTTGGTACGTTATACGATATATCTAATGGCTTGAAAGAATATAACAATAGAGAGATTTAGCTGGGTCTATTATAGTTGGTACGTTATACCATACCTCTAATGGCTTGTACGGAATATAACAATAGAGAGATTTAGCTGGGTCTATTATAGTTGGTACGTTATACCATATATCTAATGGTTTGAACAGAAATATAACAATAGAGAGATTTAGCTGGGTCTATTATAGTTGGTACGTTATACCATATATCTAATGGTTTGAACAGAATATAACAATAGAGAGATTTAGCTGGGTCTATTATAGTTGGTACGTTATACCATATATCTAATGGTTTGAACAGAATATAACAATAGAGAGATTTAGCTGGGTCTATTATAGTTGGTACGTTATACCATATATCTAATGGTTTGAACAGAATATAACAATAGAGAGATTTAGCTGGGTCTATTATAGTTGGTACGTTATACCATATATCTAATGGTTTGAACAGAATATAACAATAGAGAGATTTAGCTGGGTCTATTATAGTTGGTACGTTATACCATATATCTAATGGTTTGAACAGAATATAACAATAGAGAGATTTAGCTGGGTCTATTATAGTTGGTACGTTATACCATATATCTAATGGTTTGAACAGAATATAACAATAGAGAGATTTAGCTGGGTCTATTATAGTTGGTACGTTATACCATATATCTAATGGCTTGAACGGAATATAACAAAAGAAAGCCTCAAAACTTAGCTGGGTCCATTGAAATTCACACCGTAAGAAATGGTGCAGGTCTAGGGGATAGTGTATCTAAAGCAATAAAGTCTGGCAAGAACACGTAGACACTAACAATCTTCTTTCAAAACCACTAGGCGCCACTCATTCTAATCAATAAACAAACACTCATTACACAATAAACAAACACTCATTACACATTAAACAAACACTCATTACACAATAAACAAACACTCATTACACATTAAACAAACACTCATTACACATTAAACAAACACTCATTACACAATAAACAAACACTCATTACACATTAAACAAACACTCATTACACATTAAACAAACACTCATTACACATAAAACAAACACTCATTACACATTAAACAAACACTCATTACACATTAAACAAACACTCATTACACAATAAACAAACACTCATTACACATTAAACAAACACTCATTACACATAAACAAACACTCATTACACAATAAACAAACACTCATTACACATTAAACAAACACTCATTACACAATAAACAAACACTCATTACACATTAAACAAACACTCATTACACAATAAACAAACACTCATTACACAATAAACAAACACTCATTACACAATAAACAAACACTCATTACACAATAAACAAACACTCATTACACAATAAACAAACACTCATTACACATTAAACAAACACTCATTACACAATAAACAAACACTCATTACACATTAAACAAACACTCATTACACATTAAACAAACACTCATTACACATTAAACAAACACTCATTACACATTAAACAAACACTCATTACACAGTAAACAAACACTCATTACACAATAAACAAACACTCATTACACATTAAACAAACACTCATTACACAATAAACAAACACTCATTACACATTAAACAAACACACATTACACAATAAACAAACACTCATTACACAATAAACAAACACTCATTACACAATAAACAAACACTCATTACACATTAAACAAACACTCATTACACATTAAACAAACACTCATTACACATTAAACAAAATGCATTCCTAAAATACGTAAACATCACACAATGTAAAGTAATTTAACACGGCTCTTTCAAAATGTCTTTAAAAATTTTTTGAAAACAAAAGAAAACAAGAAAAGAACACAAATAATTTCAGGTAATCTATGCCAGTGCTTCTCAAAGTGTTGATCCGCGGACCGATGCCGGCTCGTGGGCCATCCGTTGCCGGTCCGCAGAAGTTACCACGAAAGGACATTTCGCTACCACGTCAATACAGGGAAAATAGTTCAACGGTCCTTGGTGGTGGTGCAATGGAAAAAATTCCTGCTGGTCCACAATACTAAAAAGTTTGAGAAGCACTAATATATGCCACTCATTGGAAACGATTACACACAAACTTTAACGCCGTAGAAGCAGGAGTTATTTATTTTGCTACGTATTCGGGGCTAGGAAGGTTGAGTTGAGATTGTGTTTTTACAAATTGTTGACTTAATGTTTAGGTTTTATAACGGAAAGAAATGGTTTTGTTGTATGAAAATTTGTTCACATTGAATTGGGGATAATTTAAACTTTGTCATTTTCTGTCTTTTTTTATGCATGCGTCATGTAATTCTGTCCTTTATGTTACTCCTTGTGTCTTGCAAGCAGACGACCTAATATGTTGTTTTCACAAGAAAAATCCCCCAAGCCCCCCCCCCATCTCTCAAATTTTCCCAATCCGCCAACAAGATGCCATCATGGGGTCCCCATCTAATCATGTTGCGCAATGATGGCATCCAAATTCTATCAGTGAACTCGACCTGTACGATCATAAAATATTTCATACCAACTCCCACAATATACTGGTTCATCGTTTTTGTTTTTGGTTTAAAAAAATTCTACAAAATGTACCCCTTTTTTAAAAAAAAATCACGCTCTTCTGAAGTGGCATGGCATTTTAAAAAGAGTTCTCTTCCGGGCGGGTCACGGTTATTTCCCATGTCTGAGAGTACATTCGTCCCAGTAATCCAATTGGATACTTTAGTCCATGCCCCGCCCAGCACTCAGCACTCTATAATCCCGCTGAAGTGCTACTCTTTCATTTAATGCCAGGATTTCAAATGATTGAACCGTGGTAATCTTAGCAACCAGTTATACTGGATGTTTTCGGGTCAAGCAACTTTAATCAAAATCTATGTTAGAGGTAAATAAAATAATTTTACTATAAAGATCAGTTGCTCCATAAAATAAAATTCCAGGAATTGAGACACTCCAACGAAATAAAGAGCAAGCCAAAAGTAAAGGTGAAGGAACTTTTCTTGCTTGTACCACCAGAATGGTGGTTCCTTGAATATCACTTATCCCAAAATTTTCCATGAATATGGCAAAAAAGGTAAACACTCAAATACAAAAATACACAGTGGAGATATAGTGTCTTTTATGTCTTGTAGCTAACTCTCTTACGCCTAGTATATCTACATTTTATTATTCATGTGTGGGGGAGGGCGGATCTAAGAACTCTGGGAGCTAGAAGTCTTCTCAGTCGAAGTTTAGTCTGACGAGTAGCGCCTGTACAACATGTTTCTATCGGGGAACGTCTAGTAGTACAAGAGAAGCCGTTGTTCGACCAAAAGGTACACGTTATTATGTTTTGGCGGTAATTAAAAAAAACGAAATAGGAGATAACGACAGTATGCTTCAGCTCTCCGTGGAACAAGATGGATCGAAATAAGGGACAACATCCAGGTTTTAATAGGTAAACATAGTTACAGACTTAGTTTTAATCTACACCCCCGCCCTTCTTTTTACAGAGTTGCATTTCTTTCTCCATTGACCAACATATTGGATTCTTGCCCTTACATATGTAAGTTGTATTACTCTTTGTTCCTCTCGGCTGGATTCTTTCAAAGAAGATTACCTCCCCCCCCCCAACCCACCCACAACTCATAAAGATATCTCTTGAATGCGCTCTGGTCTGTCTTCCCGTGCTAAGTTTGGCTTCCACGCCCACACTAGCCCTTTGTTATTCCCCAGATAAAATCGTTTCCTATGTCTTTATATCAGAAACCCAACCACCTGCTCCCCGTCTTTATCTCGTGATGGCGAAACGTGACTGTATTGAAATAGTCCTTTCAGCGTGCTACTTATCTTTTATTCTCACGTTGTCTGGTAACATTTGGTACCAACTTGGAAGGTTTGACGATTCAATTATCTTTAGCTGATTATTTATATTAGCCTCAACACGTACACAGTTGTTTCCCATGTTCTCTAGGAACTCTTTTGTGGCCCTGTAAAATGAAGTACTCTGCCTGCACAGTATAATAATATATGTATAGCCTGTAAGACTATAGAGACAAAACTACAGGCTAAACAAACATAATTTTTGTCAGAGAATTATTGAAATTTTCCAGTGAACTGGGTCAAAAATCGATTCATTAAAGATCGCATTGATAACTTGATAACTTGCTCAAGGCAATTTATACAAATATTTCAAGGCGGTCAAAGCTGTTGTTACAGATAGGAATGACTTAGAAACGTTCAGTGTGCACGGACACTTGAGGAGAGACAGGGATCTGGCGAAGAGTGCTTCACTTGTCCGCCCCGCCGCCCACAACCTCTTCGATTACATATGTATATAATATATAGAATCAATCACACAAACTTTTTAAAACTTAAATATTTAGATGTAAATGTCATACTGTGATCGAAGGCGATAGATCGATCGTGTAGGCCTACCATTTATATAGTCTTGAACTTAGTGCAGCCTTACAATAGTTAGCTATCGGGTTTAAGTTCATTGTTAAGATAGTAAGATTTAGTGAAAGTGAACTTTGTTGTAGACATTAAGGCATATTGACCTGTGGTCTACAAGTGGAAAGATATCCTGAGGTGGAGCAGACACTCTTGGTCTTATACTAGTACCACGAGTGCACGTCCTTGGGCTTTTATTTCCTTTCTATATAAAAAAAAAGCTTAACATTATTACAAGTTAGCTAAAACCCGTGCGTAGCTGCGATATCGCAGGTAATTACACATTTATTGTATTGTTGTATCCTTGGCCTTCTCTTTTAATTGAAAGTAAAATTAAGTCTGAAGCAACAGTTTCCTCGAGACGGGATAAGGTGGTCTGACAGCGCTAAAGAAATGGGAAGCAGAAAACTACTTTCTCAAATTAGTACATAAGAAGGTATAAAGAGCATCGAGGAATAAATTAGTACACAAGAGGGTATAAAGAGCATAGAGTAACATATTAGTACACAAGAGGGTAGAAAGAACATCGAAGAATTGTCTTGATTCGCATCAACCTGGTGGATATTAAGAGAAGAGTCAAGTGTCATGTGTAAAGTGTCATGTGTCATGAGTCATGTGTTGTTTTCAAATTCCTACTTGAAAATTATCAAAGTCAATGCGCTTGTTTTGTCTTTAAAATTCAATCTTTTTCCAGATGCAGGTTTTTACTGGTGTTAAAATATTATAAGAATCCTCAGATGTAACGAAATCCTTCCTAAAGTATAAAAAAAAACATGATGCTTTGATATAGAGATCTAATACATTTTATTTGTACTTGAAAAGCAGAGTTTGACCCTTAAACTGAAAGTGTTATTGGGAGGGAATAAAAATGAATTTTCAATTTCTTTTGATCCCACTCAACACTATGTGAAGACTGCGCCATACTGAGATTAAATTGTAAGGCAAATAAGGAGAGGATGACGTCGTGCAACAGCAGGACTTTTAGCATGAACTTTCAGATACAGATTATTTAAGGAAATCCCCTGTTCGCTAAAACTGTCGAGATTTTTTTTCAGGAGAGAGCAACACGTCATCTGATTCAAGCAAGGAGTCCACATGTTATATCTCACTTTACAACAAAAGTAATGGCACTGCTGTCCGCCGAGTTTAGTGTGTGTAAGAACAGAGTTTTTAAAACCATGACAGATGTTACTGTGTAATGGTCTCCGCTGTAATTACACTAATCATTTTTTTTTGAAAATTCTGTGTCACTACATTTTGCCCTGCCAGGTATTATGTTAAATGTCATGAGCCAATACCATGTGAGGTTGCTGAATGAGCCAATACCATGTGAGGTTGCTGAATGAGCCAATACCATGTGAGGTTGCTGAATGAGCCAATACCATGTGAGGTTGTTGAATGAGCCAATACCATGTGAGGTTGCTGAATGAGCCAATACCATGTGAGGTTGCTGAATCAACCAATACCATGTGAGGTTGCTGAATGAGCCAATACCATGTGAGGTTGCTGAATGAGCCAATACCATGTGAGGTTGCTGAATGAGCCAATACCATGTGAGGTTGCTGAATGAGCCAATACCATGTGAGGTTGCTGAATGAGCCAATACCATGTGAGGTTGCTGAATCAGCCAATACCATGTGAGGTTGCTGAATGAGCCAATACCATGTGTGGTTGCTGAATGAGCCAATACCATGGAGGTTGCTGAATCAGCTTCACAACAACGCCTGGAGAAAATTCTTAACATCTTGTGGCAGGAAAAAGTTCTTGACAACGCAGAACTTATCAGGGCGGGACTCCCTAGTATCCCCACAAGCCTGATGCTGTGCTAACTACGCTTGGCGGAGCACGTCGTGCGCATGACAGACCATCGGCTCCCAAAGAGGCTCTTCTATGGCGAGTGGACAGAGAGTCCGCGGATGTCAAAGGAAACGATACAAAGATACTCTCAAGACCGCACTGGAGGATTACGGCATAGTACATGACTCCTGGGACGGGGCGTTCAGTGACCGAGCCTTAACCTTCCTATAAACATCACAACCATCTCTTGTCCGACATGTGGACGCACCTTTTGGGAAAGATTAGGGCTAATATGCCCCGAAAGGACACACATAGCTGTCAAAGGACACACAAGGCTGTCAAAGGACACACAAGGCTGTCAAAGGACACACAAGGCTGTCAAAGGACAAACAAGGCTGTCAAAGGACACACAAGGATGTCAAAGGACACACAAGGATGTCAAAGGACACACAAGGATGTCAAAGGACACACAAGGATGTCAAAGGACACACAAGGATGTCAAGGGACACACAAGGATGTCAAAGGACACACAAGGATGTCAAGGGACAAACAAGGCTGTCAAAGGACACACAAGGATGTCAAAGGACAAACAAGGCTGTCAAAGGACACACAAGGATGTCAAAGGACACAAAAGGCTGTCAAAGGACACACATGGTTGCCAAAGGACACATAAGGCTGTCAAATGACTCACAAGGCTGTCAAAGGACGCACAAGGCTGTCAAAGGACACACAAGGCTGTCAAAGGACACACATGGTTGCCAAAGGACACATAAGTCTGTCAAAGGACTCACAAGGCTGTCACAGGACGCACAAGACTGTCAAAGGACACACAAGACTGGCAAAGGACACACAAGACTGTCAAAGGACACACAAGGCTGTCAAAGGACACACAAGGATGTCAAAGAACATGGCTCATGTGATGAAATGGTCCTCGTCGATCACGACGGACAAACAACAACACAAATGTTAAAGGCATTCGCATAGACATAACACGATTTATAAAGAAGATGACATCGTTTCTTAAAGCTACTCAAAAAACTATGTAAGCTTGGAGGACCGGTATCGCCCCACGGTCCTCCAATGATCTCCGTAAGAATTTTTTTTAAAAATAACCACGACTGATTTTGTTTTTTTGTTTCAAACTTTATCATGAAATACCCGACGAGAAGCGCTTTTTATACGCACATTATTAATTTATTAGTAATGGACCAGGCGAAACTCTTAATTCTGAAGGAAAATTTAATTCGAGGGACCTTAACCTCGTAGAATGTATTCTCCCATCCCAGCATTTTGGTTTAATACAAAGACATCGCCTCGAGTTCATACATTAGGACAACCTCTCGAGCGGATGCGCAGATAGCGGAAGGTGAAGAGAGAGCGAAAACGCGATTTGTGCCTTCCTGTGCGATTCCACCTTATCAGGTTAATGAAGAGAGAATTAGCCATTTATCTCTTTACTCTCAACGTGATTTTATGTCGTATTTAATGTGTTACCAAGTGTTTCTATCTTTATCTAACCAACGTCTTGGGTGTAAGATTTATGTTAGAAAAAGTAGTTCATTGGCGGGACTCATGACTTCACACTTGAACTAAGGTCACGTGCTTACAGTTGTGAAACAATTCTTCCGCTGTTTAGGTTTCCAGTATGTCTACTTAGAATAAAGATATCCAAAACTTTATTCACCAATTGAATTGAACCATGGAAATATAATTCTTACACTATTTTTTCTAAAAATAAAATAAATAATTTGTTAAGGGTACCTAGGGGGAGAACCTTTGACTTGGATCTAATGTTTAACCATTCAAAATGGAATCTATATGCTCTCATCCTTGCTTCCCTCTCTAAGCCGTTCACAAATACTAACTATAAAAAACCCGTCACTATATTATTTTTTAAAAACTTAGTCGATAGGAAGATCAAACAGCGCCACCACTACTTGTGCGGGTGGGGGTGGGATGGAGGGGGGTATTTACATTCGTCACAGTTGGCTGGTTCATTTATACCAGATATATTTACATTCGTCATTGTTGGCTGCTTCATTTATACCAGATATATTTACATTCGTCATTGTTGGCTGCTTCATTTATACCAGATATATTTTCGGAAACTTTTTCATGATTTGGCGATACAGACACTTAACTAGAAGAATTATCAGAAATAGAAGGAAATCTATAGAAATAAATATATTCTCTCAACAACAACAAAAATGCATGAATAAAAAAAGTTTTCTATTGAAAATATAGGGGGGGGGGACATGCTGGAAAATTTAATGTTCATGTTATAGATCCCATGTCGACTCATGCACAAACTCTAGAGTCTATACTTAACAATCTACAACAAAATAACCAGAATTTAATAGACTTTCCATTGCGAGGGCCAATTCCATGACATTTTTACATTGCGCAGTCGAACTCTAGAAATGTGTTTCCATGTATTGAGAATGTAAATGGTACCATTAATTTTAAATAAACTGACATTTAACATGACAAGAAAGTTGAAGCTAATGAGCTCGGACTATTTCCTGGTAGAACCACAGAGTATTCTCTAATCACACTTTTATTAAGCTTTTTTTATATCCTTTATATTAAATGATCTATCAAAATGTCAGATCGATGGAATTTACTGTAATTAAATTAATGATATTTTAGATTATCCCTATATATCTCTATGTAGCAAGTAAATTTGTGTGCTAGAGCGTAACTGTGCTTATTATATTGAACAACATTTTAATATTTTCCTGTCGCGCGGTGCGGTGCGTATTATATTGACCATACTTTAAAAAATATATTCCCGATCTGTAAATGTTTATACTAGTCAGTCTCGCGGTTCGCATTATATTAAACATGTTTTTATAACCCTTTTCCCGTGATCAAATCGAGCTGAAATTTTGCAGGCAGACTGAAGTAAGATAAGATAAGATAAGATAAGTAGTTTGTTTACGATAAATCCTTTATATAAGAGACATAACCAAAATTTTGGATTTTTGAATTGTGCAATGCGCATTATATTGAACATACTTTTAGTTATGTCTCATTTATAAAGGATTTATAGTCAAAAACTTGTTTTTTAACGTTTTTTAAAATTGTTTACCAGGGGTGAAATACTAAAAATTTAGCGAAGAGAGTAATCCAGGGTCCAAGTGTCTCTTGAAGTTTGTGGTTTTTGGCTGGCGTACCGATGATCAAGGGTTCGAATCTTAGTGAAGGCAGGTATTAGTTCCTGGGACAAGTGAGTTACCTAAATCCACCCACCTCTGAATGGGTACCTGACAATAGTTAATAAACAATAAAACGGCTGGTCATTACGTGGTCCCTTATAGCCGTGGCATGCGAACTTTACGCCCAAAACTTTATTATCAGAAACGTAGGCCGAAATAATCTTTTGTATAGAAGATAATATAAAAGATCTAATATCATATATATAAACAAAAGTCCAATTTCATCCGTCCACACTTTGAACGTGTTCCAATTGTTCAGTACATAGACACAACTTTCTTTCATATATCAAAAGTGTTTGCAATATGACTTTAAAGTAATGAACAAGTGTTATGAATATTGGTAAGAAAACAACATTTTGTTCAAAACATAACGTCACTTAACTTTTTTGACTAGCGCATATCTTGTCTTTGCAATGTGAAATCTGTGAACTAATCATGTGAACTAATCGTGTGAACTAATCGTGTGAACTAATCGTGTGAACTAATCGTGTGAACTAATCGTGTGAACTAATCGTGTGAACTAATCGTGTGAACTAATCGTGTGAACTAATCGTGGCTGATGACAAGTATCCACATCGGAAAGAAAATAAAATGTGATTTAGGAGGATCACAATTTATTTTTAGTTTATCCTTATTGCGTACATTAATTATGTGTAAGTTGTTTTCCTATAAATATTTCTTTGACAAGCGTCTCTCTCAATTATAACTACATTCCACCCACGTTGTCCAGCATTTCTCGTGCAAATGAGTTGACACAGAGACACCGATAAGAACATTTTTAAGGGTTAAGAAATTCTGGGGGTGAGTAGGTTCTTGATAATAGGTAAAACTACAGTTGACATATTTTGTGATAAAAATGTGCAATTAGACTTTTTAAGAATAAATAAAGCAAATACACTTATACCAAAAAATATCTAAAATTTAATTCAAAATAAAAAACATTCTAACAATGGAAGCTCTGAAAAAGAAGGGAAAAAAAAGGTTAGAATATTTAATAAAAAAATTATCAATATTAGTGGGTATCACATAGTATAAAAATTGATAAACCGAATTCTTATAATATTCCTTTTAAAATCTATTGTTCATTATTTATACACACATATTGTATACACCCGTTGATAGGAAAGCCTACAAGTTACGAAAAATTTCATAGTTAACCAAATATTTTTCATAATAGTTATAAGTAATGTATCAACTAATTATATGACGTTCTTTTCTGTGTGTGTTAGCCTAAGCTTTTTAAACCGCCTCATAGATAAGCTGGCTGAGACTTAACAAGCGGGCATCGTCATAGTATTGTACATAGGTCGGAATATATTACAAAATAATTTAGTTGACTATCATTAAATTATTTGTTTATTATTATTGTCAGTTTTCTCTTTGCAAAATTGAGAGTATGTACCTCCAGAATTTGTACTATAAAGTTTGTAGTAAATTTTTTGTTCAAATTTTTTTTTAAAAAATCAAATTTTTTTGGGAATGATTTGATAACTTAAAATGAAATATATTAGAAAGTATAACATCCTTTATAGTATGAAAAAAGTATTCTTCATTTATAAAGCACAGTTTACATGTTGCTTGTAATAACAATTTAAAATAAAAATAAAACAATTAATTATTTTTTTTCAAATATAATTACAACTAGGAAACTAATTTATAGAAACTAATTTCAATATTTCTGTATTTTATTATGTACCTTATTGAAAGTTATTGAATCTGTTATCTATTTTTAAATCCTTTATATTAACTCGTGGTTTCTGTTTGGTTGATTGTTTGCTTGCTTGTCGCCAAAACTTTGGATCGGTTTTTAACCCACTTCCTCGTAAGCCAGCGAGCTGAAATTTTACAGGCAGTTTCGTGCCGATGATAAAAACGAGGTATCAAAATTTCAGATCGATCGCATGTACCGTAATTAAATTATTGAATTTTTAGATTATTTTATTTATTTCTATGTATTATGTTATTTTTTAGATAGTGTTGCGGTGCGTATTATATTGAACAACCTTTCTGTCGCGCAATAAGGTGCGTATTTTATTGACAACCATTTTTATAAACATATTCCTGATCGGTGCGCATTATCTTAAAAATGTTTTACGACACAACTGCACTTTTGTATTTTTGGATGGTCTTGCGCTGCGTATTATAATGAACATTCTTTTAGAAATGTCTCGTACATAAAGGATTTATAGTCAAAAACTTGTTTTTTTTACGTTTTTTAAAAATTATTCCTTGTTTGTTGAAAACGACAAGACGGACATTAGTGAAGTTTGCCTTAAACTAATTATAATAACATCATTAAATATCATTAGATTCTTGCCTTAAAAATTGTCAAAATGCTATGTTCATTTCATACAAGTTTAATAGAATCAACAGAAAATTTATACAAAATTTAGTTATTGTAAACTATTGTAAATATTGAAACGTCTAGTAAAACGAATTGTATTTTTCCAAATGAAATTTAAGTTTACAAATAATTATATAATAAATTCATTATAGTAATATTTTAAAAAATAAATATGAGCAAAACAAAGCTATTTTACAATGTAGTAAAATCAGTTTCAGTTTTATAATGCAAATTTCTAAAAAATTTCTAAATCAAACGCAATTACTTTTTCGCGCTGAATTATAGACAATATAATAGCCCAAGTCACAGGTTGGTTGGAGTATGTATCTGTAACACTATGACGTCATTTTTAGCTATATTTAAATATATATACAAGGCGCGCATCGTATCAGGCGGTGTGCAAAATAAATATAAATTTAAAATTATCGCCGTAAAAATATTATATGACGTCATTGTTTTAGCTTATATTTTAATTTTGGAAAAGAGAGCGATGTAAAAGAGGATTAGAGGATTTATCATTATAAAATACTTTGTGTGCATTTCAGGAAGTTTAATATTTCGTATTTATCAAATAAAGATAAGTTACTTGGGCTTTTGACAACAACAAAAAAGTGGGCGCCGTAGGCGCCCTACAACCCCTAGTACATAATATTGAATTTGACTGTGTGTCTTTTCTTCTTCCTCATTTCATCTAAATAAATAAATAAATAAATAAATAAATAAATAAATAAATAAATAAATAAATAAATAAATAAATAAATAAATAAATAAATAAATAAATAAATAAATAAATAAATAAATAAAGCCATTCTTTAAATTATATGCGATTCTTCTCTAATGTTTTCAAAGTTCTCCTGACTTCTATCCTGCATGTCACTATCGCCCTATCGCCCATCGCCCCATCTCTTTTGCAGTCCTTCTCATCGCATTATTGGTTGAGTCATATGCATGTATCAAGTTATTATAAAATAGAAAGAAACAGTAACACATTTTTTAAAGCCACAAGCCTATAGATTACTCCAAACGATATGCTGAATCTAATATTTAATGTTGCTATAAATGTCTGTTTTATTAATGTTCATGTTATCAAGACACTCATAAATTATTAATTTGTTATTTTAAAAATTCACGCGTTTTTTTTTAATGTTGTAATTTTGTAAGGTTTTTATTTTATTACTATTTGAAATAGCTAAAAATTATAACATTATTAATTAACATGAAGTCATGTGTAAAACAAAGGCAAAGCTAATTATGATATTCAACATCTTAAATTACTTTAGCAGCAACCAGTGATATAAATTTAAATTTAGCCATTCATTCATTGATATTGTATCCCTAATTATAGGGAGCGAAGTCAAGTGGCGTGCCACTTTGATAAAATAGATTGGCTTTCTGCTTGAGATTACATAAGTCTGGCGGTGTCTATTATAATATTAGCAAAGCGTATATGTGTAAGTAAATATATACATTTCATTGTTTTCGTAATTTAAAATGAATACGATTTTATAATATATATTTTTTTCTTTCAATTTTATATGTATAAACATCAATATTAGTTACATTCAAAGAAAATTTACCAGCACATATTAATATTTAGTCTCGTATTTTAAATTATAAGTTCGTAAGTTTTTCTTTTGTAAAAAAGATAGATCCATTCATGTATTAATCTTCCCAGCACTGAATATCATTTTTTAATAAGATACGTCAGTACTGGTTCTTCGTGGTGCGGCGTTTACGGGAAATACAATTTTAATGCACATACAATATTATAATACAATATTCTTTAACTAGTTTGTGCTGTGGCGCCACCTTTTTTTTAAGGGCGCCTACGGCGCCCACCTTTTTCTAAAGCCCAACTAACTTGTCCTTGTATGATAAATACGTAATATTAAACTTTCTTAAATGTACAAAAAGTATTTTATAATGGTTTTTTATTTTATTTTTTATTTTTTTATTTTTTATGTCAAAAGCCCAAGTAACTTATCCTTGTATGATAAACACGAAATATTCCTGAAAATTAAACAAAGCATTTATATAATAATTTTTACAGTGCTAATCACCACACGATTTTTAAACTAATTTTAGAAAGCAGCGCACCAAATTACTGCACCAAAAAATAACTATTTGAGTAAATCAGCACTGCTTACAACGCAAAATTTAAAAAAATATATCTTTGGAATAAATGTAATTCCATAAAACTACAACAATCAGCGGCTAACTTTCAACAAAATTTCCTATTTAAATTAAATCAAATAGCCCTGTAGAAGAAATTTGGAAAGATATAAAAACAAATCTAAAAACTATTATGTATGAGAATGTTCCAACAAAATTAACATCAAATAAAATTAACAAATGCTGGTTCAATTTTAAATTAAAAAAGCTATGCAAACAAAAAGAGAACTTATTTAAGAAATTTAAGGCTGCCAATTCAAAAAGGATACACAAAAGTACTTAAAGATTAAACACTTGACACAAAAACTTAGTCGAAACCTCCAAAATGAATATATAAACAATTTAATTTCTAAAGATAACAATAAAAACGTATGGTCCTTTATCAAATCTAAAAAAATGGAACCTACAGGAATAGCCACACTAAAAGGCTCAAATGATAAAACCTATAATGATAATGAGACTAAAGCTAATATCCTTAACACATACTTTGCATCATCATTCTCTGCCTCAGGCGACAAGGAAGTTTTAATAAATTTAAATAAAATGGAAGAAATAGACAACATAACTGTAGACGAGATAGGTATACATTCACTCCTAAAAAACTTAAAAATAAACAAAGCCACTGGCCCAGATGAATTTGCCTGCAAGGTTATTAAAAGAACTAAGCAATGAACTGTCCCCAATCCTTGTAGTTCTTTTTCAAGCCTCTCTAAACCAGGGTAAAGTGCCCCAGGATTGGAAATTAGCTAACGTAACTCCACTCTTTAAGAAAGGTGATAAATCAGACCCTGGTAATTACAGACCTGTATCACTTACTAGTATCACCTGTAAATTACTAGAACACATAATATATAGTAAAATAGTTAGCCACCTAGACAAATATAATGCCCTATGCCCACATCAACACGGCTTTAGAAAAAACAGATCATGTGAAACACAATTAATAGGTTTAATAGATGAATTATCAAAAGGCTTAGACAATAATGATCAAATAGACACAATATTACTTGACTTCTCAAAAGCATTTGACAAAGTTCACCACCTTAGTTTACTTAAAAAACTTAAATACTTTGGAATCTCAGGTCCCTTACATCACTGGATCCAAGACTTCCTTTTGGGCAGGGAGCAAACTGTAATAATTAATGGATCTAAATCTGCACCAATAAAGGTTAACTCAGGAGTTCCACAAGGAACTGTGCTAGGTCCCTTACTCTTTTTAATTTATATAAATGATTTACCCAACAACATCTCAACAGGTACAAAAGTTAGGTTATTTGCTGATGATTGTATAATCTATAGAACAATTAAATCAGAACAAGATAGCAAAATTTTACAAAAAGACTAGATGAATTGATAAAATGGGAAACTAACTGGAGTATGTCTTTCCACCCAGAAAAGTGTCAACTGTTAAGAGTAACAAAGAAAAAGAAACAAATAAATTCAAAATATTACATTCATGGAAAAGAACTGACCCAAACTAAAGATGCAAAATACTTAGGAGTCTTAATAAATGAGAAACTATCATGGAATCCCCATGTCAATGAAGTTATTAAAAAATCAAACAAAACCTTAGGCTTTATAAAAAGAAACTTTAACAAATGTAATAGAGATATAAAACTAAAATGCTACCTCACTTTGGTGAGACCTGTACTAGAATATGCATCTTCTGTATGGGACCCATCCACCAAAGAAAACATTGATAAACTAGAACAAATTCAAAAAAGAGCTGCCAGATTCATTACTGGAGAATATTCAAAACTGACAAGAATAACACCATTAGTTAAATCATTAAACCTTGAAACACTAGAGGATAGAAGAACCAAGAGCAAAGTAGTAATCATACATAAAGCAATTAATTCTAATTTAGAAATACAACACAAAGATAACTTAATACAACCCTCAGATAGACATAAGGATAAAAACACCTTTCTTATTCCGTATGCAAGAACAAACACATACAAATTTTCATTCTTCCCGTCCGGAATTCGGGCGTGGAATGGGTTGCCTGAAGAATCCAGGAAAACCAACACTTTATCAACGTTTAAATCTCTAATAAAAATGCAGGACTAGACACAAACCATAGATAAGCGTAGGACGCAATAATCTTCTGTATAGAAGGAGCGTCTGTAAACAGATAGATAAGATAAGATAAGATAAGCAGAGTGATTTCCCTTAGCGTTAGACGTCAGTGATAAATGAGCAATAATATCTAACATATAAAAGAGTATTATTCTTCTTCTTTCGAAGTCTGGAAGTTGTTTCTTTTTTAAAAATCCCTGTAATTTAAATACAATTTATATATTTATTAGGGCTGCGGAAATTAACGATTAATTAATCGATTAATCGTTAACATTTTTAATGTATTGAACTTAATTTGATCGATTAAAATTCTATTAAAATTTTAAAGATATATCTAATATTTGTTTCTCTCCAATTTATCAATTACATTATACTAGTGTATTACCCGTCAAAAATAACGGAAGTTTTCAAAATGGATATTTTCAGTTTTTGTAATTGTCCCTTTTGTCTGAAAGCCGCATAGTAAATAGTCAGAAAATGTAGAGACCAAGAGAGAAAAATTAAATCTCTTTTCCATATTGAACAATTTTATGTGAACGTTTGAAAATAGCGTTTTTTCTGTTTATTTGTTGTTGTTTTTTTCCAGTATTTTTTTCAGCGCTATTTTTTTTTAGCGGTGCCCTTTCTAAAATCTAGCGTTACTAACGGACATAGCAGAGTATATATTTTGATTATATATACGAATATATGTGTTATGAGAAAACCTCCAAGCTTAGGCTTCGCGTTATATAAGTTTGCATGAATAATAATGATATAATCAGGATAATAGTAAATGCATAGTGAATTACACACAGCATAAGGTGATACTACAGCAAAGAAGTTTGAAGTTCGAAGTATTAACAAATATTGCTGTGGAGGCAGCCGGATGTTAACTTGCGGCATTGAATAGTGCGCACCAATTATGAGTGCACCAATACTACAGCACAGTGCCTTAAAAATAAATTATGTGACTGTAATGTGATCCACATGAAGGACATCTGTGATTTGAAGCAGTTTAAGCTTCATTGATGATTATGACTTGTCAGTTTATTCGCCCATGTGTCCATTCATTATTACCACAACATTACCAAAACATGTAAAAAAATAAAATGTAATTTTTACACATGTTAATAACAAAGAACTATTCATTTTGCATGAAACGTAGTAAGCAAAGTTTGTCACAGGATAACAGAAAAGATTAAATTATCAACTGTTAATCATATTTACAATTTAATATAAACGTGTTAGTAATTCACATAAACGTTGTTATTATTGTCAAGTCAGCACCTTTTCAAGATCTATTATGACTTGTCAGTTTATGCGCCAATTGGTCCATACATTATTACCTTTACATTATCAAAAACATGTAAATAAAAAATTGTAACTATTTACAAATATGAATAACAATGAACTATTTATTTTGCATGAAAACTTTGAAGTAAAGTTATCACTGGATAAAAGAAAATATTACATTATCTTCAGGTAATCGTATATAAAATTTAATATTCACGTTTTAGGAATTCTAATAAACGTTGTCATTATTGTCAAGTCAGCACCCCTTCCAGTTCTATATTAAAAGCAAAGATTTTACATTCCAAATTAGTCTAAGACGCATTAAAATATGACATGTAAATAACAATTTAAAAAAACTATTGTGGGGAGGAGTCCGATTTTTAAATATGTTATTTTTTTTAACATACAAATATGCAATCTCAAAGTGTATAAAAGAAAAACAAACGCTAAACTGAAGCATAAGTTGACAAATTTCATTTGCAGTAATAAATAATGGCTTTGTAATTCAAAACGCATCGAAACTTGACAACCAAACGACAACCAATTGTAAATTTCATGAACAGAAAAACGAATGTTATATATTATATATTAATATAGAAAATTAAATTTATAAGTAAGTACGTAATATTGACATGGACACATACACACAAAAAAAACGGACATTTAATACAAAAACTAATGATATTTATCAAATAAAACATGGCTCTTTTTACTTAGTTCCCTTCACAAATTAAGTCGCGATTCGTTACTTCGCGAAATCTGTTACGTCGCGGTAACTCCATGGCTCCCAAATTTTGTGACGCAACACAACAAATTCGTTCTACTATGGAAGAAATAAGGAAGAAAAGCCGTTTTGTTTACTTATGCACGTCTAAATAAATAATAATAATATGAGGTCAAAGAATGTAAGTAACAAAAAATATAAATTATTAGTAAATTGGAGAAAAAAATAGTTGAAATATTTTCTTAAATTTTAATCGATCAAAATAATTTTAATCCATTAAAAAATTTAACGCTTAATCGATTAATTAATCGTTACTTTCCGCAGCTCTATTTTATAGGCATCTTAGCAAAAGGGAACTCATGAAAGCTTGAGACCCGGGGATCTGGTCTAAAAGACAAGAGTAAACAAAAGGTTCACATCATTTCTCTACTGCATGTGATGGACCATGCTACAGTGGAAGTTTTCGATGCATTTCAATCATTTGACGAAGATTTATAACATTAAGATGCATTCCCAAAAAAATGTAGAGTATTTTAAAGAAATTACAAAATCATTTCTTCGAAAAATTATTTGAAAAACATAAAGTCTTATGTTTTTTAAGAAGCCAAAATGATGGAGACACCTTTGATATTGCCGTAATATACAATAAACCTCATAGGTATTAATAACCTATTTGATAAAAGTACAGAATCGTAAAAGGCTCTAACACTAACAACGAGTGCTCACCAAATTAGAAATTTAAAATTTACCAGCTTCAGGGTCTCTGTAGTGTTACAATTTTGTATTGAAGCATTTTCTTCCAGGTTCCACAATAAGTGTAACTCATTCTAAATTGTAAGTGAATCCATGTATCAATAAGGCATTTTGAATTTTAAACGCTATTTAAAGTAAACTCTTATTTCTACGTATTTTGCACTCTCTAGTGCACAAGGTTTCCTTCAATTTTGTTACTAGATCAGGTTTTAGTAACACCAACAAGGGAGGGGAGGTAATCGCGGAAGAAGAGTTTACTGCAAGATAAACGGAAGCTGTCTGATATTCATTTGGAAAAAGGCGGGGGTGGGGGAGGTTGGGTGTGGGACGGGGGAGGTTGCTCTTTAAACGAGTTTTGTAACGTGTTTCTTTGTGGTAGGTTTATATACGATTTTACACTGTATTAAATATAAATTTTGCGGAGGATTTGAGACCGATTTTCTAATATGTTAAATATAATTCAGTGTTTAGCTTCTATAAACTATTTTGGACTAAATTTTCTGTTTAGACCTAAGGCTTTAGTGTCACAGTACTAGAAAGTACTATTGCTTTTCACTTTTTATGTATTATGACACAAAAATTTAAAAGATTCTGATTTCAGACATCGAATGAACTGACCCCCTTCCCCTCATTAAATAACGTATGTGACCAGATGCAATGTTTTATTTAAGGCTGCTGCTTTGATCCAGAAGCCGTCTGACATTTTCTGATGGACCCAGAGACACGTTTTTATTTTCGACGTCTGTTAGCGCTGACAAGTCTGGTGCGATGATGTCATTTCCTGTGAATCTAGCGACATTTGGAGTTTGGAAGCCATTATCTTTCCTGCTGGGCCTTCTTACATTAAAACAAAATATAATGGGGATTTTTAGCTTCCTAAGAAGATCTATGATGACCTTTGTAATAGGCATGCTACAAAATGTTTTTTTCTTCTAAATATTTCATTTACCTGAGCGTCCAAGAGATTATTAAAGAATCGTTCTTTTATCTTAGTGCTAATTAGACAATCTCTAATTTACTCTCTAAAATCTTTCAACTTCATTCTATAGGTGCTCTATTACATTTTACATTGCTTTATCATATTGTTATAAAACACTTCTAAATATTACACATATCGTTGTTTTAGCACAACGTAAAATGGTGGTGTTGCACATAACAAAATATTTCTTTTGAGACGTAACATAGAATGAAACCGATTAAAAATTTCCGGAATGAATTTTCAAATGTTTAAGTTTACAATGAGAAAAATATATGTTTAAGCTTTAAGCTTGCTTTTAAAATAAAGTTGACAATTTTAAAATTATTGTCCACACTTCTCGTGAAATTGGTCTTCTCCTTTTAACAGTTAGGGCAAATAATCAATATACATAATTTGCAATGTATGTCACGTCTTTCTGTCCCGTCTGTCTGTCCGTGACACTACTAATTTTAGAAAGCAGCGCACCAAATAACTGCACCAAAAATAACTCTTTTCGAACGTTCTGCATAAAATTGTTCAATCCTGTATAATAAAAGGCAATTTTTTGTCCGTTCTGTCCGGTCATCTATAGCGATTGGTCCCTCAAACACATATGACTCCTACAGCCAATCATATTGAACACGTTTACGCGGACGTTCAAAACGAGTTACTTTTGGTGCAGTATTTCTTCCAAGAATTTATTTTGAGTTATGCGCGTTGGGATTTATAGTCAAAAGCTCTGTTTTTACGAGTTATTTATTTTAACTATAATGAATATTATTTTTGACGTGATGCACATGTATGCCGGTCGAGACGGCCGTTGGAGGGGAGTTACAACATGCCACCGAAAGGTGGCGGAACGTCATTGGACGGGCTTTGTTGCTGGTATAAAAAAATAAATGAATAAAATAAAAACAAATAAAATAAATGAAAGCTCTGTATTACATTATTTTTACATCTTTTATATTAACTCGTTGTGTCTGTTTGAGCCCTTGCTTGCTTGCTTGTTTGTCGAAAAAAACTTTGGATCGATTTTTATCCCACTTCCTCGTAAGCTAGCGATCTGAAATTTTGCAGGCTGTTTCGTGCCGATGATAAAAAACGATTTATCAAAATTTCAGATCGATCGCATGTACTGTCATTTAATTATTCAATTTTTAGATTATTTTTATTTATCTCCATGTATCATGCTCTTATTTGAGATAGAGTGTCGCGGTGCGTATTATATTGAACGACCTTTTTAATACTTTCCTGTTTCAAGATTCGGTGCGTATTATATGGACGATAATTTTTAAAAATATATTCCCAATCGGTGCGCATTATATTAAACATGATTTACGAGACATAACTAAAATTTTGGATTTTTGGATTGTCGTGCGCTGCGTATTATAATGAACATTCTTTTATTTATGTCTCGTATATAAAGGATTTATAGTCAAAAACTTGTTTTTTTTAGGTTTTAAAAAAATTTATTCTGATGTTATTTTTTCAAAATAAAAAGATTTTAGCTGAAATGTATTTATTTTGAAAACTTCCGTCATTTTTGACGGGTAATAAGCTAGTTTTAAAATCTTTTAAAATCAACATTTCTTCAAGTCACACCAGAACGACAATTTGTATTTCTTATTATTTAGTTTGTGACAGTTGCAAGCAATTTAATTTTAAAAATTAGCTGAAAATCAGACGCAAATTATGCATGAATACATATTATTTGTACGTCGTGAATTAATTATGTAAATTTCCTTTGCCTGTGCTTCTTAAGCAGTATTCTTTATCAGTGCCGTATAAACTATCAATTTTTGGAACATTGATCATCAGATCAATTGTTAATTTCAAGTGCATAGAAAAGAATTATTACACTTCTGACATTTTAAATATTTTTATTATGAATTCTTGGATTACTTTTAAAGTTTTGGATTTAATCTTTTCAACAATAATTACCAGCACTCATCAAATTATTAGAAATGAAAAACAATGTTATGCCCCCTAGATATATTTAAAACCAGAAACCTCATAATATCTGACCACTCCACCAACCAGACACGTCATATTATCTGACCACTCCATCAACAAGACACCTCATATTATCTGACCGCTCCATCAACAAGACACCTCATATTATCTGACCACTCCACCAAGAATCCACCTCATATTATCTGACCACTCCACCAACCAGACACCTCATATTATCTGACCACTCCACCAAGAATCCACCTCATATTATCTGACCACTACACCAACCAGACACCTCATATTATCTGACCACTCCACCAACCAGCCACCTTATATGATCTGACCACTGCACCAACCAGCCACCTCATATTATCTGACCACTCCACCAAGAATCCACCTCATATTACCTGACCACTCCACCAACCAGACACCTCATATTATCTGACCACTCCACCAACCAGATACCTCATATTACCTGACCACTCCACCAAGAATCCACCTCATATTATCTGACCACTCCACCAACCAGCCACCGATTCACATCCTACTCCACCCTCAACCCTTCTCACAATTGTTTATTCATGAAAGCTCGACGGAAATGACGTCATAACCACAAGAAAAAAACAAGATTGTTTGCCTTGGGGGATTTTCTCATCTTTAGAAATACATGTAATTTGAATCTCTTATTGGTTGTTATATATGGCTATAGTTGTAGTGGTTTCAATATAACAGCACTGTACGGAGGCTTTAATACACATATACCGATACACAACACACACATAGACCTTCAGAACACACACACATACACACACAATCCTCGTCTGCTTATAAATAAAACCATCTCCCCCCTTCCCCCGAATTTTGCCCTAATATAGAAGTTATTAAATCGTCCCTGTTTTTAATCTTTCTCATCATAGCGTCTCTCGTAACTTACAGTACACTACTCAAGTCTGGCTACTTAAAGACAGCGTCTCACTTGGTAACTTACAGTACACAACTCAAGTCTGGCTATTAGAGACAGCGTCTCACTTTGTAACTTACAGTACACTAATCAAGTCTGGCTACTTAAAGACAGCGTCTCACTGGGTAACTTACAGTACACTACTCAAGTCTGGCTACTTAAAGAAAGCGTCTCACTGGGTAACTTACAGTACACTACTCAAGTCTGGCTACTTAAAGAAAGCGTCTCACTGGGTAACTTACAGTACACTACTCAAGTCTGGCTACTTAAAAAAAGCGTCTCACTGGGTAACTTATATCCAAGGTCTCGGTGTGGGCACTTATGCCAAAGGTCTCAATGTCAGTCAGTAGCGTAGCTAGAGGGGGGCGGTGGGGCGGTCCGCCCCGGGCGGCACTCATTTAGGGGCGGCATTTGTGGGCATTTGAAAGGTAAAACCCTTTCCGACAACCGCCATTTTTCTTTTGAAGGGGAAAACCAAGGTGAAACAAAAAATTCGTAATTTCGAAACTTAACTAACGGATTCGCACAACATTTGTTTGATTACATAGTTGATATAACAAACGCAAAACCGTTCAAAAAATTTTAATCGCTCAAAACGAATCTATTTGTTTGGAAAGATAGGCGGTTTAATGTCACAGTTGACGCTTTCATAAGAAAACTACCCAAAAACACATCACCGCTGGGTCGAATAATGTGTGCTATTAATATCGCCACGACAGTTTTTACGTGGAATTTCGACATTCGCAGAATGATGCGTGAACAAGTACCTACAAGGCATGGTGGTTCAATATTATTGTGTTTAACTTGCAAGTGTAATTTATATTACTGTTTCAGTTTTCAGTAAATTATTGTAAGTCAAGTTATTAAAAATTACATTTATCTTGTTTTTATTGCATTAAAGTAGCACAAATAATTTGTGTTTTCCATTAAGATACAGTTATTCATTAAGCATGTTACGCCTATCCAATTAAATAAATGCGTAAATAATTTGAATTCGTCTATTTTATGGAAAATTATTAAGATTTATGACAAGAATTTCAAATTTCTCTTTTAATAAACACCACAACATGCATAATAATTTCGAAAAAGACATGCTTTAAAATTTCAAGAGTCTTGGAATAATGAAATCTGAAGAAGTAATTAGGAAAACGAGATCAGATGCTGGAATTTTACTCAATTCAATGCAATCTTTTTTTCTTCTATGTTATCTCATTTTATGGAACCCGTCATTTTTTAAATTAATGCAAAGCCATTGCATGGAACAAAGAGATGTGCTAATACAAAATGCTGTTAGATCAGTAATTTGTGAAGTGATGGAGATATCAAATGAACGCCGAGTTAGAAGGAGAAAAAATATGAGTAGGGAAAATTCAGAAGACGTGGTTCTATCTTTAGAACAAGAAGTACAACGAGAAATGTTTTTATCCATGGATGGAATTATAAAATAAAATAAAGCTTTGATGAGTTGCAAGTCCTTGCAAGAAAATATTCGTATATAATACCATGTAACCTACTAAATGAAGCATTTGAACATCAAATAAATTACTTTATTGACATTGATAAAGAACAGTTCAATATGGAAAGAAAAGGGATCCTGGTTTTCATGGCTGTACTTACACTATATACAAGAAGAGACATTATGTTAGAAAAACGGGGGAAAGGCACCCTTGCTCTATTAAACTTTATTCAACAGTATATATTGGAAAATTCTGTACCCAACATTGTAATTTTGATATGCATTTTTTCAACTATTGCTATCAGTGTCGCTAGTTGTGAAAGGAGCTTCTCCAAACTGAAGTTGATAAAAAATTATCTTCGTTCCTCAATGAGCGATTAAAGAGAAGAAAATCTTGCAAAAGTGTCCATAGAACAAGATGTTACAAATAATTTTAATTTTGATAGCATAATAAACGATTTTTCTATTATGAAATTTAGGAAAGTAAATGTATAAATATGTTTACATACTAATGTATGCAATTTCTTTGTTTGTAAAAAAAATTGTAATCGGTAATGTTTTTTTTTGGGTGTAAATTTGGAATATGTTTTGTCTCATTGGGGGCTCGGGGGGGGGACTGCGACCTCAGTAACTTTCTTGTGGCCTTTAAAAAAAGTATCTTGTATTTTTATAAATGTGTATTTATTGGTATATAATCTTATGCGGCCTCTTTTATTAATGCTTACATAAATATTGCATGCAATGGTAAACATTTATGCCACCTTTACTTCGTTTCAATTACCATTATTTATTCACGTTTATTAATTTTTAAACACTATAATATAATCGACTAAGTGGCCGTCCATAAATGACGTCACGCTATTTTGGCTGATTTTTCACCCCCTCCCCTCTCGTCACACATCATCACAAAAACTTAGACCCCTTCTTCGATAAGACTTCACAAAGCTTTGACCCCCCCCCCTCCCATAAAAGCCGTATTTTCTGTTTTAATATGAGCATATTTCAAATTAAATTTATGCCATTTAAGTATGTTTTTAGTGTAACGCTGCATTCTAATATCGTAACACGCGTGTTACATAAATAAACGTCATTAAATAAAGTGTCAGTAATCAAATATTAAAGTGGAAATTTATTTAAAGTTGCGCATTTTGACGTGACGTCACATTTATTAAACATCCCTCCCCCCTCGTCACACATCGTCAAAAACGTGTGACTCCCTCCCCCCCCCAGGTGCGTGACGTCATTTATGGACCACTCCTAAAAAGGGCGGCTAATTGGAGACCGCACCGGGCGGCAAAAGTTCTAGCTACGCCACTGAAGTCAGTACTTACACAAAATGTCTCAGTATGTGTACTTAAATACAAGATCTCACAGGCTATGTCTTATTGCATGTACTACATACACGTATTTAATGTAGGTACTACATACAAGGTATTGGTATAGGTACTACATAAAAGGTATTGGTATAGGTACTACATACAAGGTATTGGTGTAGGTACTACATACAATGTATTGGTATAGGTACTACATACAAGGTATTGGTGTAGGTACTACATACAATGTATTGGTATAGGTACTACATACAAGGTATTGGTATAGGTACTACATACAAGGTATTGGTGTAGGTACTACATACAATGTATTGGTATAGGTACTACATACAAGGTATTGGTATAGGTACAACATACAATGTATTGGTAAGGTACTACATACAAGGTATTGGTATAGGTACTACATACAAGGTATTGGTGTAGGTACTACATACAAGGTATTGGTGTAGGTACTACATACAATGTATTGGTATAGGTACTACATACAAAGTATTGGTATAGGTACTACATACAAGGTATTGCTATAGGTACTACATACAAGGTATTGATATAGGTACTACATACAAGGTATTGGTATAGGTACTACATACAAGGTATTGGTATAGGTACTACATACAAGGTATTGGTATAGGTACTACATACAAGGTATTGGTATAGGTACTACATACAAGGTATTGGTATAGGTACTACATACAAGGTATTGGTGTAGGTACTACATACAATGTATGGGTATAGGTACTACATACAAGGTATTGGTATAGGTACTACATACAAGGTATTGGTATAGGTACTACATACAAGGTATTGGTATAGGTACTACATACAAGGTATTGGTGTAGGTACTACATACAATGTATTGGTATAGGTACTACATACAAGGTATTGGTGTAGGTACTACATACAATGTATGGTATAGGTACTACATACAAGGTATTGGTATAGGTACTAGATACAATGTAATGGTATAGGTACTACATACAAGGTATTGGTGTAGGTACTACATACAATGTATTGGTGTAGGTACTACATACAAGGTATTGATATAGGTACTACATACAAGTCTCAAATGTGTACTACAAGCTAGGTCTTAATGTACTCACCTACACATCTAAGAATATGTAATTAACATACAAAATATATGTGAGAAAACTTTGAAGAGCTCTTGGCGTAGCGAGATTACAATCGTGCTAGTTAGAATCTTAACCAGCAAACAACGAAGGCAATTTGCCGATACGTTTGTTTTCTTACGTAATATCCACGCTTACCAATATTCTGTTTCATCGCTTCATGACTACTTTTAAATCAAGATATCAGTATGTTTCACTTATATATAAGTTTTCAGTACATATGTATTATATGTCAGCTCTCCGTATATAAGCTTTCAGTACATATGTATTATATGTCACCTCTCCGTATAGAAGCTTTCAGTACATATGTATTATATGTCACCTCTCCGTATATAAGCTTTCAGTACATATGTAATATATGTCACCTCTCCGTATATGTACTTGAACACGATCTCTCAGCATGTTTATTTAATATCAGTTCTCGTTATGTGTACTTACATAATACTTTTTTCTATTAAGTTCTCTTATAATAAAAGTTGACTGTTATAATATCAAGACTCTCTCCTATAGCAGTCTCCCTCCGTTAATCAGCAGAATATAATTGCACACTCCCATCTGTACATATCGCTACATCCGATAATGAAAATAACGGGCTTCTTCTTATCTTGCTTATTGATCTGGTTTCTTTATGAGATAAACCACTGAAGCGTGCCAAAATGGGGCTTTACGTTTAATACCAGTGAGATGTTTAACGCTTAAGGACACGTGATTAGAATGCAATCAGTTTCAAGCAAATAGGGCGCCATTTAATCTTGAGTTCTTGGGAGATGCATTTGTCCCGAGAACTCACAAGCGAAAAATCTACGTCGTTATTATAGCACATATGAGCGACGACCTTTAAATAGGTCAAGGTTACAAAAATGTTCATGTTAAGATCGAGTTTTTTTCCTTTAATATCTGGACGACAATGAATAAATAATGCATAAAACGTCAGAAATATTTTTAAATTGTAAAGATCTTTCGAAATTGACATTTCTACTTAAATGAGTGGGACATTTCTACTTAAATGAGCGGACATTTCTACTTAAATGAGCGGACATTTCTACTTAAATGAGCGGACATTTCTACTTAAATGAGTGGACATTTCTCAGAGGGTGATCTTTTGCGTCAACATTTTCACTGGCATTATTACAGGCAG
>CALYLW010001041.1:0-75273 GCA_944989445.1 Ampullaceana balthica | reverse complement strand
GAACCAAGATAAGGGAGGAAATTACCATTAGGAAGTAGTGGTGAACCAAGATAAGGGAGGAAATTACCATTAGGAAGTAGTGGTGAACCAAGATAAGGGAGGAAATTACCATTAGGAAGTAGTGGTGAACCAAGATAAGGGAGGAAATTACCATTAGGAAGTAGTGGTGAACCAAGATAAGGGAGGAAATTACCATTAGGAAGTAGTGGTGAACCAAGATAAGGGAGGAAATTTACCATTAGGAAGTAGTGGTGAACCAAAATAAGGGAGGAATTACCATTAGGAAGTAGTGGTGAACCAAAATAAGGGAGGAATTTACCATTAGGAAGTAGTGGTGAACCAAAATAAGGGAGGAATTTACCATTAGGAAGTAGTGGTGAACCAAAATAAGGGAGGAATTTACCATTAGGAAGTAGTGGTGAACCAAAATAAGGGAGGAATTTACCATTAGGAAGTAGTGGTGAACCAAAATAAGGGAGGAATTTACCATTAGGAAGTAGTGGTGAACCAAAATAAGGGAGGAATTTACCATTAGGAAGTAGTGGTGAACCAAAATAAGGGAGGAATTTACCATTAGGAAGTAGTGGTGAACCAAAATAAGGGAGGAATTTACCATTAGGAAGTAGTGGTGAACCAAAATAAGGGAGGAATTTACCATTAGGAAGTAGTGGTGAACCAAAATAAGGGAGGAATTTACCATTAGGAAGTAGTGGTGAACCAAGATAAGGGAGGAAATTACCATTAGGAAGTAGTGGTGAACCAAGATAAGGGGAGGAAATTTACCATTAGGAAGTAGTGGTGAACCAAAATAAGGGAGGAATTTACCATTAGGAAGTAGTGGTGAACCAAATAAGGGAGGAATTTACCATTAGGAAGTAGTGGTGAACCATGATAAGGGAGAAAAATTACCATTAGGAAGTAGTGGTGAACCAAGATAAGGGAGGAAATTTACCAGTAAGAAGTAGTAGTGAACCAAAATAAGGGGAAAATTTACCATTAGGAAGTAGTGGTGAACCAAAATAAGGGAGGAATTTACCATTAGGAAGTTGTGGTGAACCAAAATAAGGGAGGAATTTACCATTAGGAAGTAGTGGTGTACCAAAAAAAGGGAGGAATTTACCATTAGGAAGTAGTGGTGTACCAAAATAAGGGAGGAATTTACCATTAGGAAGTAGTGGTGTGCCAAAATAAGGGAGGAATTTACCATTAGGAAGTAGTGGTGAACCAAAATAAGGGAGGAATTTACCATTAGGAAGTAGTGGTGAACCAAAATAAGGGAGGAATTTACCATTAGGAAGTAGTGGTGAACCAAAATAAGGGAGGAATTTACCATTAGGAAGTAGTAGTGAACCAAAATAAGGGAGGAATTTACCATTAGGAAGTAGTGGTGAACCAAAATAAGGGAGGAATTTACCATTAGGAAGTAGTGGTGAACCAAAATAAGGGAGGAATTTACTATTAGGAAGTAGTGGTGAACCAAAATAAGGGAGGAATTTACCATTAGGAAGTAGTGGTGAACCAAAATAAGGGAGGAATTTACCATTAGGAAGTAGTGGTGAACCAAGATAAGGGAGGAATTTACCATTAGGAAGTAGTGGTGTACCAAAATAAGGGAGGAATTTACCATTAGGAAGTAGTGGTGAACCAAGAAAATGAGGAAATTACCATTAGGAAGTAGTGGTGAACCAAAATAAGGGAGGACATTACCATTAGGAAGTAGTGGTGAACCAAGATAAGGGAGGAAATTACCGTTAGGAAGTAGTGTTGAACCAAGATAAGGGAGGAAATTACAATTAGGAAGTAGTGGTGAACCAAAATAAGGGAGGAATTTACCATTAGGAAGTAGTGGTGAACCAAAATAAGGGAGGAATTTACCATTAGGAAGTAGTGGTGAACCAAAATAAGGGAGGAATTTACCATTAGGAAGTAGTGGTGAACCAAAATAAGGGAGGAATTTACCATTAGGAAGTAGTGGTGAACCAAAATAGGGGAGGAATTTACCATTAGGAAGTAGTGGTGGACCTAAATAAGGGAGGAATTTACCATTAGGAAGTAGTGGTGAACCAAAATAAGGGAGGAAATTACCATTAGGAAGTAGTGGTGAACCAAAATAAGGGAGGAATTTACCATTGGGAAGTAGTGGTGAACCAAAATAAGGGAGGAATTTACCATTAGGAAGTAGTTCTTAACCAAAATAAGGGAGGAATTTACCATTAGGAAGTAGTGGTGAACCTAAATAAGGGAGGAATTTACCATTAGGAAGTAGTGGTGAACCAAAATAAGGGAGGAATTTACCATTAGGAAGTACTGGTGAACCAAAATAAGGGAGGAATTTACCATTAGGAAGTATTGGTGAACCAAAATAAGGGAGGAATTTAGCATTAGGAAGTAGTGGTGAACCAAGATAAGGGAGGAATTTACCATTAGGAAGTATTGGTGAACCAAAATAAGGAAGGAATTTACCATTAGGAAGTAGTGGTGAACCATAATAAGGGAGGAAATTACCATTAGGAAGTAGTGGTGAACCAAGATAAGGGAGGAAATAACCATTAGGAAGTAGTGGTGAACCAAGATAGGGGAGGAAATTACCATTAGCAAGTAGTGGTGAACCAAAATAAGGGAGGAATTTACCATTAGGAAGTAGTGGTAAACCAAAATAAGGGAGGAATTTACCATTAGGAAGTAGTGGTGAACCATGATAAGGGAGGAAATTACCATTAGGAAGTAGTGGTGAACCAAGATAAGGGAGGAAATTACCATTCGGAAGTAGTGGTGAACCAAGATAAGGGAGGAAATTACCATTAGGAAGTAGTGGTGAACCAAGATAAGGGAGGAAATTACCATTAGGAAGTAGTGGTGAACCAAGATAAGGGAGGAAATTACTATTAGGAAGTAGTGGTGAACCAAGATAAGGGAGGAATTTACCATTAGGAAGTAGTGGTGAACCAAAATAAGGGAGGACATTACTATTAGGAAGTAGTGGTGAACCAAGATAAGGGAGGAAATTACCGTTAGGAAGTAGTGTTGAACCAAGATAAGGGAGGAAATTACAATTAGGAAGTAGTGGTGAACCAAAATAAGGGAGGAATTTACCATTAGGAAGTAGTGGTGAACCAAAATAAGGGAGGAATTTACCATTAGGAAGTAGTGGTGAACCAAAATAAGGGAGGAATTTACCATTAGGAAGTAGTGGTGAACCAAAATAAGGGAGGAATTTACCATTAGGAAGTAGTGGTGAACCAAAATAAGGGAGGAATTTACCATTAGGAAGTAGTGGTGGACCTAAATAAGGGAGGAATTTACCATTAGGAAGTAGTGGTGAACCAAAATAAGGGAGGAAATTACCATTAGGAAGTAGTGGTGAACCAAAATAAGGGAGGAATTTACCATTGGGAAGTAGTGGTGAACCAAAATAAGGGAGGAATTTACCATTAGGAAGTAGTTGTTAACCAAAATAAGGGAGGAATTTACCATTAGGAAGTAGTGGTGAACCTAAATAAGGGAGGAATTTACCATTAGGAAGTAGTGGTGAACCAAAATAAGGGAGGAATTTACCATTAGGAAGTACTGGTAAACCAAAATAAGGGAGGAATTTACCATTAGGAAGTATTGGTGAACCAAAATAAGGGAGGAATTTAGCATTAGGAAGTAGTGGTGAACCAAGATATGGGAGGAATTTACCATTAGGAAGTAGTGGTGAACCAAAATAAGGAAGGAATTTACCATTAGGAAGTAGTGGTGAACCAAAATAAGGGAGGAAATTACCATTAGCAAGTAGTGGTGAACCAAAATAAGGGAGGAATTTACCATTAGGAAGTAGTGGTGAACCAAAATAAGGGAGGAAAATACCATTAGGAAGTAGTGGTGAACCATGATAAGGGAGGAAATTACCATTAGGAAGTAGTGGTGAACCAAGATAAGGGAGGAAATTACCATTAGGAAGTAGTGGTGAACCAAAATAAGGGAAAAATTTACCATTAGGAAGTAGTGGTGAACCAAAATAAGGGAGGAATTTACCATTAGGAAGTAGTGGTGAACCAAAATAAGGGAGGAATTTACCATTAGGAAGTAGTGGTGAACCAAAATAAGGGAGGAATTTACCATTAGGAAGTAGTGGTGAACCAAAATAAGGGAGAAATTTACCATTAGGAAGTAGTGGTGAACCAAAATAAGGGAGGGATTTACCATTAGGAAGTAGTGGTGAACCAAAATAAGGTAGGAATTTACCATTAGGAAGTAGTGGTGAACCAAAATAAGCGAGGAATTTACCATTAGGAAGTAGTGGTGAACCAAAATAAGGGAGGAATGTACCATTAGGAAGTAGTGGTGTACCAAAATAAGGGAGGAATTTACCATTAGGAAGTAGTGGTGTACCAAAATAAGGGAGGAATTTACCATTAGGAAGTAGTGGTGAACCAAAATAAGGGAGGAATTTACCATTAGGAAGTAGTGGTGAACCAAAATAAGGGAGGAATTTACCATTAGGAAGTAGTGGTGAACCAAAATAAGGGAGGAATTTACCATTAGGAAGTAGTAGTGAACCAAAATAAGGGAGGAATTTACCATTAGGAAGTAATGGTGAACCAAAATAAGGGAGGAATTTACCATTAGGAAGTAGTGGTGAACCAAAATAAGGGAGGAATTTACCATTAGGAAGTAGTGGTGAACCAAAATAAGGGAGGAATTTACCATTAGGAAGTAGTGGTGAACCAAAATAAGGGAGGAATTTACCATTAGGAAGTAGTGGTGAACCAAAATAAGGGAGGAATTTACCATTAGGAAGTAGTGGTGAACCAAAATAAGGGAGGAATTTACCATTAGGAAGTAGTGGTGAACCAAAATAAGGGAGGACATTACCATTAGGAAGTAGTGGTGAACCAAAATAAGGGAGGACATTACCATTAGGAAGTAATAGTGAGCACAGATAGGGGAGAAATTTACCATTAGGAAGTAGTGGTGAACCAAAATAAGGGAGGACATTACCATTAGGAAGTAGTGGTGAACCAAGATAAGGGAGGAAATTACTATTAGGAAGTAGTGGTGAACCAAGATAAGGGAGGAATTTACCATTAGGAAGTAGTGGTGAACCAAAATAAGGGAGGACATTACCATTAGGAAGTAGTGGTGAACCAAGATAAGGGAGGAAATTACCGTTAGGAAGTAGTGTTGAACCAAGATAAGGGAGGAAATTACAATTAGGAAGTAGTGGTGAACCAAAATAAGGGAGGAATTTACCATTAGGAAGTAGTGGTGAACCAAAATAAGGGAGGAATTTACCATTAGGAAGTAGTGGTGAACCAAAATAAGGGAGGAATTTACCATTAGGAAGTAGTGGTGAACCAAAATAAGGGAGGAATTTACCATTAGGAAGTAGTGGTGAACCAAAATAAGGGAGGAATTTACCATTAGGAAGTAGTGGTGGACCTAAATAAGGGAGGAATTTACCATTAGGAAGTAGTGGTGAACCAAAATAAGGGAGGAAATTACCATTAGGAAGTAGTGGTGAACCAAAATAAGGGAGGAATTTACCATTGGGAAGTAGTGGTGAACCAAAATAAGGGAGGAATTTACCATTAGGAAGTAGTTGTTAACCAAAATAAGGGAGGAATTTACCATTAGGAAGTAGTGGTGAACCTAAATAAGGGAGGAATTTACCATTAGGAAGTAGTGGTGAACCAAAATAAGGGAGGAATTTACCATTAGGAAGTACTGGTGAACCAAAATAAGGGAGGAATTTACCATTAGGAAGTATTGGTGAACCAAAATAAGGGAGGAATTTAGCATTAGGAAGTAGTGGTGAACCAAGATAAGGGAGGAATTTACCATTAGGAAGTATTGGTGAACCAAAATAAGGAAGGAATTTACCATTAGGAAGTAGTGGTGAACCATAATAAGGGAGGAAATTACCATTAGGAAGTAGTGGTGAACCAAGATAAGGGAGGAAATTACCATTAGGAAGTAGTGGTGAACCAAGATAGGGGAGGAAATTACCATTAGCAAGTAGTGGTGAACCAAAATAAGGGAGGAATTTACCATTAGGAAGTAGTGGTAAACCAAAATAAGGGAGGAATTTACCATTAGGAAGTAGTGGTGAACCATGATAAGGGAGGAAATTACCATTAGGAAGTAGTGGTGAACCAAGATAAGGGAGGAAATTACCATTCGGAAGTAGTGGTGAACCAAGATAAGGGAGGAAATTACCATTAGGAAGTAGTGGTGAACCAAGATAAGGGAGGAAATTACCATTAGGAAGTAGTGGTGAACCAAGATAAGGGAGGAAATTACTATTAGGAAGTAGTGGTGAACCAAGATAAGGGAGGAATTTACCATTAGGAAGTAGTGGTGAACCAAAATAAGGGAGGACATTACCATTAGGAAGTAGTGGTGAACCAAGATAAGGGAGGAAATTACCGTTAGGAAGTAGTGTTGAACCAAGATAAGGGAGGAAATTACAATTAGGAAGTAGTGGTGAACCAAAATAAGGGAGGAATTTACCATTAGGAAGTAGTGGTGAACCAAAATAAGGGAGGAATTTACCATTAGGAAGTAGTGGTGAACCAAAATAAGGGAGACATTTACCATTAGGAAGTAGTGGTGAACCAAAATAAGGGAGGAATTTACCATTAGGAAGTAGTGGTGAACCAAAATAAGGGAGGAATTTACCATTAGGAAGTAGTGGTGGACCTAAATAAGGGAGGAATTTACCATTAGGAAGTAGTGGTGAACCAAAATAAGGGAGGAAATTACCATTAGGAAGTAGTGGTGAACCAAAATAAGGGAGGAATTTACCATTGGGAAGTAGTGGTGAACCAAAATAAGGGAGGAATTTACCATTAGGAAGTAGTTGTTAACCAAAATAAGGGAGGAATTTACCATTAGGAAGTAGTGGTGAACCTAAATAAGGGAGGAATTTACCATTAGGAAGTAGTGGTGAACCAAAATAAGGGAGGAATTTACCATTAGGAAGTACTGGTAAACCAAAATAAGGGAGGAATTTACCATTAGGAAGTATTGGTGAACCAAAATAAGGGAGGAATTTAGCATTAGGAAGTAGTGGTGAACCAAGATATGGGAGGAATTTACCATTAGGAAGTAGTGGTGAACCAAAATAAGGAAGGAATTTACCATTAGGAAGTAGTGGTGAACCAAAATAAGGGAGGAAATAACCATTAGCAAGTAGTGGTGAACCAAAATAAGGGAGGAATTTACCATTAGGAAGTAGTGGTGAACCAAAATAAGGGAGGAAATTACCATTAGGAAGTAGTGGTGAACCATGATAAGGGAGGAAATTACCATTAGGAAGTAGTGGTGAACCAAGATAAGGGAGGAAATTACCATTAGGAAGTAGTGGTGAACCAAAATAAGGGAAAAATTTACCATTAGGAAGTAGTGGTGAACCAAAATAAGGGAGGAATTTACCATTAGGAAGTAGTGGTGAACCAAAATAAGGGAGGAATTTACCATTAGGAAGTAGTGGTGAACCAAAATAAGGGAGGAATTTACCATTAGGAAGTAGTGGTGAACCAAAATAAGGGAGGAATTTACCATTAGGAAGTAGTGGTGAACCAAAATAAGGGAGGGATTTACCATTAGGAAGTAGTGGTGAACCAAAATAAGGGAGGAATTTACCATTAGGAAGTAGTGGTGAACCAAAATAAGCGAGGAATTTACCATTAGGAAGTAGTGGTGAACCAAAATAAGGGAGGAATGTACCATTAGGAAGTAGTGGTGTACCAAAATAAGGGAGGAATTTACCATTAGGAAGTAGTGGTGTACCAAAATAAGGGAGGAATTTACCATTAGGAAGTAGTGGTGAACCAAAATAAGGGAGGAATTTACCATTAGGAAGTAGTGGTGAACCAAAATAAGGGAGGAATTTACCATTAGGAAGTAGTGGTGAACCAAAATAAGGGAGGAATTTACCATTAGGAAGTAGTAGTGAACCAAAATAAGGGAGGAATTTACCATTAGGAAGTAATGGTGAACCAAAATAAGGGAGGAATTTACCATTAGGAAGTAGTGGTGAACCAAAATAAGGGAGGAATTTACCATTAGGAAGTAGTGGTGAACCAAAATAAGGGAGGAATTTACCATTAGGAAGTAGTGGTGAACCAAAATAAGGGAGGAATTTACCATTAGGAAGTAGTGGTGAACCAAAATAAGGGAGGAATTTACCATTAGGAAGTAGTGGTGAACCAAAATAAGGGAGGAATTTACCATTAGGAAGTAGTGGTGAACCAAAATAAGGGAGGACATTACCATTAGGAAGTAGTGGTGAACCAAAATAAGGGAGGACATTACCATTAGGAAGTAATAGTGAGCACAGATAGGGGAGAAATTTACCATTCGGAAGTAGTGGTGAACCAAGATAAGGGAGAAAGTTACCATTCGGAAGTAGTGGTGAACCAAGATAAGGGAGGAAGTTATCATTAGGAAGTAATAGGGAACCAAGACAAGGAAGAAAGTTACCATTAGGAAGTAGTGGTGAACCAACATAAGGGAGGAAGTTACCATTAGGAAGTTATAGTGAACCAATATAAGGCAGGACATTACCATTAGGAAGTAATAGTGAACAAAGATTAGGGAGGAAGTTACCATCAGGAAGTAATAGTGAACAAAGATTAGGGAGGAAGTTACCATCAGGAAGTAATAGTGAACCAAGATAAGGGAGGAAGTTACCATCAGGAAATAATAGTGAACCAAGATTAGGGAGGAAGTTACCATCAGGAAGTAATAGTGAACCAAGATTAGGGAGGAAGTTACCATCAGGAAGTAATAGTGAACCAAGATAAGGGAGGAAGTTACCATTAGGAAGTAATAGTGAACCAAGATAAGGGAGGAAGTTACCATCAGGAAGTAATAGTGAACCAAGATAAGGGAGGAAGTTACCATTAGGAAGTAATAGTGAACCAAGATAAGGGAGGAAGTTACCATTAGGAAGTAATAGTGAACCAAGATAAGGGAGGAATTTACCATTAGGAAGTAATAGTGAACCAAGATAAGGAAGGACATTACCATTAGGAAGTAGTGGTGAACCAAGATAAGGGAGGAAGTTACCCTTAGGAAGTAATAGTGAACCAAGATAAGGCAGGACATTACCATTAGGAAGTAATGGTGAAACCAAAAGATAAGGGAGGAAGTTACCATTAGGAAGTAGTGGTGAACCAAGATAAGGGAGGAAGTTACCATCAGGAAGTATAGTGAACCAAGCTAAGGGAGGATGCTACATGTGAACCATAATAAGGGAGGAAATTACCATTAGGAAGTAGTGGTGAACCAAAATAAGGGAGGAAATTACCATTAGGAAGTAGTGGTGAACCAAGATAAGGGAGGAATTTACCATTAGGAAGTAGTGGTGAACCAAAATAAGGGAGGACATTACCATTAGGAAGTAGTGGTGAACCAAGATAAGGGAGGAATTTACCATTAGGAAGTAGTGGTGAACCAAGATAAGGGAGGAATTTACCATTAGGAAGTAGTGGTGAACCAAAATAAGGGAGGAAATTTACCATTAGGAAGTAGTGGTGAACCAAAATAAGGGAGGAATTTACCATTAGGAAGTAGTGGTGAACCAAAATAAGGGAGGAATTTACCATTAGGAAGTAGTGGTGAACCAAAATAAGGGAGGAATTTACCATTAGGAAGTAGTGGTGAACCAAAATAAGGGAGGAATTTACCATTAGGAAGTAGTGGTGAACCGAAATAAGGGAGGAATTTACCATTAGGAAGTAGTGGTGAACCAAAATAAGGGAGGAAATTACCATTAGGAAGTAGTGGTGAACCAAAATAAGGGAGGAATTTACCATTAGGGAAGTAGTGGTGAACCAAAATAAGGGAGGAATTTACCATTAGGAAGTAGTGGTGAACCAAAATAAGGGAGGAATTTACCATTAGGAAGTAGTGGTGAACCTAAAATAAGGGAGGAATTTACCATTAGGAAGTAGTGGTGAACCAAAATAAGGGAGGCAATTTACCATTAGGAAGTAGTGGTGAACCAAAATAAGGGAGGAATTTACCATTAGGGAAGTAGTGGTGAACCAAAATAAGGGAGGAATTTACCATTAGGAAGTAGTTGTGAACCAAAATAAGGGAGGAATTTACCATTAGGAAGTAGTGGTGAACCTAAATAAGGGAGGAATTTACCATTAGGAAGTAGTGGTGAACCAAAATAAGGGAGGAATTTACCATTAGGAAGTACTGGTGAACCAAAATAAGGGAGGAATTTACCATTAGGAAGTAGTGGTGAACCAAAATAAGGGAGGAATTTACCATTAGGAAGTAGTGGTGAACCAAGATAAGGGAGGAATTTACCATTAGGAAGTAGTGGTGAACCAAAATAAGGAAGGAATTTACCATTAGGAAGTAGTGGTGAACCAAAATAAGGGAGGAAATTACCATTAGGAAGTAGTGGTGAACCAAGATAAGGGAGGAAATTACCATTAGGAAGTAGTGGTGAACCAAGAAAGGGGAGGAAATTACCATTAGCAAGTAGTGGTGAACCAAAATAAGGGAGGAATTTACCATTAGGAAGTAGTGGTGAACCAAAATAAGGGAGGAATTTACCATTAGGAAGTAGTGGTGAACCATGATAAGGGAGGAAATTACCATTAGGAAGTAGTGGTGAACCAAGATAAGGGAGGAAATTACCATTAGGAAGTAGTAGTGAACCAAAATAAGGGGAAAATTTACCATTAGGAAGTAGTGGTGAACCAAAATAAGGGAGGAATTTACCATTAGGAAGTAGTGGTGAACCAAAATAAGGGAGGAATTTACCATTAGGAAGTAGTGGTGAACCAAAATAAGGGAGGAATTTACCATTAGGAAGTAGTGGTGAACCAAAATAAGGGAGGAATTTACCATTAGGAAGTAGTGGTGAACCAAAATAAGGGAGGGATTTACCATTAGGAAGTAGTGGTGAACCAAAATAAGGGAGGAATTTACCATTAGGAAGTAGTGGTGAACCAAAATAAGCGAGGAATTTACCATTAGGAAGTAGTGGTGAACCAAAATAAGGGAGGAATGTACCATTAGGAAGTAGTGGTGTACCAAAATAAGGGAGGAATTTACCATTAGGAAGTAGTGGTGTACCAAAATAAGGGAGGAATTTACCATTAGGAAGTAGTGGTGAACCAAAATAAGGGAGGAATTTACCATTAGGAAGTAGTGGTGAACCAAAATAAGGGAGGAATTTACCATTAGGAAGTAGTGGTGAACCAAAATAAGGGAGGAATTTACCATTAGGAAGTAGTAGTGAACCAAAATAAGGGAGGAATTTACCATTAGGAAGTAGTGGTGAACCAAAATAAGGGAGGAATTTACCATTAGGAAGTACTGGTGAACCAAAATAAGGGAGGAATTTACCATTAGGAAGTAGTGGTGAACCAAAATAAGGGAGGAATTTACCATTAGGAAGTAGTGGTGAACCAAAATAAGGGAGGAATTTACCATTAGGAAGTAGTGGTGAACCAAAATAAGGGAGGAATTTACCATTAGGAAGTAGTGGTGAACCAAAATAAGGGAGGAATTTACCATTAGGAAGTAGTGGTGAACCAAAATAAGGGAGGACATTACCATTAGGAAGTAGTGGTGAACCAAAATAAGGGAGGACATTACCATTAGGAAGTAATAGTGAGCACAGATAGGGGAGAAATTTACCATTCGGAAGTAGTGGTGAACCAAGATAAGGGAGAAAGTTACCATTCGGAAGTAGTGGTGAACCAAGATAAGGGAGGAAGTTATCATTAGGAAGTAATAGGGAACCAAGACAAGGGAGAAAGTTACCATTAGGAAGTAGTGGTGAACCAACATAAGGGAGGAAGTTACCATTAGGAAGTAATAGTGAACCAATATAAGGCAGGACATTACCATTAGGAAGTAATAGTGAACAAAGATTAGGGAAGGAAGTTACCATCAGGAAGTAATAGTGAACAAAGATTAGGGAGGAAGTTACCATCAGGAAGTAATAGTGAACCAAGATAAGGGAGGAAGTTACCATCAGGAAATAATAGTGAACCAAGATTAGGGAGGAAGTTACCATCAGGAAGTAATAGTGAACCAAGATAAGGGAGGAAATTACCATCAGGAAGTAATAGTGAACCAAGATAAGGGAGGAAGTTACCATCAGGAAGTAATAGTGAACCAAGATAAGGGAGGAAGTTACCATTAGGAAGTAATAGTGAACCAAGATAAGGGAGGAATTTACCATTAGGAAGTAATAGTGAACCAAGATAAGGAGGACATTACCATTAGGAAGTAGTGGTGAACCAAGATAAGGCAGGACATTACCATTAGGAAGTAATAGTGAACAAAAGATTAGGGAGGAAGTTACCATCAGGAAGTAATAGTGAACCAAGATAAGGGAGGAAGTTACCATCAGGAAGTAATAGTGAACCAAGATAAGGGAGGAGGCTACATGTGAACCAAGATAAGGGAGGAAGTTACCATTAGGAAGTAATAGTGAACCAAGATAAGGGAGGACATTACCATTAGGAAGTAATAGTGAACCAAGATAAGGGAGGAAGTTGCCATCAGGAAGTAATAGTGAACCAAGATAAGGGAGGAAGTTACCATTAGGAAGTAATAGTGAACCAAGATAAGGGAGGAAGTTACCATTAGGAAGTAATAGTGAACCAAGATAAGGGAGGAAGTTACCATTAGGAAGTAATAGTGAACCAAGATAAGGGAGGAAGTTACCATTAGGAAGTAATAGTGAACCAAGATAAGGGAGGAGGCTACAGGTGAGCCAAGATAAGAGAGGAAAGTTACCATTAGAAAGTAATAGTGAACCAAGATAAGGGAGGAAGTTACCATCAGAAAGTAATAGTGAACCAAGATAAGGGAGGAATTTACCATTAGGAAGTAATAGTGAACCAAGATAAGGGAGGAGGCTACATGTGAACCAAGATAAGGGAGGATATTACCATTAGGAAGTAGTAGTGAACCAAGATAAGGGAGGAAGTTACCCTTAGGAAGTAATAGTGAACAAAGATAAGGGCAGGACATTACCATTAGGAAGTAATAGTGAACAAAGACTAGGGAGGAAGTTACCATCAGGAAGTAATAGTGAACCAAGATAAGGGAGGACATTACCATTAGGAAGTAATAGTGAACCAAGATAAGTGAGGAAGTTACCATCAGGAAGTAATAGTGAACCAAGATAAGGGAGGAAGTTACCATTAGGAAGTAATAGTGAACCAAGATAAGGGAGGAAGTTACCATTAGGAAGTAATAGTGAACCAAGATAAGGGAGGAAGTTACCATTAGGAAAGTAATAGTGAACCAAGATAAGGGAGGAAGTTACCATTAGGAAGTAATAGTGAACCAAGATAAGGGAGGAGGCTACATGTGAACCAAGATAAGGGAGGAAGTTACCATCAGGAAGTAATAGTGAACAAAGATTAGGGAGGAAGTTACCATCAGGAAGTAAAAGTGAACCTAGATAAGGGAGGAAGTTACCATTAGGAAATAATAGTGAACCAAGATAAGGGAGGAGGCTACAGGTGAGCCAAGATAAAGGAGGAAGTTACCATTAGAAAGAAATAGTGAACCAAGATGGGGCCGCGGTGGTCTAGCGGTATCGCGCTGGACATCCCGAACCGAGATAGAAGAAAGTCACGGGTTCTATTCTTGGTGCTGGCATGGCCCGCGGGGCATTGTGCTGGCCACACAATCCCTTGCTCGTTAATGGTGGCTAAGTAAAACTTGTGAACGCTAATTCACTTGCCCCATGGTCCGTCATGGACTGGAAATGGGTTATATAATATATATTATAGTGAACCAAGATAAGGGAGGAAGTGACCTTCAGGAAATAGTAGTCAACCAAGATATTAAATAAATAAAGGTAAAAATGGATTTTTAAAAACCACGTTTTTATAAGTGGACTAAAAAGAAGAAAATAATTTAAAACTTATAAGTTCAAGTACTTTAATTTAATATGACTAAAAAACATGGGGCGGACACTTATGAGGTTTAACATATGCAGTTCATTCATATTCTCACTTAAATATATATCTTTTGCCATCTAAATTATAAAATCTTTAATTTTTATACCAAATCGCCCGCCCCACGTTTTAGGCCACTTATAAAATCGTGGTTTTCAAAAATACTTTGTTACCTTTATTTGTTTTACTCTTTTTAGTCTTAGTGTATGCTAAAGTGAGTTTTGAAGTATTGATTATGTTCAAATATAATACGCATTGCCCAACAAACATTTTACAGACTGAAGTTGAATGATCTCCCCCTGATGTTAAACATGGTTGATGTGGTCGGGGCTGGTGTGAACTCGGCACGTGAATGTAAATGTAAACAATAGCAGACCGATAATACCGATGGTTATATAAAGAGAAACTAAAAAATTCAATAATTTAATTTGGTACATTCGATCGATCTGAAATTTTGATACAATGCTTTTGTAACTCTTTACTTTTTATATGTTATATGTAACTCTTTTGTAGGCGTTCTTACAATACAGCATCTTCTGCACAATAATCCACTAAAGAACTTGTTTCAACAAAACAACTTTAATAAGTATACTTTGTACACAGAAATATCATTTGAGGTTATACAACGTGGAAATCTTGAGGCACACACACATTCCGTCCTTACACTACGGAACTCCACTGACGACTGCTCGCCCAACCCTTTCAACCAATAGGCAGGCTCCTTTCTTCCCGCGTCCACCATTCAAGTGACCTTACGTCACAAATCATGTTAATCACAAGTGACAGCTTTGTCATCCAAGATCTATCTGTGGTAAAATTTTGAGTTCTCTAGGACCATCAGAAGTGGTTTAATATTACTTTGGCAAATTTGAAAAATTGCGGACAGACAGACACGAAAGCAAGTTAATAAAAACGTGGTAAAAACATGGTCTTGGTTTCAAAGATCTAATTATCACTTTTTTACTAGTCTTATATTAACTTGTTTTGTAAGTTTAAAACCGGGGGAGATAATTCTGTTTCAGACTGTAAATGTCGCGTTTAAACATAATCACTACTTTTAATTATGTCTCATATATAAGGGATTTATAGTCAAAAACTTTGTTTTTACATCTATTTATTTCGATTTACGTCTGCTAGAGTTAAACCTCAGCAGTCCGCCTTAGTGACCGGAATAACCCAATGTTGAAATATTTTCGATTTACAGTGAGTGTCGGATAATTGGGATAGGTCGGATAATTGGGATCAGTTCGCTCAAAATATTCGAATCGTTTAGAACGGAACTAATCTCAGGACATTCTTGGTTTATATCTACTTCTAAATTGATCAAAGGTAAGCTGGCTTTGCACTTACTGTAAAAAGTGTAGACTAAAAAGTAGAAAAAAATATATAAAAAAACACTTTTTAAAAACTAGTCTTATATAAGAAATGCACTAAAAGTAGAAAATAAATGTAAATTTGAAATTTACAGTCAGAAGAGACCTTTAGTTCCAAATTTATGAAAATGGAAAAGTTTAAAATGAGACAGGAGCGTTAAATCGTAGGTGAAATCGATTATCATCGGTACAAAACTGCCTGCAAAATTTCAGCTCGCTAGCTTACGAGGAAGTGGGTTAAAATTGATGCGAAGGTTTTTCGACAATCAAGGGCTCAAACACCACAAGTTAATATAAATGATTTTAAAATATAAACAAAAACGTATGCGGCCGTAAAAGCAGCCCTATAACGTATCAGTAATAGTTGTGTGTGTTCTTTCAAGTTGTTTCTCTATAGCTGTATTTCTCTAAAAGTAAACGGGCTTAAGATTTCAAATTACATTTTACTTCTGTTTTGTAATTTTCCTGTGATTGTGTATCTGACCACTCGTACCACTCCAATAATAAAATGGAACAGAGCCAGTTATGAGGGATTACCGCGTATGGCGTATATCTAAGAGGATTACGTCCCATGTAATACGAGTATTACTGATTAGGAAGTTGTCCATTGATGTTACCAGAGATACTGTAGCCCTTTTAAGGCCGTTCTATGAATGAGATATCTATGGTTGATGTTGTCTTCTGGTACTATGCTGTCATGGTGTATAAGTCTAACTGTGGTCTAATAGTGTCGTCAGTGTTGATTCGACTACATAGCGTCTAATGTTCACCGCCCACAGTGTCCCTTTGTTCTTATGGACACATGTGTACGATTTTGATACTCTTAAGGTGTATGTGTGGACTATAAAGTGTCTCTTTCTGTTGCTGTGTTACAGTGATCTAGCTCGGTACCTACATAATTTTACCAACATCATTCAGCCTCAAACACCGCCCTACCTCCATAACTGCCCATATACGGAGTTTGTCCCCCCCCCCACCCCTTTTTTAAATAGTATTTGTCCGGAAAAAATATAGATAATCCAGCCAAATTGTTTGTTTCCATCGATGTCTTGTTGGTAAAGCAGCATAAGAGTATGAGAGTATGAGAGTATGAGAATATGAGAGTATGAGAGTATGAGAGTATGAGAGTATGAGAGTATGAGAGTATGAGAGTATGAGAGTATGAGAGTATGAGAGTATGAGAGTATGAGAGTATGAGAGTATGAGAGTATGAGAGTATGAGAGTATGAGAGTATGAGAGTATGAGAGTATGAGAGTATGAGAGTATGAGAGTATGAGAGTATGAGAGTATGAGAGTATGAGAGTATGAGAGTATGAGAGTATGAGAGTGAGAGAGTAGGAGAGTAGGAGAGTATGAGAGTATGAGAGTATGAGAGTATGAGAGTATGAGAGTATGAGAGTATGAGAGTATGAGAGTATGAGAGTATGAGAGTATGAGAGTATGAGAGTGAGAGAGTAGGAGAGTATGAGAGTATGAGAGTATGAGAGTATGAGAGTATGAGAGTGAGAGAGTAGGAGAGTATGAGAGTATGAGAGTATGAGAGTATGAGAGTATGAGAGTATGAGAGTATGAGAGTATGAGAGTATGAGAGTATGAGAGTATGAGAGTGAGAGAGTATGAGAGTATGAAAGTATGAGAGTATGAGAGTATGAGAGTATGAGAGTATGAGAGTATGAGAGTATGAGAGTATGAGAGTATGAGAGTATGAGAGTATGAGAGTAGGAGAGTATGAGAGTAGGAGAGTATGAGAGTATGAGAGTATGAGAGTATGAGAGTATGAAAGTATGAGAGTATGAGAGTAGGAGAGTATGAGAGTATGAGAGTATGAAAGTATGAAAGTAGGAGAGTATGAGAGTATGAGAGTATGAGAGTAGGAGAGTAGGAGAGTAGGAGAGTAGGAGAGTATGAGAGTAGGAGAGTAGGAGAGTAGGAGAGTAGGAGAGTAGGAGAGTAGGAGAGTAGGAGAGTATGAGAGTATGAGAGTATGAGAGTATGAGAGTATGAGAGTATGAGAGTATGAGAGTATGAGAGTATGAGAGTATGAGAGTATGAGAGTATGAGAGTATGAGAGTATGAGAGTATGAGAGTAGGAGAGTAGGAGAGTATGAGAGTAGGAGAGTAGGAGAGTATGAGAGTATGAGAGTATGAGAGTATGAGAGTATGAGAGTAGGAGAGTATGAGAGTATGAGAGTATGAGAGTATGAGAGTATGAGAGTATGAGAGTATGAGAGTATGAGAGTATGAGAGTATGAGAGTATGAGAGTATGAGAGTATGAGAGTATGAGAGTATGAGAGTATGAGAGTATGAGAGTATGAGAGTATGAGAGTATGAAAGTATGAGAGTATGAGATTATGAGATTATGAGAGTATGAGAGTATGAGAGTATGAGAGTATGAGAGTATGAAAGTATGAGATTATGAGATTATGAGAGTATGAGAGTATGAGAGTATGAGAGTATGAGAGTATGAGAGTATGAGAGTATTGCTATTTCATTTTGTCTCGCGTCCTCCATTCGCGTTTTATTCTGGGTTCAAATATTTGTTGAGAGCTAATTACAATTAATCAAAGAGTATTTTATTTTTTACACAATGAGCCATCATATGCTCTTTTTGGAAATACTCAAAGCTATTTATGTGTTATCTCTGTGTTATCTCTGTGTTATCTCTGTGTTATCTCTGTGTTATCTCTGTGTTATCTCTGTGTTATCTCTGTGTTATCTCTGTGTTATCTCTGTTATTTCTTTTTATATAAATGCCATCTCTACATTACATAAATTATTTTATTTTACGTTAATTCTTCTATAGATTATTGCATACTACGCTTAATCATTATGTATGTCTAAAATTTCTTTTTTAATCGAGTTTTGAATATTGCTAGTGTTTTTATATTTTATCTATATGTTATTTCTATGAAATATGTTACTTCTTTGATATCTCTATGTTATTTCTTTCCCTCTCATGTTTTTCTTTCTATTAGACTATACATTCCATTGTTTCGAGTAAGGTCAGTAACAACAGTCTCTAATTTAAACAATATGCCTGTCCAGCTGTCCAGCTAATCCTGGTTTTCCCCAAGAATCACCTCACCCACTCTCACCCTAACAGAGCAGACCGTCACGTGACAGCCCTATGGTCCGAGGTTATTGGTGACCCCTGTGACGTGTGCTCCCACGCCTTGTTAGTTACCTGTCAATGTCTCATTGCCTTGGTTCTATATTGAGAGAGAAAACGTCACGCTTCGTTTAATCAGTTTTCAGAAGTTTAATGGTTTAAAGTGAACTGTTACTGGTAATAATATAGTCTAAATACAGACTACAGTCTACTGGCTACATCATATACAGTTAACTTTATGAATTGGCTAAACATACGAAAAAGTAAAATAAGACAATATTATAAGAAAGTAAGAAAGAAATGTATTTTGATTACAAAGAATTTATTCGTTATCAGTATAAAAAATACTTGTGAAAATAAGGACACTAAACAATTTAATTATAAATAGGATGTTAAACTAAAAGAATTTAAAATACATGTATGACTAAAGATTTCAAAGTCGCTAAACCATAAACTAAAAGCTTAAGTCCATACTGACAACTAAACAATGTAACCCTGAAACCATCGTAGTTTATTGCTATCCGTGGACCATATCATTCAGTCACTGTAGCGCATACGATATTTGTACTGTCTCCTTTCAACTATTTCACATATTCACTGATCATATCGGAAATAAAGTCAATCCGTGCCATATCATGATGAAAGGACTAAAATCTAGATGGCCAACACATAGCAATCCCACCTTCACCTTTCTATCAGTTTCTTACCGCAAGGAAAGGGCGAATGCCTTGCACTTAGAATTATCAAAAGCTCTCATAGTAAGTCTTGAATACACCTGTCTATATAAGATATTAGTTAAAAACCATTTTTTGACGTAAGGGGGTCGACAGTTTTTTTTTGAAAATGGTCTGGCGATTGTATGTAGAGTTTGAGAACCTGTGATCACGCTTCTCTCTTAGAGAGTCTGACGACAACTAGGCTCTCTAACACTCAAATAGATCAGTGTTTTCAGGGAATATTTTCCAGTGACAGATTAACATGGAAAGTGTCAACAGAACTTTCGAACATCAAGGCTCATGTCATTAGAGCCATCAAATATAAAAAGAAACACATGTCTGAGTACCCGTTGAATTACTTAGCCGAGTACCCGTTGAAATACTTAGCCGAGTACCCGTTGAAATACTTAGCCGAGAACCAGTTGAATTACTTAGCCGAGAACCCGTTGAAATACTTAGCCGAGTACCCCTTGAATTACTTAACCGAGTACCCGTTGAATTACTTAACCGAGTACCCGTTGAATTACTTAGCCGAGTACCCGTTGAATTACTTAGCCGAGTACCCCTTGAATTACTTAACCGAGTACCCCTTGAATTACTTAACCGAGTACCCGTTGAATTACTTAGCCGAGTACCCGTTGAATTACTTAGCCGAGAACCCGTTGAAATACTTAGCCGAGAACCCGTTGAGATACTTAGCCGAGAACCAGTTGAATTACTTAGGCGAGAACCCGTTGAAATACTTAGCCGAGTACTGGTTGAAATACTTAGCCGAGTACCCCTTGAATTACTTAACCCAGTACCCGTTGAATTACTTAACCGAGTACCCGTTGAATTACTTAGCCGAGTACCCGTGAATTACTTAGCCGAGTACCCGTTGAATTACTTAACCGAGTACCCCTTGAATTACTTAAGCGAGTACCCCTTGAATTACTTAGCCGACTACCCGTGAATTACTTAGCCGAGTACCCGTTGAATTACTTAGCCGAGTACCCGTTGAATTACTTAGCCGACTACCCGTTGAAGTACTTAGCCGATTACCCGTTGAATTACTTAGCCGAGTACCCGTTGAATTACTTAGCCGAGTACCCGTTGACATATTTATCAAAGAACCCGTGATAACATGTCTCGTTCTTTAAAAGTTATTTTATTTCACGACTTTTCCCCAGTTTCCTTTGCAAGCTAAGTATAACAGCTTAGCAATACCAACCTGAAATGTAACCTGGTTGGCTATGTACAACCGTGACCAACCTGTAACGTTCGGCTGGGTGTGCTACAGTACAGCGGTACGACTACAGAAGACTTAAACCAAAATAACCCTGGCCTCACCACCTGGTAACATTTGATACAAACTTGTAGACTAAAGAGCTAACTTTTAAAAGAAAGACCCGAGCGTCTACTGATGACGAACAAGCTCCAGGCTTACAGTGTTTACATTTTTTTCACATTTTAACTGCAAACTGTTTAGTCATATTATTGTACTTGTCATCATTTTCTGTGTTTCATCTTTGAACCAATGTCTCAAAGATCTACAAGCCGAACGACGTAGCCCCAATTTCTCAGTTTTTTCATGTGTGAATGGGACTTTTTAGCATCCTGTAAACTTTTAGAAATCATGACATTTGTTTTGAGGCTTTATGTAAAATAAATGTGTCAAAATGGTAAATTCAAAATGTATGATCTAACAGGTAACCGCCTCATGTTAGCTGTCTATTATTGAGTTTTACAGTTGAATATAATATCGTGATTAATAGTTCTAACTTGAATCATTAACTGGTCATCAAATTTTAGAAAATTAGAGTTTTAATAGTTAAAATTCCTTTTGATAATAAGATTGTTCATGTATTTTTAAATCACTGATTTCTCTAACATTGTATTCTTTTTCTGTCTCATTTTACGTTCATTTGTATAAGGGTGTCTGCGTGGTGTGATCAAGAACTAGACCGTTGAGGTCCAGTGATGAAGAGTCTAAAAAACAGCCAGGGCAACTTAATAATGTATAGGAGACTATAAGCTGTCCGGCCATGTCCATGGTTGCCATGGTAATGAACACTATCATCACCCAGGTTTATTACCAAGAATTTAACGGCTATTGATTTGTATCGTCTGTTTCAGCTGAGTCTAAGAAATATACCTCAAACTAAAACATTATCAGTATCAGTTTCTACGTCGAATTTAGGTACACATATCCGTGGGATTAGTTCATATTCTAAATTTGGCAAAGTTGACTTTTTGCACTTAAACTACGACTGCCAGCTTTGAACGTTTTTTTGGCCCCATGTCCCATATTTGTTTAACAAAGATAAATACGGCTTTCATGTTTATTTGAAAGTTGTTGCTCTCGGTACAGCAACTGTACATGCATAATTTAGTAGACGAATGTTTGCTTGTTAGCTTGTAGGGCCCGAAGCGAGCTTCATAATTTGGGGACGTTCGCATCCGCTGCTTGAAATTCAGGAGGCGACAGTTGATCTTAAAGTCTTAGAAAATATGAATGTTTTGTTAAAATTGTTTTTTTATCTGAAAGTTGGTATCTGAGTGTGTCAGTAAATCTAAGTTGGTATCTGAGTGTGTCAGTAAATCTAAGTTGGTATCTGAGTATGTCCGTAAATCTAAGTTGGTATCTGAGTGTGTCAGTAAATCTAAGTTGGTATCTGAGTGTGTCAGTAAATCTAAGTTGGTATCTGAGTGTGTCAGTAAATCTAAGTTGGTATCTGAGTGTGTCAGTAAATCTAAGTTGGTATCTGAGTGTGTCAGTAAATCTAAGTTGGTATCTGAGTGTGTCAGTAAATCTAAGTTGGTATCTGAGTGTGTCCGTAAATCTAAGTTGGTATCTGAGTGTGTCAGTAAATCTAAGTTGGTATCTGAGTGTGTCAGTAAATCTAAGTTTGTATCTGAGTGTGTCAGTAAATCTAAGTTTGTATCTGAGTGTGTCAGTAAATCTAAGTTGGTATCTGAGTGTGTCAGTAAATCTAAGTTGGTATCCGAGTATGTCCGTAAATCTAAGTTGGTATCTGAGTGTGTCAGTAAATCTAAGTTGGTATCTGAGTGTGTCAGTAAATCTAAGTTGGTATCTGAGTGTGTCAGTAAATCTAAGTTGGTATCTGAGTGTGTCAGTAAATCTAAGTTTGTATCTGAGTGTGTCAGTAAATCTAAGTTGGTATCTGAGTGTGTCAGTAAATCTAAGTTTGTATCTGAGTGTGTCAGTAAATCTAAGTTGGTATCTGAGTATGTCCGTAAATCTAAGTTTGTATCTGAGTGTGTCAGTAAATCTAAGTTGGTATCTGAGTGTGTCCGTAAATCTAAGTTGGTATCTGAGTGTGTCAGTAAATCTAAGTTGGTATCTGAGTATGTCCGTAAATCTAAGTTGGTATCTGAGTGTGTCAGTAAATCTAAGTGTGTATCTGAGTGTGTCAGTAAATCTAAGTTGGTATCTGAGTGTGTCAGTAAATCTAAGTTGGTATCTGAGTGTGTCAGTAAATCTAAGTTGGTATCTGAGTGTGTCAGTAAATCTAAGTTGGTATCTGAGTGTGTCAGTAAATCTAAGTTGGTATCTGAGTGTGTCAGTAAATCTAAGTTTGTATCCGAGTGTGTCAGTAAATCTAAGTTGGTATCTGAGTGTGTCAGTAAATCTAAGTTGGTATCTGAGTGTGTCAGTAAATCTAAGTTGGTATCTGAGTGTGTCAGTAAATCTAAGTTTGTATCCGATTGTGTCAGTAAATCTAAGTTGGTATCTGAGTGTGTCAGTAAATCTAAGTTTGTATCTGAGTATGTCAGTAAATCTAAGTTGGTATCCGAGTATGTCCGTAAATCTAAGTGGTATCTGAGTGTGTCAGTAAATCTAAGTTGGTATCTGAGTATGTCAGTAAATCTAAGTTTGTATCTGAGTGTGTCAGTAAATCTAAGTTGGTATCTGAGTGTGTCAGTAAATCTAAGTTTGTATCCGAGTGTGTCAGTAAATCTAAGTTGGTATCTGAGTATGTCCGTAAATCTAAGTTGGTATCTGAGTGTGTCAGTAAATCTAAGTTGGTATCTGAGTATGTCAGTAAATCTAAATTTGTATCCGAGTGTGTCAGTAAATCTAAGTTGGTATCTGAGTGTGTCAGTAAATCTAAGTTGGTATCTGAGTGTGTTCGTAAATCTAAGTTGGTATCTGAGTGTGTCAGTAAATCTAAGTTGGTATCTGAGTGTGTCAGTAAATCTAAGTTGGTATCTGAGTGTGTCAGTAAATCTAAGTTTGTATCTGAGTGTGTCAGTAAATCTAAGTTGGTATCTGAGTATGTCCGTAAATCTAAGTTTGTATCTGAGTGTGTCAGTAAATCTAAGTTTTTTATCTGAGTGTGTCAGTAAATCTAAGTTGGTATCTGAGTGTGTCAGTAAATCTAAGTTTGTATCTGAGTGTGTCAGTAAATCTAAGTTTGTATCTGAGTATGTCCGTAAATCTAAGTTTGTATCTGAGTGTGTTCGTAAATCTAAGTTTGTATCTGAGTGTGTCAGTAAATCTAAGTTTGTATCTGAGTATGTCAGTAAATCTAAGTTTGTATCTGAGTATGTCAGTAAATCTAAGTTTGTATCTGAGTGTGTCAGTAAATCTAAGTTTGTATCTGAGTGTGTCAGTAAATCTAAGTTTGTATCTGAGTATGTCAGTAAATCTAAGTTTGTATCCGAGTGTGTCAGTAAATCTAAGTGGTATCTGAGTGTGTCAGTAAATCTAAGTTTGTATCTGAGTATGTCAGTAAATCTAAGTTTGTATCTGAGTATGTCAGTAAATCTAAGTTTGTATCCGAGTGTGTCAGTAAATCTAAGTTTGTATCTGAGTGTGTCAGTAAATCTAAGTTGGTATCTGAGTGTGTCAGTAAATCAAAGTCTTTGTTGATAACTTAGTCGTTATAACCTCAAAATCATTTAAAACATTCATAAACTGCGACAGAAGTGAAATGGTGAAAATGCTTGTATTTTCAACACGATTCAGCCATCCGTGGGACCAATTTCTTGTTGAGTCTTATTTTAATAGCACGAAAGATTTTTCCATCTAGTCTTGACAAAAAGCTTTCGACTGTAATCACCGAAAGTTACCTGATTCAAATTGCTACAAATGGACATGGATGACACCATGCAAAGATCTAATAAATAAACATGTGTTGCAGTCCAGAATGTAGGAGAAAAACTGTAAAATAAAGTGATCAAAATATAAAACATCTGTTATTATAAAGCTTATACAGTTTTCATAAATGCTGAATCTTTAAATTCGTTGGCTAAAAATAACCCATCAAGATCTTAAAATTATTGAAGGGCCCCTTAGTTAATGGTCTGAGAATTGATTGTAGCTTATCTCCCTTACAAGTGGATGACGTACGACTTTTAGATCTGCTACATTCGATTGAATCATTGTGGGGGCTCTCTATTTTCTTCAAATTTCATCCCGCTATTTTTTTCCTTACTTAAAAATAGGGCAGAAAGAAGACAAGAAACCATTTCAGAAATATTTTGTATGATTTTAAAATAATTCATCAAAATCTTTAACATCAAAATCATCTTTACACCAGACCACAATCACCCCTCACCGTCGTGCACTTATTTTCTCGGACGATCAAAGGGGAAACTAGAGTTATAAATTGACCTTTGACGAAATAACATTAGTACAAGGCTGTCTAAACACGAGCAGGTCTCTGATAACCTGACTTCTGAAGTTAAGTATTTGAAAGCGTTTATTTATCTGGCCACTACTGCCGAATACTGACGTCTTCCCAATACTGACTTCTGACCAACAATACTGACGTCTTCCCAATACTGACTTGTGACCAACAATACTGACGTCTTCCCAATACTGACTTCGGGCCAATACTTACGCCTGGTCAACAATACTGAAGTCTGTCCAACAATACTGACGTCTTGCTAATACTAACTTCTGCCCAACGATAATGACGTCTTGCTAATACTAACTTCTGTCCCAACAATACTGACGTCTTGCTAATACTAACTTCTGTCCAACAATACTGACGTCTTGCTAATACTAACTTCTGTCCAACAATACTGACGTCTTGCTAATACTAACTTCTGCCCAACAATACTGACGTCTTGCTAATACTAACTTCTGTCCCAACAATACTGACGTCTTGCTAATACTAACTTCTGTCCAACAATACTGACGTCTTGCTAATACTAACTTCTGTCCCAACAATACTGACGTCTTGCTAATACTAACTTCTGTCCAACAATACTGACGTCTTGCTAATACTAACTTCTGTCCAACAATACTGACGTCTTGCTAATACTAACTTCTGTCCAACAATACTGACGTCTTGCTAATACTAACTTCTGCCCAACAATACTGACGTCTTGCTAATACTAACTTCTGCCCAACAATAAGCAAAATACTGGCGTCTGCTCAACAATACTGACGTCTGCCCAGTACTGACTGACGTCTGCTCCTATCAGCTGATTTTGTGTTATCAACAGGTCCATGCGGCTACGTGCGGTCATCAAGACGCCATGGCTATTATCAGATCCCACTCTGCACGGTGCGCACCAATCAAATTGTGCTCTGTATTTTGATGTTGCCAGACTGGCTCCCTGAGTAATGGCCTGGTACAGTTCAAGGGAGTTAATGATGAAAGGTTTTGGTTCGTATCTGGCGTGAGCATTCTCGTGTCTACCGCAGTGTTCTCCAAACTTTTTATATTCATGACCAAGTTATTGTTATACGTCTCCTGGGTGATCTGGCAGACAAAATTTAATATTATAAAAGGGTATAATTCCAAACTGCCCATCAATGTTAGCTTTATGTTAACTGGACAATGGCTTGCGAAGGATTGTGAAATGTTGAGATAAAGTAAATGAACTCCCCCCTCCACACACACACAGGCGCAAAACAACAACAAACACACACACGTCCATTTTTTTCCCCGAAGACATCCAGTATTTTTCTTATTGAGACTTGTAGACAAAGAAACTTGAAATAACACTAGCACCATTCTTTTAGTGTTTCATGACGTCAACAAATGTTAAGATTAGTGGACCCTGCAATAAACAAACTTTAGTTTCAATCTAAAAGGTTGGAATAAGTAAATGAAATAAACAAGTTTTTCTTACATTTTTGTTTTTCCATATTTTTCTTTTCTTCTTTTTTTTAAAACAGAAATAAAATTAACGATAAATTATTTCGTTTAAGTTTGTTTTGTTTTTTTTGCGTAATTTGCAATTATTTTACTTTTGGGAGATATTGAATGAATGACGTCACGCAGAGTTGAGAAGTATTCGCACTAGTTTAATTATAAAGCATATCATGAAAGCAAGAATTCGAGCAATCATGAATATGGAATTGCGTATTGACATGGTGATGACAGACTTCCACCACATAACACAAGCAAGAAACATTTTCTGTCGCTCTCTAAAATTAGTCAAAGCATTAGCCTCTTGTAGCAGAAAACTTAACTTAGCCGAAAGTGATCCTCAGTGGAATCGTTCATTATCGCTACGACGATTTAGCCAGTCTTTTTTAAAAGGAAAATGTGTCGCTAAACGGAATTCAATATGTAAATAATTTTATTTTTCAATTCACCCACCCCACCCCTGCAAACCAACTTAGGCAAACAGCACAAAGAGCACAGACAGCACAAACAGCACAACAGTACAAACAAAACAAACAGAACAGACAGCATAAACTGTACAAACAGCACAAACAGCACAAACAGCACAAACAGTACAAACCGCACCAACAGCACTGACAGCACAAACAGCACAAACAGTACAAACAGTACAAACAGCACAAACAAACAGCACAAACAGTACAAAAAGCACAAACAGTACAAAAAGCACAAACAGTACAAACAGTACAAACAGCATAAACAAACAAACAGCACAAACAGTACAAACAGCACAAACTAACAAAACAAACAGCACAAACATAACAAACATCACAAAACATCACAAACAGCACAAACAGCACAAACAGCACACCCGAGACTACAAACCCTTACTCCCACAGCTTGCAAACATCTCGCACTCTAAACTCACCAACCCACCATGCACCCTCACCAACCCACCACTCACCCTCACCAACCCACCACTCACCCTCACCAACCCACTACTCACCCTCACCAACCCACTACTCAGACTCACCGACCCACCACGCACCCTCACCAACCCAACATGCACCCTCACCAACCCACCACTCACCCTCACCAAACCAACACACACCCTCACCAACCCACTACTCACCCTCACCAACCCACCATGCGCCCTCACCAAACCAACACACACCCTCACCAACCCACCACTCCCCCTCACCAACCCACCACTCACCCTCACCAACCCATCACTCACCCTCACCAACCCACCCTCACCAACCCACCACTCACCCTCACCAACCCACTACTCACCCTCACCCAACCCACTACTCACACTCACCAACCCACCATTCACCCTCACCAACCCACCACTCACCCTCACCAACCCACCATGCACACTCACCAACCCAGCTGCCAACCACGCCCAAACCATTGATTCAACCCTCATCTCATCATTCACTTGTTCAATCTTCTCTGCCCCCACCCCCACAAGTCTATCCACAAATCCTTTCATTACCCCCTCCCCCACCAACACTCACACCTTCAGTACACAAGACAAACACACCCGTCTTGATCGCTCGCTTCCTCCCCCACCCCCTTATTTCCCCTGTTAGCGCTCTAATAGATATCTTGCGGTAAATTTTCAATAAGTAAAGCTAGCTGTAATGGAATCCTGTGTAGCTTTTAGCCATTAAATCCAAGGTTTATACATGAGTAAGCAGGGAACTAACTGTAAAGAAAATATACGAACTGAAGAATTGAAATTTGATGAATAGTTCTTCGATGCTGCTTCTCTTTTATGTTACATGTAACTTATTTTATTTATATCTTTTTTAATGATTAACTTACATATTTATTTGTAAAAAATAACATCCTTATTCTATACTCATGATATTTAAATAAGACACGACTAGTTCAAATTATAACTCCAGGCTAATCTTAACCGTTTCCTTTCTGAACAAGATTAGGCGGGTTATATTACCCTTCCCTTTGGTTAATATGACTCAATAAAGGCAAGCACTCTACATCTCTACAAGGCCACATGGATTTATCGCTTGTGGTACAGCTTTACTTAGGTCAATAACGAAAGAGAGGGGCGGACATGTTGGGGATTTTCGGGGGCGTGGGTTTGCAGATAGGGAACTGAAAGGAACTGATTTAATTTGTCCGTGGTCAGTTCAGGCTGACATCTGTTACAAAATAAACACAAGTGTCACCATAAGAAACAACTATTTACAATCTATCACAGACCATATAATGTTTTTACCATACAGATAGATCTTTATAATCTCCGATAGACAATACAGTGTTTTACTATAACAGATAGATCTTTATAATCTCTCAGAGACCATACAGATTTTTACCATTACACATATAAATAATTTAAAAGTCCAAGTCACTGGGTGGATCATTGTATCCGTAACGCTATGACGCCATTTTTTGGGCTTTTAATACAAGGTGTGCATTGGGAGGTGTGCAAAATAATTTATAAATTAAAGATTCTCGCCTTAAAATATATTATATGACGTCATTGTTTTAGCTTATAATTTAATTTTGGAAAAGAGAGCGATGTAAAAAGAGGATTTGAGGATTTATAATTATAAAATATTTTGGTTACATTTCAGGAAGTTTAATATTTCGTATTTATCAAATAAGGATACGTTACTTGGGCTTTTGAATAAAAAAAAGTTCTAAATATTATTAGCTATTGTTTGACGTTTGTTCCAACCCGATAAATGTTATGGTTGGCGAAAAATTGACAAAATACTGATATTTTTTCGGGTTTTTTTAGATTTTCCAGGACATCCAGTAAACCTTTCCGGTCTTTTGGGGGGGGGGCGTTGAACATCCTTGGGACCTCCTTAGCATATTTGCAAAAGACCCAAACCCTCTATCTGGTATTGTTCAGGAGGAGTTGCATTGTCAAGCTTGACTTACATTTCGAATCTATCAACGCAATTTTTTCAAGGGAAATTGCGTGAAAAACTGTTAAAATGAAACGTAAAATCATTGAAAAGCTAGAACAAGGTGTTAGTGTGGCTAATCTAGGGCACACATACAATCGGCCAACATCAACGATCTCAACTATTTTCAAGAACAAAAAAAAATTAAGGAGATGGGTGCTTCGAAGTGAGTGTCTACGAACCTGTTACGACACTTTTTCATCAAGTTTTGAAGCGTCGGCAAAAATAAATGCCTTTAGACAGTTTTCTAGTTAAAAAGGATTAATCTTTTGTCATATATTCATATTTTTATTTACGTTTTTGACTTCAAATCTAAATTGCATTCCAAGTTGTTACACTCTTTAACAATTCATAAGTAAATTTATTTGAATAAATTTGATTAAAAATTGTTGAAAAATGAGTATTTTTTTCAGCATGGAACGCATTATCGTATTTTACATTGATTTATGTGGGAAAAAGTGTTTCGTTAACGAGTGTTTCGCTTAACGAGTAAGACTCTGGAACGAATAAAACTAATAAACTCGTTATAAGAGGTTCCACTGTATATGTTTATATAAGTCAGCTTATTAGATATAAATGAGACAATAACTTGCTTAAAACGTTATTATACCCCAAAAATATGTTGAAAACATTTTGTGACTTAGTTACATAATGATGCTGAAAACATTGTCTTACGAAAACCTTGTCTAAAAATAGTAACATAATGTCATGAGATTTGATGTTTTCATGTCAGAGAAATCACAAACCCAATATAACTTTGTTTAACTCTTCAGTGGAACTTAAAGTAAATAACATGCCCGAGTAAGAGAAATATAGCGTCACAAAGAAATAAAATGGATTTTAATGGATAATTGTGCCCATATTCTGGGATTCCATGGTTGCATCCACGCATGGGCGTCGCTAGGAATTTTTCCAGGGGGGGGGGCAAAAAAATCCCACTTTTTTATTTTATTTTAACTGGCAATGCCATACAGGTACAATTTTCAATTAAATTCAAGTTCAGTATAAAATAAGGGTTGAAAAAAGCCTTAGAAATTAATAAGACTTACAAATTAGTGCTGTAATAGTTAAAATACAACATTTATTAATGCATTTAATAAAAAAAAATTTTTCTCAAATATAGGGGGGGGGGCAAATGCCCCCCTTGCCCCCCCCTTCCCTACGCCCATGCATCCACGGAATTGATTTGAAACTCTTTCTTAATCTGATTCAAGGAATCTGTGCATTTCTTAAAAAATGTTTAATAAATTTTTCAACCCGACTTAAGGTCAAGGCCGTTGGTACTTCCTGTCATTCTGAATAGAGCGGTAATGAGAGCTGGTCTACTTGTGACTTCAGTGACTGGTTCAACTACGCAAGACGCTCTCCATACCAATGAATATCTGGTGCCACTACCACATATCATCTCACCCGACAGGTTCCGGTGCGGCGTGGAGTGGGAGTGAGGCGTACAACTGTCGGTGGCGTCCAAGACAGCGCACGGGAAATAACTGGGGATAACCTTGTGAACAAAACAAACTTTGCAGGGACCGACTCGCTGTGCGGCTGGGGTTGAGAGTACGGGCAAACAACTCTAGGTGTTATGACGTCATAGCAAAGTTGAACATATTTTTAATGAGTTTAGGGAAAGTGTCTAGAGCAGAGGTTCCCAACCCCGTGCACGCGGGCGCCATGGCGCCCATGTAACGATTCTTATGTGCCCGCCACAGAGACAGAATTTTTTCATAAACATTATTTAAATGTGAATTATATATATTTATTTATTTATTAGAATTTTATTTTTTTTAGTGCCTAGGTTTATAAAATACGTTCGTATGTTTGCGAATTTGTATGAGTATGAGTTGTTCCTTTGCTGACAGTACTTGTCGCAACTTGTCTAGCGACGAGCAAGACTGCACTCTTCACGCCAGCCTGGAACAAGGAGTGATGTGCAAATAGCATTCCCTGCCTGGAACCGCGTTGTTGTGATTGTGATGTGCCCCGTTCGGGTCGCGACAGTTAGCTAGGAGACATCTTCGACTGACGAAACACGAATTAAGAGTTTTGATATTCCTTCTGTAAATTTATAACGGGCTAAATACGAGGTGCGTAATCTATTATTTTAATAAGCGATAATTTATTAACGAAGCAATATGATTCCTCCCAGTCAAAGTTACAATTATAGGTTCGTTGTCTTATACTCGGTCCACTCATTTTAGGGCTAAAATTAAATAATAAATAGTATTTGAACTACAATATAATATGAATGATATAGCAAAAGTCTGTTCTACATTAAATGCATAAATGTATTATATCAAGGACTTTAACTATCCCCACAATCATAATAAGTTATCGCTTATTAAAATAATAGATTACGCACCTCGTATTTAGCCCGTTATAAATTTACAGAAGGAATATCAAAACTCTTAATTAGTGTTTCGTCAGTCGAAGATGTCTCCTAGCTAACTGTCGCGACCCGAACGGGGCAGCAATCACAACAACGCGGTTCCAGGCAGGGAATGCTATTTGCACATCACTCCTTGTTCCAGGCTGGCGTGAAGAGTGCAGTCTTGCTCGTCGCTAGACAAGTTGCGACAAGTACTGTCAGCAAAGGAACAACTCATACTCATACAAATTCGCAAACATACGAACGTATTTTATAAACCTTGGCACTAAAAAAAAATTCTAATAAATAAATAAATATAATTCATAATTCACATTTTAATTAATGTTTATGAAAAAATTATGTCTCTGTGGCGGGCACATAAGAATCGTTACATGGGCGCCATGGCGCCCGCGGGCACGGGGTTGGGAACCTCTGATTTAACTAGACTTATTTTACAACGAAATAAAGACAAAACGTAAAGAGAAGAAAAATTATTCTCTCATCTTACAATAGTTTAAGAAGGCGAAAACACGCAGTTAAACTAAATGCATTGTATCAACCCCTTGTAGCTTTAAAAAATAATACCACGAGGCATTGGGAATCAAACGACCACAGAGATTAGCGATAATCCATCGTGTTGCTGACAGAATCCCAATCCAACCACTTCTTGATAATTACATTCATTTTTGTTAAAGGTATAAATTTTTAACTCGGACCATCACAGCTTTTGTATGGCTTAGGATAATTTAAGAGGTTAGAGATCGCCTCTAGCAAATACAGCCAAATAAAAACAGTCACGTGGGTGGGACTTGTTACAACAGGGTGATTGGTGACGTAAACATTACGTCTTCCTGTATTTATTTGCCGATGTTAGTAAATGAGTATGTGACCTCGTGACCCATAAGAAAAGGTTTAGAAAATGTGTATTTAATACTCTAGAGATGTGTGTTGGTACATGAGAGTGGAACAGAGAGAGAATGTGGTGAGTAAAAGGCTTCAGAACGGTTATGTCACTTTGCCATTGCCGCCATAATGCCTTCCCCCTCTTTTTTTTACCAATCATTTCAATAGACCAGGCGAGAATATGATGAGATGTATTAAGACTGACTTTTTTCCCATAATTTAAGCGATACTTCACATATTTATTTATTTCACGTGTTTATTATGGTTTGAGCAGTCTCAGTTTTACGCTAACTATAACTCTCTTAAAGTATCTCATCTTGTTGTTATATTCACCACCGCGCTATTACTGACCCCCTCCTACCACTCTCTTGTACTTCATCCTGATGTCTGTCTTTCATCATTAAAAAAAACATAACACATATTCAAATCAATTCATTTTATTATAATCATTTTTACAATCTATTATAAATACGTGTTTGTAAATTGCCCGGTGTTACTTTTCCCAGTACTTGTTACATTTAATAAATGACGAATCTTTTAATTTCATCCCCATGATGTCCAGTTGTCCAGCCCGTACAACCCTCAGTGGCCGAATGGTGACAGGCCGAGTGGACGAGTTGACCATTGTACGCCAGCGGACGTAATTATGTTAGTCCTGCAGAAAGCCAAGATCGATCGTCACGAGCTGGGATTTCAATTTATCGGACATTGGAACTCCAGTGTGGACTAATATTGAGATATCATCACTACAAGAAGGGATATTTGGACTACCAATCACTCGGACTTTGGTGGACTACCAATCACTCGGACTTTGGTGGACTACCAATCACTCGGACTTTGGTGGACTACCAATCACTCGGACTTTGGTGGACTACCAATCACTCGGACTTTGGTGGACTACCAATCACTCGGACTTTGGTGGACTACCAATCACTCGGACTTTGGTGGACTACCAATCACTCGGACTTTGGTGGACTACCAATCACTCGGACTTTGGTGGACTACCAATCACTCGGACTTTGGTGGACTACCAATCACTCGGACTTTGGTGAAAGCGAGTATTGACCAGTCGCTTTAACCATTTCATCTATTTTAGTTATTATTATTTGATGTGTCAACCATAAAACATTCTTGATTCAGGTAATATTTTATTTGAAAACATTACAAAGAAGTTAAATGGAACATAAATTGGTTGCTGGTCAAGTAAAACAATTAGCTCCCTTGGGGATCGTCTGCTTGACATGAACCATTCCAACAGTTGGACCATCATTCCCTTTTTGTTGTCAAGCAAGTGCCGGAAGTCGAGGCTTAATGTTACACATGAGACCACCGGTGGATACGCCCATGGCTCATCATGGACCAAACAGTAACCACTCTTAGCGTTGTTTTCTGGGCAACCATCACGTGTTCTACTCTCATGCTGCTCGTCCAATCAGGTGAGTCGTAATGTTAAGTTTTGGTAGACACATTTTCTAGTTTGATAGTATAATCATTTATAGATTTCTATGGTTTTCAAAGTTTAAGTCTTTGTAATATTTTTACCTTTGCTTATTTTTTAATACTAGTATCGTGTTTGAACGATGACATCTATAATTTTCACAAAAATTATGTTAATTTTATTAATTTAATAATAATAATAAATTGATTATTTATATAGCGCTGTATCCCAGTAAGGAACTGGGCTCACAGCGCTTTACATGAAAGAAATAACATACCTATAAATATTACATTAACTTTCATATCATAACAAACACAAAAATTACAGTACATTATACATAAGCTACGTTAATCATTTACAAGAAATGATGTTTCATTAATTTTGAAAATAAATTTTGAAAAGATGTGTCTTAAGTGCAGTCTTGAAGGACTTGGTTGTTTGAATACTACGTATGTGTAATGGTATAGAATTCCATTGTTTGGCTGCACAAAAAGAGAACGACCTTTCACCAAATGTTTTGATGCGTGTCGTAGGAACAGAGAGAACGCGTGTGTCTGCAGAAGATCGTAGCTGGCGAGTGGGTGAGTAGACCGACAAAAGTTCAGTGAGATACGATGGGCATGAGTCCGAAAAGAAGTTGTGACAGAGAACGGCCAGTTTGTAATCAATACGGGCTTGTATAGGCAGCCAATGAAGTGAGTGAAGAAGTGGAGTAACATGGTCATGTTTTTTTGCCTTGAGCACCAGTCTGGCAGCTGAATTTTGAACTTTCTGTAGTTTTTCAATGCATTGTTTTGGCGCACCAGACAGAAGAGAATTGCAGTAATCCATACGAGCTAGTACCAGAGCACAGACTAGAGTTTTTGTTGCACTAACTGTTAAGTAATGACGGATTGAGCTGATCTGACGAATGGCAGTGTAGGCAGAGCGACAGATGTGATTGATAAAGTTGTTAATAGACATGTTGTCAGAAATAATGTAGCCAAGATTCCTAGTCGATGTTGTGAACAGAATATCCGAACTGGCTACCTGAATTGACTTCGGAAGAGACAAACTACTGCGTGATTTATTGTTGCAAAATAGAAGTGCTTCAGTCTTGTCATCATTCAGCTTGAGTTTGCTGAACGTCATCCAAGACTTTACCTCATCAATGCACTCTTGCATCAATTGGACAGCGGAGTCCAAATTAGAGGGATCTGTGTGAGTATATAGCTGAGTATCATCTGCAAATGATTGGCTTTTAACTGAATGCTTTTCGAGCAGTAGAAGTAGTGGTCTTGTATACAGCACAAAAAGTACCGGACCCAAAACAGAGCCCTGAGGCACACCATAAAGCAAGTCAGCTTTGTGAGAGATACAGCCATCTACTGATACTACCTGTGATCTGTTAGATAAGTATGATTGAAACCAAGCCAGAACTGAGCCAGAAAATTCCAAAATAATTTTGCAGGATTTTCAGCAGTGTTTGATGGTCGACAGTGTCAAAGGCTGCACTAAGATCTAAGAGGACCAATATAGAAATTTTCCCACTGTCCAGTGCGAGTAGGAGGTCATTTGTTACCTTTAACAGGGTGGTCTCTGTGCTGTGAGAAGGTCTGTAGGCCGACTGATTGGGACTTAGAAGAGTGTGGTCATTTAGATAAGTAAAAGTTGTTTTAAGACTAGTTTTTCAATGACTTTCGACAAAAATGAAATATTAGACACAGGTCGATAGTTGTTTAAATTGTTTTGGTCTAACCCTTTTTTTTCAGCAAGGGTTTTATAATAGCAGATTTACATAATGAAGGAAAGGTGCCAGATTTAATCATTAAATTATTAATTTTTAAAAATATAAACTAACCTACAATACAATTTAAATAACTTCAACAGGAAAACATCTGGAAAGAAATTTTATGTCATTATGAATGTGGTATTTTTTTTTATAAAATACGGTAATAATTTATAAGTAATTTTAACTATTTAATAATTTCACATGTACAAAATTATGGTACTTTTACTTTGTCGTTAGCTATTTCTCAATATAAAAATCTCAGACAAGGAAAGGTAAAACAAACCTTAAATATATTTTATAGCTTTCAAAACATAACTCAAATTATTAATAACAATTTTAGTGAAACCTTATAAATTATGTTATCGATGATTGCTAACAAACAAAAACGAAAAGGAAAGCAAAAAAGGTAACATAAATTTTATTCAATTTAATGAAAAAATGTTAATGAAAATTTTCAAATTAAAATCCGGGACTTGCGAGTTGAAAGTACGTTTCTTGTGCTATTCTACCTTTCATATAATAGTATTTTTGGACATCTATCAAAGAAATTAGGTGTACATTTATTCAGTTTTTGGTACAAACTTTAAATTTCACATTTGTAGCCAAAATGTCGTGTTATTTTATCAATAGATTACACATATCGTTGATTTCTTTAACTTAAAAAAAACTATTTGTAAACATTTTTCTTTCAGATCGTTTACATGTAATAATATTCTGATTTTCTTCAGCTTGGGAACTTATGTGTTAGATTTACAAGCAAATTAAAGAGACTTATTCCCTTAGAACAAAGGTGTCGAAGTTTAAACATAAAAGGCCATTAGATTTTAAAGGGTCAGACTTTTTTCTGTGAAGATTATTGCAGCAGAAATGTCTGTCGTGTTTTTTTAGTAAACGCTAAAGGTTCTGGCATCTGTTTAGTTCAGTGTAACACTGGCGCGCAGTCTGCACTGGTCGTGACATCACAGCAGCACTGTCTGCACCTCCCATGACATTTGAGTAGAGAGTTTCACCAGTGAGAAGGATAACTGTGCGTTTATTTTCGTTGTCTAAGGGGAAACAACTTGATATTTTGTGCCTTCTATTTTCCTTGATACCTTCATGACGGATAGGTCAATAAAAGTGGGAAAAGGATTTAATCGTAGCAGATTATTCCAACTTATAACAAGACAAAACGGTCTTGTGGGTTAAAATGTGGGCCTGAGACAATCAAAGGTTAGTCCTTGGGTGATTGTAAGATAACGAGAATGGACAAATACTACTTCTTTATAAATAAAATGTCTGACAAAATAAAATGTAACATTCCACGAGTGACAATGTACAATAGGAAACATGCAAGTGAAGTAAAGAAAAACAGGAAATAAAGGAAAGAAGGGATATTTTCTCTTATCTATTACAATGTAATTTACAGCCGTTCTTTTTATACAGAAGATCATTGTTTATACAGAAGATAATTGTTTATACAGAAGATAATTGTTTATACAGAAGATCATTGTTTATACAGAAGATCATTGTTTATACAGAAGATCATTGTTTATCCAAAAATATGTAGAAAAGAAAGGCCGAAATCAAAAACTAAATAAAGAAAACTAAAATTAAAAGCTTTCCTTACACTCTATAATAATGTCATGATGAACAAACTTTCAGTGTTCATATTATGCCAACAATTGATTTTTTTCGTCATACCATATCGCTCATTATATATACGTGGAATAGAAAATTTGTACGCGGAATTACATGTGTTTTTAATAAGGAATGAAAACAAACGGTTTTATTTTTAGACAATGAAATTTTTATACCTTACTTTTGTGAAATGAAATGTACTTTAAAACAAAAATGAGCCGAATAAAGGTACAGTCCGAATAGTTTCAAACTAAACTAATCTTTGTGCGTGAATCCCTGTTGAAACAAGAGTGCACACAAATCAATCAGTGAGGGTGGGGTATTGCTTCTATTTCTTTGCTTATTGATCGAGGTATCGGCTATAGATCAAGTACGATTGGAGCCACGCGTGCTGGAGACCAGAGTGCTGGATACCAGAGTGTTGGAGACTAGAGTGCTGGAGACCAGAGTGCTGGAGACCAGAGTGCTGGAGACCAGAGTGCTGGAGACCTGAGTGCTGGGGTGCTGGGGACCAGAGTGGTTGAAACTAGAGTACTGGGGACCAGAGTGCTGGAGACAGGAATCCTGGAGACCAGAGTGCTGGAGACCAGAGTGCTGGAGAAAGGAATCCTGGAGACCAGAGTACTGGGGACCAAAGTGCTGAAGACCAGAGTGGTTGAAACTAGAGTACTGGGGACCAGAGTGCTGGAGATGAAATCTTTTTAATACAATAAAGAATGGGGACATTGAAACAGGAACTATCAGGGGTAAGGGAACCGGTGCACAGAACAGACACACCCCTAGGACATAACTTTCTTTAAATGAAAGGGTAACATATGGTCAAAAAGAAGATATTTTTTTCATGGCAACCCTTTCGGAAGTGGGAGGGGGTGAATCTAGTTTCTATTTGTATCTATATTACATCTCTTTTAAGTTGTGTCTATTCTAGGTTCTGTTTTATCTTTCTCCTGGTCTCTTCTAGTGCACATTTATATGTGTTTCAGGTGTATTTCTTTACTACTTACTTTCTTTAGAATTGTATTTTTTCAATGCTCTGCTAATTAAATGATATTAAAATATGTATGTAATTAATGTAGGGGTGCACGTGCGATGATCAGGGTAGAACTACTGCATCAAATGACGTCATAGAGATATTAAAGTTTGATATAATTTGTAAATAATGGGGCTGTGCCTGCACGGGGGCTGGGGCCCTGTGGCGTGTAGTAGTCTACGTACAGAAACTACTTGAATATTATACCTGAGAGTTCAATAATAACTATAGATTATTGCCACAGTATCATGGAACTATTATAACTACAATCTAATATTGAGCTTACTCTGGTAAGTCTGGAGAACTAAGGCGTTCGTGGGTGTGGCGGGAACAATGGACTATTACCGTGTATCACACAATAAAATAGCACGTGTACCCAACATTACCAGCCATCAATAAAAGCACAGCTGACGTCTGATATAAAATCAATGACGTAACATGTCCAGAAGTAGGTCATTCTTGCCCGGAACTGACGTTGTTGTTAGATGTAAACTTTCTGCCGAATGGTTAAATCATTAACATCATCATTATCATTACCGCATTATCCCCATGCCTGGCAGTCTCATCAAGTGATGCCGTCATTAGCTCACCGAGAACTGCACGATCGTGACAACATCAAACAGCTGTTGTAGGTTAACATGAACGGGATGGTGATTAGAGGAAGTTCATTTGGGCTGAGTCTGCTCGTTGGAAAACATGGCGTTCTGTGATATTCCTTGATAGTAATGAGTGGAGCTCTTCTCAGAAAAATAAAATAAACTGTGTCTTTTTTTGGAGAGCTGTGTGAAGTCGAACATTTTAGCCAATCCAAACAAGTTGCCAGACGGCGCGTCGTTCTGAAAAATTTGAGCATTATTCCAAGATTATAAACATATTGAAAATTTTATAAACATACTAGACGCCCAGCGGCGTAGCATTATGCCGCAGACTTGCTCATGGAGAGAGTACAAAGAAAGTAGAGAAAGAACGGACACAAACTACAGCACGAAGAAATCAAAACAACGCGAGTGAACGTCGGTTTGGGGTGGGGGGGCTGCCAACTCATTGTTGTTTTCGAGACATTTGCAGGCGAAATTCGGTACACCCCTAACTTCTATGAAGTCAGGCTATAAAACGATAATCGGTTTAAAATCGGAGTTACATGATCGATAATCGGTTTTACAAAAAAAAACACCAAAAATAAAAACAGCAACAACACGCAATTAACAAACCTAAATATGACTAACCCTCGCTAGGATCGGCCAATCACAGTTTATGTTTAAGGGATAGTAGTAATAAATGGGAGGCGGGTAACAACAACCTCAGTGTGCATGTCTTCACGTTTACTCGCTATTTTTTATTTACTTAGTGCTGATTTTTGTGCCCCCCAACCGTTCTTTGCCCTGTCAAACCCATCCCATTTTGACAACTTTGTGAAAGACTTTGTCTTTCAGGAGGTCTTCACCCGTCACTAAATCATTAGCGGCGTATATTACGCCGCTGGTCAGCTAGTGTTGGCAATAAAGGGGTAAAAGAAAGGGCACAAACAGACATTTTTTTAAAATTAAAAGAAAACATGTTTTCGCTGGGCTTGAACCCCAAAACCTTCCCCGTATAAGGCGGACGTGATAACCAGTACACTCTGAAGCTCACGTTATTTTGTGAAGGAACAATGCAAATGAAACGCTAGGACCATTGTTGGTCTCGATACATAGGTCGACCCCAGCGAGGGTCATTCGTAATGCCCGGTTGCACATACTTACTTGCGTGGTGTCTCACATGGTCCCACGACGAGAATCATATATATATATTTACCCTCAATTATGTATGACTAACTCACTTAGGCATGACGCTAAGGGACATCACACTGATTTTTTTTAAAATCATAAACATTTTGGTTTCCAGATTAACATTAACCAAACAACGCACGAACCTTTGACGTCAGCATTTGTGTTGTAAACAATGCTGACTGACTGAAAGAGTTATTTTTGGTGCAGTAATTTGGCGCACTGCTTTCTAAAATTAGTTAAAAAATCGTGTGGTGATTAGCACTGTAAAAAATATTATAAAATACTTACATGGATAAGTTACTTGGGCTTTTGACACACAAAAAAGTGGGTGCCGTAGGCACCCTACAAACTCTATTATAAAATACTTTGTGTACAAACAAGAACAAGTTAGTTTGATTTTTGAAAAAAGTGGGCGCCATAGGCACCCTAAAAAACGTGGGTGCCGTAGACGCCACGGCATAACCTAGTTATATACATATATTGTAAATACCTGCATGTAACGAATGGTCGAACACTTTAGCCAACGGCACAACAGTTTAGCGCCAACAGTGTAGCCATATTTAGCCAACCGCCAAACCTTTTAGTTAAATGTCCAACCATTGCAAACTAAGAGCTCTATTTTTTAGCCAAAACTACAACCATTTAGCAGGAAAACTTAAGTCCAACAACCATAGTGTCTGTAGACACTATATACGTGCTAGCATTTGGTGGGGGACCATTCACCATTAATTTCATGATTAGTTTTATCCAATTCAAATAAATTGTTTGTTTCCTGACTATATTTGAAAGTAATTGAAAGAACATAAAGTAATGTACGCCACTATTTTTAAATCCTTTATATTAACTCGTGGTGTCTGCGGCCGACCTTGCTTGCTTGTCGCCAAAACTTTTGATCGATTTTTACCCACTTGCTCGCAAGATAGCGAGCTGAAATTTTGCAGGCAGTTTTGTACCGATGATAAAAACAATGTATCAAAATTTCAGATCGATCGCATGTACCTTAATTAAATTATTGATTTTTTAGATTATTTTATTTATCTTTTAGTTACGTCTAGTACAAAAAGGATTTATAGTCAAAAACTTGGTTTTTTACGTGTTTTTTTTTATTTCCTAATAGTAACAAAGCATTAAATTGGCTGATACTTGTTCCAATAAAATAAACGGATTATTTTTCTTTGTATTTATTTCTAAGTTTTCTTTTCATTGTATCTTTTTCAGCTTATAAAATGACATATTTTTAAGTCTTAATATATAACATTTACTATGTAGGGATTTTATTTTAAATCAGAATGGTTAAAAAAAAACATTTTTTTTTACTTCAAGAAAGTTTATACAGTTTAAAAGATACCTTCCATTTAGTTAACCGCATGATCTGCCTTTAAAATTAGTCTTTATACCAAACTTTATTCCTGTTGTATAATATTAATAGATCCTATATATAAGTCGTTATACCCGTGATGTTTCTTTACAATTCATACATTTACACCTTCAAGAACAGTACAGTTTTTACCCGAAGCGTATGCCATGCAACCGCATTGTTCTAAAAATCTACAAAATATAACTTTTAACGGATGTTTCATCATTCGTTAGCTCTTAAATACATGTTATTAGGATTACTTTTTTTAATGGGTAAAGTTCTCCAAAACATTCTTTCTATTTCCAGGCTAAGCATGACCTTAGCCAAATTAATATGATATTTTTTTAATGCGTCAGATATTATTTATGTGAATATTTATACACACACACACGCACACACTCACACACGCCACCCTCACACACACACACACGCGCCCCCTCTCACACACTACACACACTCACACACGCGCCCCCTCTCACACACGCGCCCCCTCTCACACACACACACACGCGCCCACTCTAGCTCACACACACACTCACACACGCGCCCCCTCTCTCTCACACACACACACGCGCCCCCTCTAACACACTACTACACACACGCGCCCCTCTCACACACTACACACACGCGCCCCCTCTCTCACACACACACTCGCCCCCTCTCACACATTACACACACCCCCCACACGTGGCCCCTCTCTCACACACACACACACACTTCACATACGTGCCCCTCTCTCTTATATATATGTTATTAAAACAGGGTGTGAATAGCCCTGTGCCTGGCAAGACGTCGCAGAATAACGGGTATATACTATATCGCATCAATATTATTAGTGAACAAGCATATGAATTCAATATGGCGGGGGCAATTTTGTACATTAACCACAAGCGAAAAAAAATCCGAACTATTCCTCTGGATCATCAATCATGAGTTGTTGTTTTTTTTTAAAATATAGTAATAACATAAAAACATAAAATTAGAAATTAGTTTACCTTAGAACTTTGTATTGAGCTATATGATGTTGACGGAATACGATCAGCTGTCTACATGCATGGACTCAAACAACTTCCAACAACCGCTTCTCAGGGTGGATGAGATACTGACTGGCCGTATACCCGTTTCGAGTTAGCCCGCTTATTTTACAGGGACCAATGAAATGACAGAGTTTAAAGCTCAGCAAACAGTGACACAATATCCAAATTTTCTATCATGTTTACATACAAAACACAACTGGTTTGCTCCAGTTTCATGGAAATAGTGTTAGTTAAGCAGGTCAGCACGAAAGTCCATTCCACCATGCCCATCGAAGTGTGACAAGTGTTAGTAAATGGATAACATGTAAACAGGGTATGAGATAGCCTGACAGGACGTAACAAAACAGCCAACGTTTCGACAAAGAGCTGAGTGTTAACAAAAATTAAAAGCCTGATTGCAGTCTCACCCCCATTACTTTACGATTATTAACACAGTCACGGGGGTTTTAACTGTCCAGCATGTGACTGAAAAAACGGTTTATTGAAATGGTGTCCTTCATACCAGAGGCGTCACTAGGGGGGAGATACGGGTGGAGTGGACCGCACCATGACAAGGAGTTACACCAAAATGTAAAATTAGTTCTATGCTCCTGTTACTTGGCACTGGCAGACTCGGAGCAGATCTATGGGGTAAGTCGTGAGGGGGGTAACATCATGAACTGCCACACTGGGGGAAACTAAACCTAGAGACGCCTCTGCTTCATACACCGACTCTCGTACGTACCAAGATTATTGAAGATTTTTTAAAACAAATAAATGTTATCAAGGGTTAAATGTTTACCAGGAGTTAAACTAAATTAAGTAAATGAGATTTTGGGAAATACATTTTTAAAACTATGATTTTTAGGTTAATTAATTTGAGTAGCGGCTCTCCCCTCAATAACGAACCTTTCCATTTCTGACCAAGTGTAGAGCATAATTTACGATCGCTGTCTGCGTTATGAAATGAAAATCTTCGCTTGTCAATTAAACCTCTAGCTAGCAATAAGACAAAATTAGCATCGAAGACATATCCCATGAAGCATTAAACAACAGGATTCAGCTGATTGGGATTTAGAGCTGAGTTGTGAGTGTGAGAATTAGAGAATAAGAAACGTGTGCATGAGAGGTTAAGGTTGTTACTGATGCGATGGATCTGGTCATGGGGCCAGAGATTGCAATGACTGGCCAGACAGATGGTTGTGCTAGCATAGACTTCAGAAATGGAACAGGACCTTTTGAATTATAAATGCTACGAATGTTATACTTATAGATAGCCCTGGTCATTTTGACAACGAATGTAGCCTAAATTGTTTCTACCTTGACACGCGCTCAGCAAATCTTACTGGGGATATTCGGGAGAGAAAAGGGGGGGGGGTCAATTTTCTTAGTCTCATAATTCAAATTATCAACCCCTCGTATATTTCGGCTCGCTTCATTCTCGAACCTTTCGTAGGGAAAATTCAACAGCTAAAATTAAGTGTTTTTTTTTAACAACCTATGTCGATATTTTTTTTAATTAAAAAAATATTTTTAATAATATGTGTTATGTCCTTACCGACTTTACACAAAAATCTCCCAACTTCAATGATTAGGAATTTTTCAGATTTGAGCAATCTATAGTTTTTTGTTGCTGCCAAAGTTGCATAAATCTCCAAACGGTGTTAAATCATAGGCAAAAATTATGATTTTTTTTCTGAATACTTATTGGGAATAACCTTAGCCTTAACAAATTAAACATATTTTTTATAAAGCACGCATTTGATAGGGAAAAAACAGTGGTATAGTTAAATATAAGGCATACTTTTTTAAGTTGTTTTAATTTTACTAAGGGGCCGTCCATAAATGACGTCACGCACCTCGCGGGTGGGAGGGGGAGGGGGGTCACACTTTTGTGACGAAGCGTGACGAGGGGGAGGGAGGGGGTTGAAGAAATGTGACGTCACATCAAAAGGGTAACTTGAAATAAAACTTCCACTGAAATATTGGTCACTTACAATTTATTTAATGACTTTTTTTTAAAAAAATAAGCGCTTCTCAAAGTGCCGGTCGGTAGGCCATCAGACGCCGGTCGGCGTAAGTTATCATGAAAGGAAAATAAAATTAAATCTATTTATAATCCTTAAGTTTGAGAACCCATTAGAATGTATGAAATTGTTACCCTGCGTCGTTTGATGTTGACATCAAAGCATTTGTGATGTCACCGCCGCTCAGTTTGGTTCTCTTATTATTATTTTTTTTTGGGGGGTGGGGGAATCTATTTGATACAATTATAACGTTTTAAGTTTTATATCATTGTCCGGTTGGTTTTTGGTCAAACGCCAGGAGTTCCCTTTTTTACCCCAAATGAGATAATTTACCGCTATTTACAGACCCCTCGATTAAACCGCTCGATAGCGGTAGCCTTGTATTTTTCATTAGTTTATAAAATCCACAAGAGAATGAAACAATTTAAACACGCCTCGTCCATACAACCAAAACAAAACAAACAAACAAACAAAAAACACCAACAAAAAACTCGTGAGCTTCCGAGTAAAAAGTAATGATAATATTGGATATTTTATTAATGTTATGGTATTTTTAAATCCTTTATATTTACTCGTGGTGTCTACGGCCGACCGACCGACCGACCGACCTTGTCGCCAAAACTTTTGATCGATTTTTAACCCACTTGCTAGCGAGCTGAAATTTTGCAGGCAGCTTTGTACCGATAATAAAAACAATGTATCAAAATTTCAGATCGATCGCATGTACCGTAATTAAATTATTGATTTTTTAGATTATTTTATTTATTCCTATGTATCATGCTATTTTTTGAGATAGAGCGTCGCGGTGCGTATTATATTGAACAACCTTTCTGTCGCGCTATAAGGTGCGTATTTTATTGACAGCTCTTTTTATAAACATATTCCTATTCGGTGCGCATTATATTAAACATGTTTTACGACACAACTGCAATTTTGTATTTCTGGATGGTCTGGCGCTGCGTATTATAATGAACATTCTTTTAATTACTTCTTGTACATAAAGGATTTATAGTCAAAAACTTGGTTTTTTACGGGTTTTTCTTATTAAATCCTTTATATTAACTGGTGGTGTCTGCTTGCTTGCACTCTTGAACCCTTGCTTGTCGCCAAAACTTTGGATCAATTTTAAACCACTTCCTCGTAAGCTAGCGAGCTGAAATTTTGCAGGAAGTTTCGTACCGATGATAAAAACAATGTATACAAATTTCAAATCGATCCCATGTACCGTAATTGAATAATTGATTTTTAGATTATTTTATTTATTCCTATGTATCATGTTATTTTTTTTAGATACAGTGTAAGGGTGCGCATTATATTGAACAACCTTTCTGTCGCGCAATAAGGTGCGTATTTTATTGACAACACTTTATATAAACATATTCCTGATCGGTGCGCATTATATTAAACATGTTTTACGACACAACTAAAATTTTGTATTTTTGGATGGTCTTGCGCTGCGTATTATAATGAACATTCTTTTAGTTACTTCTCGTACATAAATGATTTATAGTCAAAAACTTGGTTTTTTTACGGGTTTGTTTTATTAAGCTGCTAGAACATATTTAGAGATGTCAAAAATATTATAAATGTTTGTCAAAAAGAGTTCCAACAACTGTTGGCAATCTTTTGAAAAAAAAATTCTATGACTCTACGCTCAATTATTTTATTAACTTTTTTTCCATATCATTGTATATAAACATGATTAATCAAATAAAACACTTAGATAGAGATAAACTTTAATATCTTTTTTCTGAAAAAAATATTGTTGATCTCTTGCTGGTAATATGTAAACATTCGTTTGTTTTTTCAGTCAGCCAGCATGCATCAGTATACAAATGTTCCTAAAAACGACCATCTATTCATGATCATATTATTGAATTTCTATCCTCTGAATTCCCACTTGAATGGCGAATCTCCGTCATCGATACTAAAAAAATCCAACGACGAAATCCCATTCTCAGCTCTAATCGAATACTGTCTAAAGAGATTAAGAGTTGCCTACCCTGACAAGGCTAAAAGATCTATGTGAGAGTGGCCAATCTGTTTCTCTGTTGCCTCGCGGGGAGGGACAGGGGAGAGATAGGGGTGGGGGGGGGTTTGTGGAATGTCCTCTTTCGACTTCGTTAAAGATCAACGCCATTTGAGCATCTCCACTTGGCATTAGGACCGTATTAACTCGTTTGTTAGTCGTTGGCCATTATAAGGAGGCCATCTCTGCACATGAACTTTAAATCCACTCAACCTGGTGGCCATTTCTAAGATGGCCATTTCCACATCTTTATTATCATAATGTCTTTCAGGGATCAACGGGGCGACGAAACGGCTTCATGTTCCTTTATGTTCCCTTCAATTTCCCTTTATGTTTCCCTCAGTTTTAATTTATGTTCCCTTTATGTTTGCTTCCATTTCCATTTATATTCCCTTCATGTTTTATTTATGTTCCCTTTTTGTTTCTTTTCATATCCCCTTTATATTTTTTCATATACCCTTTGTTTCCTTCGTATTGATGGTTACTTCATGTTCCTGTACAGTGGGTAGAGAGTAGAACAGATGAAATGTGGTCTTTGAAATATTGAGATCTACACCGATGTACATGAGGCTATCTGTTTTAATGTTAAGATTAATCAGGTCTGCAGCCAGGGAATGTTTAATTAAAGTACGATATTACACCTACTACATCACACATTTGATTTGTAACAAGAGAATCTTCCTATAGATTAATAAAGTATTTCACATACTACTGCGGTCGATGTCTCCGTAACAAGAGAATATGTCTTCAATTAAATTACCGGATTTCACATAGTAAATCTCACTGGGGCTGTAACAAGATATTCTTACAATAAATTATTATCCAACTATCTATCAGCACTGCACTTTATTTTAAGTTAAGGTTAATAAAAAAAGATTATTAGTTATATCCTTTATCTGCGGTTAAAAAAGAATTTGTTGCAAATAATAGAAAATCTTTTTACATTATAATGATTTTATAAACGAAAATGTGTGTCTATTTGAAGTCTTCATCAACAGATTTAGTAGGTTATCGTTGTCCAAGTCTTTACAAACAAGTTGTGTCCTGATGTATACAATTTACCAATGTCTTGTTGACAGCAGCCCTAAAAATTGTACACATCTCGACTTATAAAAGAATTACAAAATTTTACTTCTCTTAAAAATGCCTCTCCACCATTCACAGATACAAATATACAAGTATTACTATTGAACTGGTACAAGCTAAAAACCGGAATTTCCAATCGGGTCTTGATTGCCCGCTATAATCTGGTCTGAATGTGATCCTGAATGTAATTCTGACTTGGGTCTGATTGTCCTACAAACAATGGTCCTAACTGTAATTCAGACTTGGTTCCTGATTGTCCTCTAAAATTTGGTCATGACTGTTATTCCAACTTTTGCCTGTAATATGTTGGACTTTGGCATAAAAAAAACCATGAGAAATGTCTAGCGACATATTTAAACAAACAAAAACACTAAACGCAAGTGTATTGGTTGACAGTTCACAGAGTAACAACTACCAATATTTATTCAATATAATCATCTTTCAATTCCAAATAATATTTAATTCTTTCTTTAAGGTCCTTTGTACTTCTCAATACTACACCCGAAAAGTCCTCTTTCTGATATTTTAAATACGAGATTTGAGCCTGACGTCCCCAGATTGTTAAAGAAATCCAAAGTAAACTCATAGTTGAACGTCCGTTTCAATGAGCTGAACTTACTTTTCAACATCAACCCTATCTTGACATGTCAACATCAACCCTATCTTGTCATGTCGACATCAACCCTATCTTGTCATGCCAACATCAACCCTATCTTGACATGTCAACATCAACACTATCTTGACATGTCGACATCAACCCTATCTTGTCATGCCAACATCAACCCTATCTTGACATGTCAACATCAACACTATCTTGACATGTCGACATCAACCCTATCTTGACATGTCAACATCAACCCTATCTTGTCATGTCAACATCAACCCTATCTTGACATGTCGACATCAACCCTATCTTGTCATGCCAACATCAACCCTATCTTGACATGTCAACATCAACACTATCTTGACATGTCAACATCAACCCTATCTTGTCATGCCAACATCAACCCTATCTTGACATGTCAACATCAACACTATCTTGACATGTCAACATCAACCCTATCTTGTCATGCCAACATCAACCCTATCTTGTCATGTCAACATCAACCCTATCTTGACATGTCAACATCAAACCTATCTTGACATGCAAGCATCAACCCTATCTTGACATGTCAACATCAACCTTATCTTGACATGTCAACATCAACCCTATCTTGACATGCAAACATCAACCCTATCTTGACATGTCAACGTCAAACCTATCTTGACATGCAAACATCAACCCTATCTTGACATGTCAACATCAATCCTATCTTGACATGTCAACATCAACCCTATCTTGGCATGTCAACATCAACCCTATCTTGACATGTCGACATCAACCCTATCTTGGCATGTCAACATCAACCCTATCTTGACATGTCAACATCAACCCTATCTTGTCATGCCAACATCAACCCTATCTTGTCATGCCAACATCAACCCTATCTTGACATGTCAACATACACCCTATCTTGTCATGCCAACATCAACCCTATCTTAACATGTCAACATCAACCCTATCTTGACATGTCAACGTCAACCCTATCTTGACATGTAAACATCAACCCTATCTTGACATGTCAACATTAACCCAATCTTGACATGTCAACATCACCCCAAATCGTGACGTGGCTTGCACTAAGTCTTTTCTATTTGAACCTTCGTATTAACCATGTTTATAATCTCTTGTGTTCAGTTTGAGCATCCAATCTTCTCACCACCAGACGCGTGTAAGCCACGCCGCTTACCTCACCCCACACATCTTGATAATCCTAGCCACCCACACACACCCATACACACGCACACACACCCACACAATTTGACCTGCTCAACCACAACAAGAGCAAACATGTTGATATTCCTACCCAGCCGAACACAATCACACATGTTGATATTCCTAGTCTTTCAACAATAAATCTCAATTCTGTATTGATCTGTGCGCGACGCTTTTGTTATTTTAAAAAATCGTTTCCCTTCTCAGCCAAACCTTTACTTCCAAAATTTCTCTTTTTTAAAATAACAACTTTTTCGCACTTTGTATCTTTCATTGTTAACTATATTTTTTTAAAATAGTAAAAGAAAGTGACCCTATTTATCAATTTCGCAATGTTCCAGCTAACTATAAAATAACGTTACATCATTGGCCATGTATGTCTTTTGTATGGATTTTACTTGTTCTGGAAGGACCGTGTAATAGAGAAGATAAGTGAAGACATGTAGCACGGGGTAATAGAGAGAAGTGAGGACATGTAGCACGGGGTAATAGAGGACATAGTGAGGACATGTAGCACGGGGTAATAGAGGAGAGAAGTGAGGACATGTAGCACGGGGTAATAGAGAGAAGTGAGGACATGTAGCACGGGGTAATAGAGAGACTAAGTGAGGACATGTAGCACGGGGTAATAGAGAGAAGTGAGGACATGTAGCACGGGGTAATAGAGGACATAAGTGAGGACATGTAGCACGGGGTAATAGAGGACATAAGTGAGGACATGTAGCACGGGGTAATAGAGAGAAGTGAGGACATGTAGCACGGGGTAATAGAGAGAGAAGTGAGGACATGTAGCACGGGGTAATAGAGAGAAGTGAGGACATGTAGCACGGGGTAATAGAGAGAAGTGAGGACATGTAGCACGGGGTAATAGAGAGAAGTGAGGACATGTAGCACGGGGTAATAGAGAGAGAAGTGAGGACATGTAGCACGGGGTAATAGAGAGAAGTGAGGACATGTAGCACGGGGTAATAGAGAGAAGTGAGGACATGTAGCACGGGGTAATAGAGAGAAGTGAGGACATGTAGCACGGGGTAATAGAGAGAGAAGTGAGGACATGTAGCACGGAGTAATAGAGAGAAGTGAGGACATGTAGCACGGGGTAATAGAGGAGAAGTGAGGACATGTAGCACGGAGTAATAGAGAGAAGTGAGGACATGTAGCACGGGGTAATAGAGAGAAGTGAGAACATGTAGCACGGGGTAATAGAGAGAAGTGAGGACATGTAGCACGGGGTAATAGAGAGAAGTGAGGACATGTAGCACGGGGTAATAGAGAGAATTGAGTGTCAGGGTATGAGAATCACTGCGAATGATTGTTGTGAGATTGTTGTGAGCCAGTGTGTGAGTCGGCTCAAGGCGTGCGTGACAAGAGTTCACTTGTGAATAATGATGTTAATTGTATTCACCCGGTATGCAAGTTAGAGAGCCGTGTCGTGGATAAATAGTGTGTGTGAGACAGAGAGACGTATGAAGACGGACGAGTGCAGAGGTCCATAGTCCTTGTTAGGGCTAGAGATTAGTATAGAGCGTTGGCTCTGTTATAGCTGGTGACACATCGAGGTGGCTCGAGTGTCCAGCGTATTAGGGACAGAGGGTCCATGTATGCACTTAAAGTGAGTGGACATTGTTGAATGGAGTACGTCATGTACCTGAATCAGATGCTGTACATATATTGAGGAATAATAAAGGCTTGACGTATACGTGAACAAGAGTCGAGACTTAGTCTTCTTTTATCCAGAACCCAGAACGCAACAGTGGGGGTCACGTCCGAGGATTTTCTGGAGGCTCTTGTGGATGGTACGTCAAGTCACAGCATCGAAGTGAGACAGCGTCGACGGTCTTTTCAACGAGACATCCAGTGTCCAGGCCGTCGGATAGTTGGTGTCCAGAGTCCTGAGTGTGTCGGTCAATGATTGCCCGACAAAAAGTTATCCACCTTATCGTTCGCCTGAGTGTGACAGTGAACGACTGCCAGACAACAAGGCATCCGCCTTACCGATCGAGTCCAGAGTCCCGAGGAGTGTGCCGGTGAACGGCTGTCCCGACAACAAGGCATCTGCCTCATCGTCGTGTCCCAGAGACCGGAGTGTGTCAGTGAACGATTTGTCCGACAACAAGGCATCCGCCTCATCGTTGTGTCCAGAGACCGGAGTGTGTTCGTGAGAACTATTGCTGGACAATATTAATGGTGCTACCAGGAGAACTTTGTTAAGTTAGCATTCTAAGGACACCTAATTTGTGTATGTGTATGTAATTCCGTAAATACAGGCAAGTAATCATTTACAATTACTTAACTATTTTTCTTCCTTTCATGTACTTCAATTGTAAGGTAAAATGGAATTTAGAGATACACAGGAATTTAGGTTTAAGATTATAGATACCCTAAGAAGCTGGGGCAAAAAACTAGGATTGGAGGGGGAGGAACTGAATATATTTGTAAGATATAAGTTTGCAGAACATAATCGGGAAGAAAAATTAGAGGAACAGAGACAGTGGCAGGAAGAATGTAAAGAAAAAAGGAGAAAACACGAAGATAAAGTGAGACAGTTGCAGGTAGAAGATGAAGAGAAACAGAGAAAACATGAAGAGAGAATGAGAAAATTGCGGGCAGAACGACAAAGAAGGTCTAGGGACAATAGTGAAGACTGTGACAGTGACAAAAGTTATATAATTCAGGAGCCGCATGGGAATACAATATTAAGTTTGACTAAAAGTAGAATAGAACCCAGGGTGCTTAAAAACAGGGAGCCCGAAAATCAAAAACTAATAGACGAATTAAATTACGACAGGGAAGAAAGTAATAAACTCATTAGTGAGTTGAGAAATAATCTGGCAATTAAAGAGAACGAATTAAAGGAACACAGAGAGACAGCAGGTAAACTTGAGTCAAAATTGAGCAATGTTGAAACTAGACTAACGGATCTCGAAAAATTTGACATCAAACACAGATTAAAAATAGAGGAAACTGAAGTGGAATCAATGAACTTAAGAATGAGAATTGCCGAAATGGACAAACTACTGGCTCAAAAGGATGAAGAAAAATCCAGCTGGCTTAAAATAACTAAGGACAAAGATAGAAAGGTAACAGAGCTGATGAAGTCTGAAGCTGAAAAAAGTGAATTATTGGAAAAATTACAGAGGGAGCTAAAAGGAAAAGAGATAGAAATGAATAGAAACCTAATCAGTACACAAAACAACATAGCAGATCTGAGTAAGGCCTTAACCGAAATGGGAGAATCATTAGAAGAATGGAAGAGAGAGAACAAAATAAAACTGAATGAAGTTGAAGTTGAGTCCATGACCTGGAAAATGAAAAGTATCGAGATGGACAACGTATACGCTAGCCTAATAAAAATAGTCAGGGGTAAAGATGAAAAACTAGCAGAGATGAAATTAAACTTAATCATTGCAAACCAAAATATAACAGGACTGAATAAGACGGTGGCTGATAAAGATGAATGTTTGCAGAAATTACAGTGGAAGCTAAAAGAAATTAAAGACACACTAACTCAAAAAGTAGAGGAGAATAATGAGTTAACGCTGACTATAGCACATAACAAAGAAGACATAAAGGACTTATGGCGAATCATTGTTGAAAAGGAAGAGAAAAGGACTGAATTAACTCAAAGATTAAATGGAAATGATACGGACATGACAGTGAATGTACAGAGAACGTCCAAGATGCTTGGGACAATTGTTGAAAAACCTCACGAAAAGTGGATCAAAGAAGTACAATTTCGAAAGAGGGAAAATTTAGTTGAAAATATGAACAAGAAAAAAAGTAGTGACCCAGATATGCAAGATGGGGTGAAGGTCACTGAACACACCGTGGTCACAGTAGTAACATTAACCTCGGAGGCAAAATGTGTTGAGGAAGATAATGATGGAAAAATTGATTGTACTACTGAATTCCTAGAAGATAGCAAACCTATTGAGGGAAATAAGGAAAACAAGGATGGGAAAATGGGGATGTACTACTGAGTTAATAGCAGATAGCACATCTAAGGATGAAAACAAGCAACTTAAGAAAAAACCCTACAGTGGAGCCACACAACAATATGACGTGGGCTCAGCTAAATACTGTTGTGAGTTGCTAAACAAAGGTGGCCCGTATGACCTCCAAAGACACAGCAGGCATCTTAAAACCAGACATGAACAATATAAACAAAGTGTTGGAAATAGAACGACCCAAAAATAAGAGACAAGTAAGGGGACTAGTTGGCCTAATAGCGTATTACAATAAATTTATACCTAATTTTTCAACGATAACAGCCCCATTGACGGACCTTACAAAGAAAGGTAAACCTAATAATATATGTTGGACTAAGGAATGCCAACAAGCATTGGATACAATCCAAAACTATTTAACAAATAACCCCATTTTGGTTCTGCCCGACATTAAGGAACCCTTTATAGTTCGTACAGATGCGTCAACGAAGGGATTGGGGGCATGTTTGATGCAGAAGAGAGACAATATGCTCCACCCGGTTAAATATATTAGTCGTAAACTTTTTGACAGGGAAACTAGATACTCAACAATAGAGAGGGAATGCTTGGCAATAATATGGGGAATTCAGAAATTATCCTACTATTTAATGGGGGCAAGATTTACGCTCCAGTGTGACCACCAAGCGTTAAAATATTTGAATACGACTAAATTTGAAAATTCAAGAGTTTCCAGGTGGTCTTTGATGTTACAGGAATACGATTTCAACGTGGAATACATTAAAGGTGAAGATAACATTATTGCAGATTTTTTATCTCGGCAATAAGCAGATATGGCAGCTGATTGGTTAGGTATTTACATCAAAATTCGGTCGAGTTACGGCGACCAGGGGATAGAGGGGAGACAAAGTGGAAATTGAGAGGTCAAGAAAAATTTAAAAGTTGTGACAAGGGCGGCCGGGTAGATGGTTGTTGACACAGACAAACTACGATATAACATCATAGGATCATGACAGATATGGTAATGTCAATCATAATTACTGAGCAGAAATCAAACCATGACCGACAAGGACTCGCAGGACAGGTTTATGATTCGGCCGAGTCACGAAGGTCGAAAAACAAGTAGAGTTGCTTGTTCATGGGGACTAATTTGGGTAGAAATTGAGGTCTGAGTCACCTCGGGCCAGTATTATTATTATATGAACATGATTGTAAGGTTTCATAGCGATTATGTACTTATGTTAGTTAGTACTTACGGATGGTTGTAAATAAATATGAGATGGTTGTATTTTCGTGCTGATGTTTTTTATTATAATTTTTGGCTCCGGGTGACCTCGGGCAAAATTTCATTATAAGGAGATGTAATTATTTATATATATATATAATATTTATGAAATTATGAGATATGATGATAATGATTTTGTTCATGATTATGAGTATTATGATGAATTATGTTGATTACGACTACTATATGCACATGATTGTTATATAATTGATTGTAATGGGTTAAATACAATCAGGCTGAAATGTCTATAGTTTGGATAAGTAGTTATCCCTATAACATTATCTCATGCTGGAGGTAATCCTGGAATAAATATCTTAAGGAATTTATATGAGGAACCAGTAGAGTCAGTTGGTAAATAGAAAACAATCTAGCGTAAAAATGGTCAATTGTTGGGTAATAAATATGTTGTAGTGCTATGACCAGGAGGATGTCGAAGGTTGTTCTATGAGATTAAAGATAATGATAACGTACGAGTAGTAGGTTGGTGAAGTCAGACCTGTATGGCATGGGAGATAGGCTCCCTCTGTTATATAATTAACTACGTCCTGTGCGGCAGGAGTGATGGGCAGTTTTTGTTTATCAATTAACCAAGTTCCTGTGTGGCAGGAGCGATGGGCTGTATTTATATACATAGATTTAGAATTGTGCCTATGGAGGGATAAGAGAGCTTAATAACACAGGTGTTATTAAAAAAAAAGTAATTAAGTGAGCAGTGATTGCTCCGTAATATGCCACATGATGTGGACACGTTCTTATGTGCTAGAAAGTTTCTTGTGTCGTTTTTTCCAAGATTGTAAATTGTGTATTTATATATAGATTAATTATTATTGATAATGAGATGCATTAAGACTTCACATGTATATATTATTTTTTATTGCATTGATGTAGATATAGAATATGTAATCCATGTGTGGTAGTAGGACGGCTGTCCTTCTCGAATGACTTTGCGGGTTATTGGAGTCGTATACAAGTACGACCAAATTGATTTCTTTTCCTCTGTGTTGTATATACTAAATTATTTTTAAAGATATTAATTCATGATGTATTATATTAATGTATTTATAATGTGCAGTGATTCCATGCCCTGTCTTTGTTGTATTGTGAGATTCTACTCGTAAGTAGAATCTAACGGAAGAGGGGGGATATGTCAGGGTATGAGAATCACTGCGAATGATTGTTGTGAGATTGTTGTGAGCCAGTGTGTGAGTCGGCTCAAGGCGTGCGTGACAAGAGTTCACTTGTGAATAATGATGTTAATTGTATTCACCCGGTATGCAAGTTAGAGAGCCGTGTCGTGGATAAATAGTGTGTGTGAGACAGAGAGACGTATGAAGACGGACCAGTGCAGAGGTCCATAGCCCTTGTTAGGGCTAGACATTGAGTATAGAGCGTTGGCTCTGTTATAGCTGGTGACACATCGAGGTGGCTCGAGTGTCCAGCGTATTAGGGACAGAGGGTCCATGTATGCACTTAAAGTGAGTGGACATTGTTGAATGGAGTACGTCATGTACCTGAATCAGATGCTGTACATATATTGAGGAATAATAAAGGCTTGACGTATACGTGAACAAGAGTCGAGACTTAGTCTTCTTTTATCCAGAACCCAGTACGCAACAGTGAGGACATGTAGCACGGGGTAATAGAGAGAAGTGAGGACATGTAGCACGGGGTAATAGAGAGAAGTGAGGACATGTAGCACGGGGTAATAGAGGAGAGAAGTGAGGACATGTAGCACGGGGTAATAGAGGAGAGAAGTGAGGACATGTAGCACGGGGTAATAGAGAGAAGTGAGGACATGTAGCACGGGGTAATAGAGAGAAGTGAGGACATGTAGAACGGGGTAATAGAGAGAAGTGAGGACATGTAGCACGGGGTAATAGAGAGAAGTGAGGACATGTAGCACGGGGTAATAGAGGAGAGAAGTGAGGACATGTAGCACGGGGTAATAGAGAGAAGTGAGGACATGTAGCACGGGGTAATAGAGAGAAGTGAGGACATGTAGCACGGGGTAATAGAGAGAAGTGAGAACATGTAGCACGGGGTAATAGAGAGAAGTGAGGACATGTAGCACGGGGTAATAGAGGAGAGACGTGAGGACATGTAGCACGGGGTAATAGAGGAGAGAAGTGAGGACATGTAGCACGGGGTAATAGAGATAAGTGAGGACATGTAGCACGGGGTAATAGAGAGAAGTGAGAACATGTAGCACGGGGTAATAGAGAGAAGTGAGAACATGTAGCACGGGGTAATAGAGAGAAGTGAGAACATGTAGCACGGGGTAATAGAGAGAAGTGAGAACATGTAGCACGGGGTACTAGAGAGAAGTGAGAACATGTAGCACGGGGTAATAGAGGAGAGAAGTGAGGACATGTAGCACGGGGTAATAGAGGAGAGAAGTGAGGACATGTAGCACGGGGTAATAGAGGAGAGAAGTGAGGACATGTAGCACGGGGTAATAGAGATAAGTGAGGACATGTAGCACGGGGTAATAGAGAGAAGTGAGAACATGTAGCACGGGGTAATAGAGAGAAGTGAGAACATGTAGCATGGGGTAATAGAGAGAAGTGAGAACACGTAGCACGGGGTAATAGAGGAGAGAAGTGAGGACATGTAGCACGGGGTAATAGAGGAGAGAAGTGAGGACATGTAGCACGGGGTAATAGAGAGAAGTGAGGACATGTAGCACGGGGTAATAGAGAGAAGTGAGAACATGTAGCACGGGGTAATAGAGAGAAGTGAGGACATATAGCACGGGATAATAGAGAGAAGTGAGGACATGTAGCACGTGGTAATAGAGAGAAGTGAGAACATGTAGCACGGGGTAATAGAGAGAAGTGAGGACATGTAGCACGGGGTAATAGAGGAGAGAAGTGAGGACATGTAGCACGGGGTAATAGAGAGAAGTGAGGACATGTAGCACGGGGTAATAGAGAGAAGTGAGGACATGTAGCACGGGGTAATAGAGAGAAGTGAGGACATGTAGCACGGGTAATAGAGAGAAGTGAGGACATGTAGCACGGGGTAATAGAGAGAAGTGAGGACATGTAGCACGGGGTAATAGAGAGAAGTGAGGACATGTAGCACGGGGTAATAGAGAGAAGTGAGGACATGTAGCACGGGGTAATAGAGAGAAGTGAGGACATGTAGCACGGGGTAATAGAGAGAAGTGAGGACATGTAGCACGGGGTAATAGAGAGAAGTGAGGACATGTAGCACGGGGTAATAGAGAGAAGTGAGGACATGTAGCACGGGGTAATAGAGGAGAGAAGTGAGGACATGTAGCACGGGGTAATAGAGGAGAGAAGTGAGGACATGTAGCACGGGGTAATAGAGGAGAGAAGTGAGGACATGTAGCACGGGGTAATAGAGGAGAGAAGTAAGGATTTTGAATGTGTCTGCCTCGAAGTTATCGAAGCCTTAAATCTTGTGCGACTTTTAAAAAAATAGCTTGGGGCCGCTTGCTTTGTTTGCAAATGTATTCTATACCAACATCAGTCTAATTGTACTAAATGCTGTATACCTATCTATACTCACAAGATAGTTAATAAGTAACGTGAACAGATGATAGTAAAGTAAAATGAAGACAGTTTGTAGTTTGAAGAAAGAGGTTTGGAAGATTTAAAGAAAGATTAAAGGAGAAGAAGTCTACAGGAAAGGAAATTTGAAATGAATCACTTCACGTTAAATAATAGAGTAGGGAGGGGGGGGGGTCATTTGGTGCTGTGAACTATGACACAATTTATTCAGGGGTTAACCCGACAATGGGAAGAAGAGATTTAAACATTGCCGGACTGCATGAAATCTTCTATACTAATAGAAGGCAAAACTCTGACTGACTGAATGACTCAGTCATCACTAATTCTCCAACTTCCCGTGTATGTAGAAGCATGCAACTTTGGGAAATTGTTGAGTACACTCTCACAATGATAAATAGGGGAAATTATTTTTAAATTACCACACATGGGGGGCCAGGGGCCCGCCAAAAATGTAGTTCTTTCCTAATATAAGCTATATAAGAAAGTGTTTAAAATTTGGTTACTATTTAAATTGATCTTGACCAAACTTGGTACATAAAAACTTGGTGACATATTTTAAAATACTATACCGGCCTAAACAGTGGACAACGTCCACCATTTAAAACTTTCCTATTTATGGCCCGATCTTCACGAAATTAGGTCGGCGGCTTCCCTGCGCTAACCGACACAGATGAACTTACTTATTTCATTGTTATGACGCCAATGTCAGTTGCCATATTGAACTTTTCTAACGTCTTTGTTACTTTTGGTCCCATCTTCCAGATATTTAGTAGGCGATATTCCAACACTAGCTGAATCCTACTTTTCCGCTGCGCAGCGTGAGTATTTTGCTAGTTATTAACAAAATGATCATTAACATCGGATAATCACAGAAGTAGCAATTCTCTAGGCATCGGTATGAATTGCTCCAATGATGTGTTTAAAAACACCAAATACATTCTGTTAACCTTAATATTTATTTTTTGGTCAATTATTTTTAATGTGTGTGCAGTTTTGATAATCTCCCAAAAATTTCTGGTGTTTTATGTCTAGTAGATGAATCCCCAAGTGAGCTGGGAATTAATGAGTATCGTATGATGTGGTTTCTTAGTCTTGTCTTTGCGTCATCCGATCCAGTGCAAGTCTGAATAAATTATTTTTAATAATGGTTTTGGAAATCTTCTACACTTGGTAATGTTGATGCGGTAACCATGGTCACCACGGCAGGTCATGAAAGGTCCTGGAAATCTTCTACACTTGGTAATGTTGATGCGGTAACCATGGTCACCACGGCAGGTCATGAAAGGTCCTGGAAATCTTCTACACTTGGTAATGTTGATGCGGTAACCATGGTCACCACGGCAGTTCATGAAAGGTCCTGGAAATCTTCTACACTTGGTAATGTTGATGCGGTAGCCATGGTCACCACGGCAGGTCATGAAAGGTCCTGGAAAACGCTGTTAGCCCGATAATTGTCTCAGATCTTCAATGAGAGAAGTATTTTTGGTGGAAGAATTAAGTCTCGCGTTTGAAACTCCCGGCCACCATAGAAAATACACGAACTTGTTGTTGAAGGTCGTAAACCCAATCCTTTGTTCAGAGCAAGCTTTTATCCACTTTACTGATAAACTCATGTCATTAGGAGAATTAGCCTTGCAATCTTGTCGTTAGGAGAATTAACCTTGAAATCTTGTTTTATATCCTTGAACTGGTGGATTAGGTTTAAACGCTTGAAAAAAATGGATTGTGATTTCACGCTTGAATTTATGGATTGGGATTAGGGGCCGTCCATAAATGACGTCACGCACCTAGGGCGGAGGGTCAGTACACACATTTGTGACGATGTGTGACAAGGGGGAAGGGGGTGTTTGAGAAATTTGACGTCAAATCAAAACTCGCAACTTAAAAAAAAGTTTCCCTTAAATATTTGATTTCTTACTATTTATTTTATGACATTTTACATATGGCTTCACGCGTATAAGATATTAGAGTGGAGCCTCACACTAAATGCATACTTAAATGACAAAAAGTGATTTGATAAAATGAACAAAAAACTTTTTTGATAAAGATGAGGCCCAGCTGCAGTGAGGAATGTAGAATCTCGCATGAAAAAGCAGAAAATAATTTTTAAGTCACAAACTAAGTAGTCACACAGGGGGACTCAGCACTTTTGTGTTAGTTAATCAAATTTTATATCTCACATTAAATCCCACAATCGATCACAATAAATATCAATAAAACTTAAATTTTTGTGACGACGCGTGACGAGGGGGTGGGGGGGGGGAAATCGGCCAAAATCGCTTGACATCATTAATGGACAGCCCCTTAAGCACTTGAATTTAAGGACTTAGAAAAACGCTTAAATTTATGGCTTGGGTTTATGCAGCAACGGTCAATGGCTGGTGGCCATTGTTTCAGTTCATCTCTTTACAGAAAGATAACATAAATAGTGTGTTTTGATGGACGGTCTAACATGAATAGTGTGTTTAGATGGACGGGCTAACATAAATAGTGTGTTTAGATGGACGGCCTAACATAAATAGTGTGTTTAGATGGACGGCCTAACATAAATAGTGTGTTTAGATGGACGGGCTAACATAAATAGTGTGTTTAGATGGACGGCCTAACATGAATAGTGTGTTTAGATGGACGGCCTAACATAAATAGTGTGTTTAAATGGACGGCCTAACATAAATAGTGTGTTTAGATGGACGGGCTAACATAAATAGTGTGTTTAGATGGACGGGCTAACATAAATAGTGTGTTTAGATGGACGGGCTAACATAAATAGTGTGTTTAGATGGACGGGCTAACATAAATAGTGTGTTTAGATGGACGGGCTAACATAAATAGTGTGTTTAGATGGACGGCCTAACATAAATAGTGTGTTTAAATGGACGGCCTAACATAAATAGTGTGTTTAGATGGACGGGCTAACATAAATAGTGTGTTTAGATGGACGGGCTAACATAAATAGTGTGTTTAGATGGACGGCCTAACATAAATAGTGTGTTTAGATGGACGGCCTAACATAAATAGTGTGTTTAGATGGACGGGCTAACATGAATAGTGTGTTTAGATGGACGGCCTAACATAAATAGTGTGTTTAAATGGACGGCCTAACATAAATAGTGTGTTTAGATGGACGGCCTAACATAAATAGTGTGTTTAGATGGACGGGCTAACATAAATAGTGTGTTTAGATGGACGGGCTAACATAAATAGTGTGTTTAGATGGACGGGCTAACATAAATAGTGTGTTTAGATGGACGGGCTAACATAAATAGTGTGTTTAGATGGACGGGCTAACATAAATAGTGTGTTTAGATGGACGGGCTAACATAAATAGTGTGTTTAGATGGACGGGCTAACATAAATAGTGTGTTTAGATGGATGGCCTAACATAAATAGTGTGTTTTGATGGATGGCCTAACATAAATAGTGTGTTTAGATGGACGGCCTAACATAAATAGTGTGTTTTGATGGATGGCCTAACATAAATAGTGTGTTTTGATGGACGGCCTAACATAAATAGTGTGTTTAGATGGACGGCCTAACATAAATAGTGTGTTTAGATGGACGGCCTAACATAAATAGTGTGTTTAGATGGACGGCCTAACATAAATAGTGTGTTTTGATAGAAGGCCCAGAAATGTTCATCACAAAAGAGGAGAAAACGTATTCAAACCTAATTTTCAATGCTGTAAAAATTATATTGGGGAAAGTTAGAGTAAAATAATTTCAAGTTTTATGCACTTCAACATGAAAGAGTTTCTCCCCATATAATAAAAGTATCATTGCCTTTAGTTATGAACTTGAGTAACTCAGAGAGTTCACAGTTTTAAAAAAACAAAATTTATTAGGAAATCAAAGCCTTGAAATTGCTGTGTTTTCAGTATGGTATGCGTATCACCAATCTAGTAAGAAGTCTGTAAAACCTGTGAATGCCATTACCCAGCTAAACATTTCCAGACCTACAGGGTCAAGATTACAAATGTGTTGAGTGACATGCTGCTCGTCTCAGCCCGCCCCCCCCCCAACAACTGGACTCGGCCATTACGCTATTGACCGCCTGCCCCCACCCTCACCCCGATCTAAAAACTGGTTAAACTCTATTACTATTAGCAGGGGCCGGGAGACAGGGCGAGATAATAGGGCCCCTTCAGATTGAGGGGCGAGACGGTGTTTAGGTCTGACCAATGAATGGACCTTTTTGTATACAGGAAGTATCAATGTGCCCCATGACAACGAGTGCCCAGTGACAGAATGGAGCGAGTGATTTAATTTATCAGGACCCATGACAGTTATTGTCTCAAAATATGTTCCCAGGGACATTAAATTGCCAATGAATTAATTTACTTTTTGCCATAATGTCCCATACCATACGATGACTCTCGTGAATTATGACATAAGAGCAGAATTCATAATGTGTTTACTGACATTTGAACCTAATAAAACAGCTCGTTCGGTGAAACTGCTTCAATTGAACCGCTAAACAATTTTTGCAACTGTATTTATTCCAGTCCAAATAATCACGCAATTGGACAACACATAAACAACCATTTAATTAATTTGAAGGATTTAAAGACATTATCATTTAAAATATATCAGCGCTTCTCAAATTTTGTTTTGCATCTCAGACCACATCTGCAAAAATATGAGATCGCTTATCTATAAATATCTTATAATAAAAAAAGGCAGGTTTAAGCGATGAACATCGATTAGTGAGATAGCTGTGTTAGAGCACTACAGACAGGGTCAAATGTCAACTATTATATTATTTAATAAGCCAACACAAGAACAAAATTAATTGGAAGGGAAGATGTGGATTAAAAGATTATGTTCTACTTTTTAGTGGCCCATTCCTGTGCTTTCATTTTTAAATTAGATTTCTATCTACTTTTTAATAATTAAAATGTTAATCTTTGAATTTAGTACAGAAGTAAAATTATTCACTTGTCAAATTGACGTAGTTTGAAAAAATCCATATTCAACTAACTTAACATGGATAAATAAAAAAAAATAATTTGATAACTTTTATACCGCAATTCACCGGCAAGCAGCTGGGCTCACGGCGCTTCACATAAATATAGTAATACACAATGTGTGTCATATATATTTAAAAATGCATTCAATTTGAAACATTCATTTCCTAATTAAAAAATTACAGAAAAACGTTAATGAAATGATGTGCGCATCAACTCCGTTTATCAGTTGGAGAAAGTTTGATTGCTCTTTTGGAAAAGTCAAGTTTGAAAGTGTGTTCCAGAAAAGTCTTGAAGTCATTATTTATGCATTAGCTTTTAGCTGACATACGTGAAGGTTGCGGAACATGTTATATGGGAGGATCTATCAAGGGGTTTAGGAACCTGTTATATGGAAGGATCTATCAAGGGGTTTAGGAACCTGTTATATGGGAGGATCTATCAAGGGGTTTAGGAACCTCTAATATGGGAGGATCTATCAAGGGGTTTAGGAACCTGTTATATGGGAGGATCTATCAAGGGGTTTAGGAACCTCTAATATGGGAGGATCTATCAAGGGGTTTAGGAACCTGTTATATGGGAGGATCTATCAAGGGGTTTAGGAACCTGTTATGTGGGAGGATCTATCAAGGGGTTTAGGAACCTGTTATGTGGGAGGATCTATCAAGGGGTTTAGGAACCTGTTATGTGGGAGGATCTATCAAGGGGTTTAGGAACCTGTTATATGGGAGGATCTATCAAGGGGTTTAGGAACCTCTAATATGGGAGGATCTATCAAGGGGTTTAGGAACCTGTTATATGGGAGGATCTATCAAGGGGTTTAGGAACCTGTTATATGGGAGGATCTATCAAGGGGTTTAGGAACCTGTTATATGGGAGGATCTATCAAGGGGTTTAGGAACCTGTTATATGGGAGGATCTATCAAGGGGTTTAGGAACCTGTTATATGGGAGGATCTATCAAAGGGTTTAGGAACCTGTTATATGGGAGGATCTATCAAGGGGTTTAGGAACCTGTTATATGGGAGGATCTATCAAGGGGTTTAGGAACCTGTTATATGGGAGGATCTATCAAGGGGTTTAGGAACCTGTTATGTGGGAGGATCTATCAAGGGGTTTAGGAACCTGTTATGTGGGAGGATCTATCAAGGGGTTTAGGAACCTGTTATGTGGGAGGATCTATCAAGGGGTTTAGGAACCCTGTTATATGGGAGGATCTATCAAGGGGTTTAGGAACCTGTTATATGGGAGGATCTATCAAGGGGTTTAGGAACCTGTTATATGGGAGGATCTATCAAGGGGTTTAGGAACCTGTTATATGGGAGGATCTATCAAGGGGTTTAGGAACCTGTTATATGGGAGGATCTATCAAGGGGTTTAGGAACCTGTTATATGGGAGGATCTATCAAGGGGTTTAGGAACCTGTTATATGGGAGGATCTATCAAGGGGTTTAGGAACCTGTTATGTGGGAGGATCTATCAAGGGGTTTAGGAACCTGTTATATAGGGAGGATCTATCAAGGGGTTTAGGAACCTGTTATGTGGGAGGATCTATCAAGGGGTTTAGGAACCTGTTATGTGGGAGGATCTATCAAGGGGTTTAGGAACCTGTTATGTGGGAGGATCTATCAAGGGGTTTAGGAACCTGTTATGTGGGAGGATCTATCAAGGGGTTTAGGAACATGTTATATGGGAGGATCTATCAAGGGGTTTAGGAACCTGTTATGTGGGAGGATCTATCAAGGGGTTTAGGAACCTGTTATATGGGAGGATCTATCAAGGGGTTTAGGAACCTGTTATATGGGAGGATCTATCAAGGGGTTTAGGAACCTGTTATGTGGGAGGATCTATCAAGGGGTTTAGGAACCTGTTATATGGGAGGATCTATCAAGGGGTTTAGGAACCTGTTATATAGGAGGATCTATCAAGGGGTTTAGGAACCTGTTATGTGGGAGGATCTATCAAGGGGTTTAGGAACCTGTTATGTGGGAGGATCTATCAAGGGGTTTAGGAACCTGTTATGTGGGAGGATCTATCAAGGGGTTTAGGAACCTGTTATGTGGGAGGATCTATCAAGGGGTTTAGGAACATGTTATATGGGAGGATCTATCAAGGGGTTTAGGAACCTGTTATGTGGGAGGATCTATCAAGGGGTTTAGGAACCTGTTATGTGGGAGGATCTATCAAGGGGTTTAGGAACCTGTTATATGGGAGGATCTATCAAGGGGTTTAGGAACATGTTATATGGGAGGATCTATCAAGGGGTTTAGGAACCTGTTATATGGGAGGATCTATCAAAGGGGTTTAGGAACCTGTTATATGGGAGGATCTATCAAGGGGTTTAGGAACCTGTTATATGGGAGGATCTATCAAGGGGTTTAGGAACCTGTTATATGGGAGGATCTATCAAGGGGTTTAGGAACCTGTTATATGGGAGGATCTATCAAGGGGTTTAGGAACCTGTTATATGGGAGGATCTATCAAGGGGTTTAGGAACCTGTTATATGGGAGGATCTATCAAGGGGTTTAGGAACCTGTTATATGGGAGGATCTATCAAGGGGTTTAGGAACCTGTTATATGGGAGGATCTATCAAGGGGTTTAGGAACCTGTTATATGGGAGGATCTATCAAGGGGTTTAGGAACCTGTTATATGGGAGGATCTATCAAGGGGTTTAGGAACCTGTTATATGGGAGGATCTATCAAGGGGTTTAGGAACCTGTTATATGGGAGGATCTATCAAGGGGTTTAGGAACCTGTTATATGGGAGGATCTATCAAGGGGTTTAGGAACCTGTTATATGGGAGGATCTATCAAGGGGTTTAGGAACCTGTTATATGGGAGGATCTATCAAGGGGTTTAGGAACCTGTTATATGGGAGGATCTATCAAGGGGTTTAGGAACCTGTTATATGGGAGGATCTATCAAGGGGTTTAGGAACCTGTTATATGGGAGGATCTATCAAGGGGTTTAGGAACCTGTTATATGGGAGGATCTATCAAGGGGTTTAGGAACCTGTTATGTGGGAGGATCTATCAAGGGGTTTAGGAACCTGTTATGTGGGAGGATCTATCAAGGGGTTTAGGAACCTGTTATGTGGGAGGATCTATCAAGGGGTTTAGGAACCTGTTATATGGGAGGATCTATCAAGGGGTTTAGGAACCTGTTATATGGGAGGATCTATCAAGGGGTTTAGGAACCTGTTATATGGGAGGATCTATCAAGGGGTTTAGGAACCTGTTATATGGGAGGATCTATCAAGGGGTTTAGGAACCTGTTATATGGGAGGATCTATCAAGGGGTTTAGGAACCTCTTATATGCGAGGATCTATCAAGGGGTTTAGGAACCTGTTATGTGGGAGGATCTATCAAGGGGTTTAGGAACCTGTTATATAGGAGGATCTATCAAGGGGTTTAGGAACCTGTTATGTGGGAGGATCTATCAAGGGGTTTAGGAACCTGTTATGTGGGAGGATCTATCAAGGGGTTTAGGAACCTGTTATGTGGGAGGATCTATCAAGGGGTTTAGGAACCTGTTATGTGGGAGGATCTATCAAGGGGTTTAGGAACATGTTATATGGGAGGATCTATCAAGGGGTTTAGGAACCTGTTATGTGGGAGGATCTATCAAGGGGTTTAGGAACCTGTTATATGGGAGGATCGATCAAGGGGTTTAGGAACCTGTTATATGGGAGGATCTATCAAGGGGTTTAGGAACCTGTTATGTGGGAGGATCTATCAAGGGGTTTAGGAACCTGTTATATGGGAGGATCTATCAAGGGGTTTAGGAACCTGTTATATGGGAGGATCTATCAAGGGGTTTAGGAACCTGTTATGTGGGAGGATCTATCAAGGGGTTTAGGAACCTGTTATATGGGAGGATCTATCAAGGGGTTTAGGAACCTGTTATGTGGGAGGATCTATCAAGGGGTTTAGGAACCTGTTATGTGGGAGGATCTATCAAGGGGTTTAGGAACTGTTATATGGGAGGATCTATCAAGGGGTTTAGGAACCTGTTATGTGGGAGGATCTATCAAGGGGTTTAGGAACCTGTTATGTGGGAGGATCTATCAAGGGGTTTAGGAACCTGTTATATGGGAGGATCTATCAAGGGGTTTAGGAACCTGTTATATGGGAGGATCTATCAAGGGGTTTAGGAACCTGTTATATGGGAGGATCTATCAAGGGGTTTAGGAACCTGTTATATGGGAGGATCTATCAAGGGGTTTAGGAACCTGTTATATGGGAGGATCTATCAAGGGGTTTAGGAACCTGTTATATGGGAGGATCTATCAAGGGGTTTAGGAACCTGTTATATGGGAGGATCTATCAAGGGGTTTAGGAACCTGTTATATGGGAGGATCTATCAAGGGGTTTAGGAACCTGTTATATGGGAGGATCTATCAAGGGGTTTAGGAACCTGTTATATGGGAGGATCTATCAAGGGGTTTAGGAACCTGTTATATGGGAGGATCTATCAAGGGGTTTAGGAACCTGTTATATGGGAGGATCTATCAAGGGGTTTAGGAACCTGTTATATGGGAGGATCTATCAAGGGGTTTAGGAACCTGTTATATGGGAGGATCTATCAAGGGGTTTAGGAACCTGTTATATGGGAGGATCTATCAAGGGGTTTAGGAACCTGTTATATGGGAGGATCTATCAAGGGGTTTAGGAACCTGTTATATGGGAGGATCTATCAAGGGGTTTAGGAACCTGTTATATGGGAGGATCTATCAAGGGGTTTAGGAACCTGTTATATGGGAGGATCTATCAAGGGGTTTAGGAACCTGTTATATGGGAGGATCTATCAAGGGGTTTAGGAACCTGTTATATGGGAGGATCTATCAAGGGGTTTAGGAACCTGTTATATGGGAGGATCTATCAAGGGGTTTAGGAACCTGTTATATGGGAGGATCTATCAAGGGGTTTAGGAACCTGTTATATGGGAGGATCTATCAAGGGGTTTTAGGAACCTGTTATATGGGAGGATCTATCAAGGGGTTTAGGAACCTGTTATATGGGAGGATCTATCAAGGGGTTTAGGAACCTGTATATGGGAGGATCTATCAAGGGGTTTAGGAACCTGTTATATGGAGGAACTATCAAGGGTTTTAGGAACCTGTTATATGGGAGGATCTATCAAGGGTTTAGTAACCTGTTATATGGGAGGATCTATCAAGGGTTAGGAACCTGTTTATATGGGCGGGATCTAACAAGGGGTTTAAGGAACCTGTTATGAATGGAGGGAATCTAACAAGGTGGTTTAGGAACCTTTAAAATGGCGGATCTATCACAGGGTTTAAGGAACCTGATTATATATGGAGGAGTCATATCAATGGTTAAGGAAACCTGTTAATGGGAGAACAATCAAGGGTTGTTAGGACCTTTTATAATGGGAGGATCTATCAAGGAGGTTTATGAACCTGTTATGTTGGGATGAACAAATCAAGGGGTGTTAGGAAACTGTTATATGGGATGGATCTAGTCAAGGGTTTAGGAATCTGTTATAAGGGAGGAACTCTCAGGGGTTTTAGGAACCTGTTATGTGGGAGGATCTATACAGGGGTATAGGAACCTGTTATGTGGGAGGATCTATCAAGGATAATAGTAGGATACCATGACATGGACACTACAGTAGTAGGATACCATGACATGGACAATATAATAGTAGGATACCATGACTGTTAAGGTTTCATTCGTTGGTGGATTATTGTTTGCTCTCCGCTACACACAACACTCAAGAGATGACACAAGTCGGTATAACAATGCAATGTTTATTCTGCTATGTACAACTGTACAACTGGCTGTCTTGCCTTGACATCAAATACATCTATATATAACTGGCTGTATGCTCAAGCATGCCCTCGGTCCGACTCGACCATCCTGGGCCCATGCTCAAGTCCTCTTCAGATCTACGTAAATACACAAAGCGTTTAAGTCCCCTCGGTCCTAGCCTGACCGCTTCTGGGCGACATTAAACCTCAGCTCTCTGTGTTACTGCAACCCTGCAACTCCCCGGTCTATCCTGACCGGTCTGACCGCACAACACTATGCGAACTACACAGCTTTCTGCCACACCCCGCACTCATCTCGACTACTCTCTTATATACCCCCCAACTGGTCTCAACTGACCCCTGGCGTGTCCTCTGGTCGTCCCTGACATATCCCGTGTGACCAGAAGTTCACTCAGCCATCCTAGACATTATTCCCGTGATAGGAGTTCATACCCGTAAACAACGCCTTGACCCGACTCCAACACTGGCTCACAACAATCTCACAACAATCATTCGCAACAATCATTCGCAGTGATTCTCATACCCTGACATATCCCCCCTCTTCCGTTAGATTCTACTTACGGTAGAATCTCACAATACAACAAAGTCAGGGCATGGAATCACTGCACATTACAATTACAATAATATAATACATAATGAAATAATATCTTTCAAAATAATTTTATACACAACATGGCATGAAAAAAAAACTAGTATATACAACACACAGCATAAATCCACTTGGTCGTACCTTTATACGACTTCACTAATCCGCAACTCGTACTTTATCATTATCTTAATTCTCAAAGAACCAACCTTCGACCTACTACTGGTCATAACGCCTCACATATTAGTATCCAACAATTGACCATTTTTACGCTAGATTGTTTTCTATTTACCCACTGACTCTACTGGTTCCTCATATAAATTCCTTAAGATATTTATTCCAGGATTACCTCCAGCATGAGATAATGTTATAGGGATAACTACTTATCCAGACTATAGACATTTCAGCCTGATTGTATTTAACCCATTACAATCAATTATATAACAATCATGTGCATTTAGTAGTCGTAATCAACATAATTCATCATAATACACATAATCATGAACAAAATCATTATCATCATATCTCATAATTTCATAAATATATATATATATAAATAATTACATCTCCTTATAATGAAATTTTGCCCGAGGTCACCCGGAGCCAAAAATTATAATAAAAAACATCAGCACGAAAATACAACCATCTCATATTTATTTACAACCATCCGTAAGTACTAACTAACCTAAGTACATAATCGTTATGAAACCTTACAATCATGTTCATATAATAATAATACTGGCCCGAGGTGACCCAGACCTCAATTTCTACCAAAATTAGTCCCCATGAACAAGCAACTCTACTTGTTTGTCATAAACCTGTCCTGCGAGTCCTTGTCGGTCATGGTTTGATTTCTGCTCATTAATTATGATTACATTACCAGATCTGTCATGATCCTACCAGTCTCAGTGGGACATTATATCTGCTTATTGTCGCGATAAAAAATCTGCAATAATGTTATCTTCACCTTTAATGTATTCCACGTTGAAATCGTATTCCTGTAACATCAAAGACCACCGGGAAACTCTTGAATTTTCAAATTTAGTCGTGTTCAAATATTTTAACGCTTGGTGGTCACACTGGAGCGTAAATCTTGCCCCCATTAAATAGTAGGATAATTTCTGAATTCCCCATATTATTGCCAAGCATTCCCTCTCTATTGTTGAGTATCTGGTTTCCCTGTCAACCAGTTTCCGACTAATATACTTCACCGGGTGGAGCATATTGTCTCTTTTCTGCATCAAACATGCCCCCAATCCCTTCGTTGACGCATCTGTACGAACTATAAAAGGTTCCTTAATGTCGGGCAGAACCAAAATGGGGTTATTTGTTAAATAGTTTTGGATTGTATCCAATGCTTGTTGGCATTCCTTAGTCCAACATATATTATTAGGTTTACCTTTCTTTGTAAGGTCCGTCAATGGGGCTGTTATCGTTGAAAAATTAGGTATAAATTTATTGTAATACGCTATTAGGCCAACTAGTCCCCTTACTTGTTTCTTATTTTTGGGTCGTTTTATTTCCAACACTTTGTTTATATTGTTCATGTCTGGTTTTAAGATGCCTGCTCCAATTCTATGTCCCAGAAATTCGATTGATTCTTTACCTATTTCTAACTTAGATGGTTTAATGGTGAACCCTGCCTTTTTCAAAATCTCTAAAACCTCTCGAGTAACTCGTATATGTGACTCCCAGTCGTCTGTGTATACACAGATATCGTCAAAATAAGTAACTACCTCTTTTACTCCTTTGAATAATTTCTTAACAATTTTATTGAACGTTGCCGGTGCGGTTGCCAATCCGAATGGCATAAAGTTATATTGATAATAGGGCCTCATAAACGTCTTGTGTTGTTATATTTTTTAGCGCAATAGCCTCAGGCCAACGAGTAGCCATATCTACCAACGTAAGGATATATCTATTCCTATTGTCACTTAATTGTAATGGCCCTACGATATCAATAGCAACCTTCTGAAATGGTGTTCCGATCACTTCCATTTGACCTAACTCTATGGGTTTTATGCTCCCCGGTGGACGTGCTTTTTGGCAAATAGGGCAAGACTTAATGAATTTTTTGATATCTATGCTCATACGTGGCCAGAAATACTGAGAAAAAATTCTGTATTTGGTTCTTCTGACTGACATGTGTCCGGCTAATGCTGTTGTATGAGCCGTTTCTAAGACTAATCGTCGGTATAATTTCGGAATCACCAATTTTTTTTCAACACTGTTATCTATTTTAGAAATAAATATCCTGTACAGTATATTATTGTTTATTTCAAACGTTATTATTCCTTGTTTGGTGCTTTCCACCCTCTGACTTTTAGCTTTTTGCCATAGTTTATTTAGTCCACCATCCTTTGCCTGCTCCTCAGCTAAATTGATCCCGGACGGGCCCCCATGTTAAGGTTTCATTCGTTGGTGGATTATTGTTTGCTCTCCGCTACACACAACACTCAAGAGATGACACAAGTCGGTATAACAATGCAATGTTTATTCTGCTATGTACAACTGTACAACTGGCTGTCTTGCCTTGACATCAAATACATCTATATATAACTGGCTGTATGCTCAAGCATGCCCTCGGTCCGACTCGACCATCCTGGGCCCATGCTCAAGTCCTCTTCAGCTCTACGTAAATACACAAAGCGTTTAAGTCCCCTCGGTCCTAGCCTGACCGCTTCTGGGCGACATTAAACCTCAGCTCTCTGTGTTACTGCAACCCTGCAACTCCCCGGTCTATCCTGACCGGTCTGACCGCACAACACTATGCGAACTACACAGCTTTCTGCCACCCCCGCACTCATCTCGACTACTCTCTTATATACCCCCCAACTGGTCTCAACTGACCCCTGGCGTGTCCTCTGGTCGTCCCTGACATATCCCGTGTGACCAGAAGTTCACTCAGCCATCCTAGACATTATTCCCGTGATAGGAGTTCATACCCGTAAACAACGCCTTGACCCGACTCCAACACTGGCTCACAACAATCTCACAACAATCATTCGCAACAATCATTCGCAGTGATTCTCATACCCTGACAATGACATTGACACTACAATAGTAGGATACCATGACATAGACACTACAGTAGTAGGATACCATAAAATGAACTCTACAGTAGTAGGATACAATGACATAGACACTACAATAGTAGGATACCTTGACATGGACACTACAATAGTAGGATACCATGACATGGACACTACAATAGTAGGATACCATGACATGGACACTAAAATAATAGGATACAATGACATGGACACTATAATAGTAGGATACCATGACATGGATACTATAGTTGTTGGATACCATGACATGGACACTACAATAGTAGGATACCATGACATGTACACTACAATAGTAGGATACCATGACATGGACACTACAGTAGTAGGATACCATGACATGGACACTACATTAGTAGAATACCATGACATAGACACTACTGTTGTAGTGTCCATTACAATAGTAGGATACCATGCCATGGACACTATTATAGTAGGATACCATGACATTGACACTACAGTAGTAGGATACCATAAAATGAACACTACAGTAGTAGAATACAATGACATAGACACTACAATAGTAGGATACCTTGACATGGACACAACGATAGTAGGATACCATGACATGGACACTACAATAGTAGGATACCATGACATGGACACTAAAATATTAGGATACAATGACATGGACACTATAATAGTAGGATACCATGACATGGACACTACAGTTGTTGGATACCATGACATGGACACTACAATAGTAGGATAACATGACATGGACACTACAATAGTAGGATACCATGACATTGAAACTACAATAGTAGCATATCATGACATGGAATCTTTAATAGTAGGATACCATGACATGGACACTATAATAGTAGGATACCATGACATAGACACTACAGTAGTAGGATTCCATGACATGGACACTAGAGTATTAGGCTACCATGACATGGACACTACAGTAGTAGGATACAATGACATAGACACTACAGTTGTTGGATACCATGACATGGACACTACAATAGTAGGATACCATGACATGTACACTACAATAGTAGGATAACATGACATGGACACTACAGTAGTAGGATACCATGACATTGAAACTACAATAGTAGCATATCATGACATGGAATCTTTAATAGTAGGATACCATGACATGGGCACTATAATAGTAGGATACCATGACATAGACACTACAGTAGTAGGATTCCATGACATGGACACATGGGAAATTTACATTTCTATTGAACAGGGCCCTGGAAATTTAAAATTCTATTGAACAGGGCCCTGTAAATTTATATTGCTATTGTACAGTGCCCTTGAAATTTACATTCCTCTTGAACAGGGCCCTGCAAATTTAAATTTCTATTGAACAAGGCCCTGGAAATTTACATTTCTATTGAACAGGGCCCTGGAAATTTACATGTCTATTTAACAAGGCCCTTGAAATTTACATTTCTCTTGATCAGGGCCCTGGAATATTAAATTTATATTGAACAGGGCTCTGACAATTTAAATTTCCATTGAACAGGGCCTTGGAAATTTATATTTTTCTAGTGTCCATGTCATGGTATCTTACTATTATAGTGTACATGTCATGGTAACCTACTATTATAGTGTCCATGTCATGGTATCCTACTTTTGTAGTGTCCATGTCATGGTATCCAAGTACTGTAGTAACCATGTCATATTATCCTACTATTATAGTGTCCATTTCATGGTATCCTATTATTGTAGTGTCCATGTCATAGTACCCTACTATTGTAGTGTCCATGTCATGGTATCCTACTATTGTAGTGTCCATGTCATGGTATCCTTCTATTTTAGAGTCCATGTCAATGTATCCTACTATTTTAGAGTCTATGTCATTGTATCCTACTATTATAGGATCTATGTAATGGTATTCTACTATTATATTGTCCATGTCATGGTATCCTACTATTATAGTGTCCATGTCATGGTATCCTACTATTAGAGAGTCCATGTCATGGAATCCTACTACTGTAGTGTCCATGTCATGTTATCCTACTACTGTAGTGTCTATGTCATTGTATCCTACTACGGTAGTGTCCATGTCATGGTAGCCTACTATTATAGGATCTATGTAATGGTATTCTACTATTATATTGTCCATGTCATGGTATCCTACTATTATAGTGTCCATGTCATGGTAACCTACTATTATAGAGTCCATGTCATGGAATCCTACTGTAGTGTCCATGTCATGGTAGCCTAATACTCTAGTGTCCATGTCATGGAATCCTACTACTGTAGTGTCTATGTCATGGTATCCTACTATTATAGTGCCCATGTCATGGTATCCTACTATTAAAGATTCCATGTCATGATATGCTACTATTGTAGTTTCAATGTCATGGTATCCTACTACTGTAGTGTCCATGTCATGTTATCCTACTATTGTAGTGTACATGTCATGGTATCCTACTATTGTAGTGTCCATGTCATGGTATCCAACAACTGTAGTGTCTATGTCATTGTATCCTACTACTGTAGTGTCCATGTCATGGTAGCCTAATACTCTAGTGTCCATGTCATGGAATCCTACTACTGTAGTGTCTATGTCATGGTATCCTACTATTATAGTGTCCATGTCATGGTATCCTACTATTAAAGATTCCATGTCATGATATGCTACTATTGTAGTTTCAATGTCATGGTATCCTACTATTGTAGTGTCCATGTCATGTTATCCTACTATTGTAGTGTCCATGTCATGGTAT